>JAEIGQ010000244.1:0-436098 GCA_018904275.1 Lordiphosa clarofinis
TTAATATACAAGATCTGGCTCTGAGTTATACGGGCCTATTCCCGTTCTCGCTTTCTATGATATCATGCGGAATGGGAATTGTTAAATTTATGGCTCTGTTTCGACTTCCGATTCGGTGTAAAGTTTGCATTTAAAATTTATAATTAACATCGATATATAGAAGTAGTTAAGAAAATCAACAGTTACTAGATAAGATTTGAGGAAAATTGGAATCGCTTAACGAAATAATCAGGGTGTGAGTGGACTCAATTCATCAAAAAGATACGACCTGATTTAGTAGCCCAAGATATTCTTCTTGCTTTCCATAAATATTAGTGAACTGTATGTTAAAAAACCAACGTTTAGACGAAAACGTACAAGGAATTTTGAACAGTGACAATAAAATAAACAAGTTATAAAGTAAATTGTAAAAGAAAGTAAGTCTAGAATATGAGAAATTAGCCCTTAATGAGATGTGCTGGTTGTTTTTAAATCTTTATAAGTTAATCTTTGAACTTCACATTAGTTACTCTTAGGGTTGACTTCATTTGTTCTGTCACATAAACTAAAAAATGACAGAGTAAATTGTAAGTTTATCTAGAAAAAGCAAAAGACCCTTGGGAAATATCAGTTAGAAAAAACACGAAAGGGCTTAGAAAATCTAGAATAATATATTAAATTTCTCAGCGAGCCGTAGAATATCTTTAAGTTTCTTTTGAATACGTCCAGTTGCTCCAGTATCCTTGAGAACATCATCAAGTTCGAGTTCATTTTCCGTTTTATCTCCAGCCAGTATAAAACCGTCATGAATATGGCATGAGGTACTTGTAGGTAGGCCACACGCTTTACTCCGCTCGAAAACTGTAATAAAAACAATCCATACAATATTTAACCTCAGATTTCTAACTAAATACACTTACCCGTCATAGCTATAGGCGTTGGCAGTATTTACACCCACTCCTTCAAGACAACTAATGAAAGCCTTATAGTAGCTTTCCAATAGATGTTCATAGTGTACCTCCAAATTAAAACTGAAAATCTTTAAAATGCTTTCATTTTAGCATCTGTTTCTAACCAATTTGGATACTCACGTAAGCGGCATAGATCGTTTCTATTCAAGAGAGTTCACGGTGGCAGTGGCAGCAGTTAGGCTTCGAAATTATATACCTCCACCTGTACATGATGAGATTGATGTGTTTTACCATGAAGTGGATAATAGGGTAAAGTTGTAACAACAGCAAAAAAGAACTTTAATTCAAGTTTTTGAAAATTTATTTCCAGTTTGATTTCTTGGAAGCTCAGTTGGTTTATGATGCGGTGGTTCTGTTTTACAACGCACTTCTACAGTTAAGTCAGCGAACTGTATTTTATACTCCACAATTTATTTGTGGCCATGGTTTTTGGCAACTAGGTCCTCATTTGGTACAGCAAATGAAAGAGGTAAGTTGGGCCGGAATCTTCCTTTAATAAATTATTTTTTATACCACTATTTTTCAGCTCAATCCTAGACAAGTCAAGCCTTCCTTTAAAACCCAACGGTTGCACATAAATGAGCAGGGACAACGCGATGATTTCAATTTGGAAGTCTATAATCCACTTATTGATCGTGTTACTCACATCTGGCAAAAAGACTTAAAACTCGTTGACATGGACAAAATAAGGGAGAATTCTACGCAAGCGGTAAAGCAAAGACGCTTGGAGAAGAAAGAAGATTTCTCACAGAAACCAATAAAGTATACGGTAGCCACACGAGTGGGTAGGCCCTACTTCAGTTGGCGGTAAGTTTGAGAAATCTAAAAAAAATTTGAAATTAAATTTTTATATTTTAGAGAGGAACCTGAAGGTGTTCATTATGAGGGCAATGAACGTTTTGAGGGTTATGCTGTGGATTTGATATATAAATTGGCAGAGGAATGCAAATTCGATTTTAACTTCGAACCCGTTAGAGATAATAAATATGGCAGCTATGATCCCGTTGCAGATGAATGGGACGGTATAATACGACAACTGATTGATAACGTAAGTAAGGCATGAGGGATTTTCAAACCTTTATTCGAATCACGGTGAATCGTCTCGAAAAGCTGTATTACACTGTTTTAAAGGTGGGTTAAATACACTCAACAAAATATATTGCGTAAAAAGGCCAAAAACTGCCTACATTTAAACGATGTAGTCTACACTTGAGCTGTTTAGGTAAAAAATTACCTAAATTGTTCAAATATAGTCCATATTTGTTTTTAAGGCTTGCCGTTTCCTAAAACCTAGGACGAACATTTTTCTGAGTGTACATATCTCTGAAATTTGTTAAGCTAGAGATATCGATCTCGGAATAATTCTCAAAATGAAAGGCTACAAATAATAATTGTAGGTGTGAGAGACACGACCGAGACCCCGGGACAACCCGTCAGACCGACGTGGTATTGTTTGCACCGCGCTGCTGCTCGCCAATCACCATCGTCCACCCCTCCCACTTTTTTCTAAGATGTGATTGATTTTCAGTTAGTCACATAACAACAAAAATTTTTTTTTTTTTACTTACTTTACTGGGACTTGAACTCTTGAACAGTTTAACCGTCTCGATTATTCTCCATATGAATCTCCATATGAATCAACGCGATTGGTATTTGGCCGGCCGCAAGAGCTCGACCGTGAATCAAGTCCCCGTAGGAGCATTTTTATACTCTGTACCGAAGGTACATAGAGTAAATTAAGTTTGTGCAAAAGTATGTAACAGGGAGAAGGAATCATTTCCGACTGTATAAAGTATACATATTCTTGATCAGCATCAGCAGCCGAGTCGATATAGCCATGTCCGTCTGTCCGTCCGTATGAACAAACAGATCTCAGAGATGGTAAGAGATAGAGGTTTGACATGTATGGGACAAATGCTTCTTATACTTGCAAGCAGATCAAGTTTATTTTCAAATTTTACCACGCCCCCTCCCGCCCTCGCAATTCGGAAAAAACGTTATTTCTCCTACAGTTTTGAAGATAGACGTTTCGTACATTCAAGAGATAGTTTGATTAGCAAAATGAATCGATTTGCCGAAGAAATGATAAAGATCGGATCAGCGGTTCTCAAGTTATGAGCAAAAAAGTACATCGCCCTCGTCCCACCCCCTCCCACCCATTCACAACTAACACCACACAATCTTAGAGAGAGAGAGAGAGAGCGAGAGTGAGAGAGAGAAAATGAGAGAGAGACTTTGAGATGAGCGCAGCACCAGCTTTGCATTCAGCTTCTACTCCAGGTACAGAGTATATTATAGTCGGGCTTGACCGACTTTCTCACTTCTTTTTTTTTGTTATTTCACCTTTGTTTTGTTTTTTTATTTTTTTTTTTTTTATTAAATGTGGTGTTTTAAACATTGCTATTGCATTAAACAGCCGCTTAATTAATTACTTTTGCCCAATCCTAATGTTTAACATTATCCGAGTTCTCGGCTGGCCTCTGTCATATATGACAGCGAGAAACTCCGCATGCGCTGTCTCTCTTTAAGAGAGCGCGTCCAACGTTATTCTCTCAAAGTTCGCGTTTTCTCACTCCCCTTGATTCCAAGAGCGAAATTCTTGAAAATTCAAGTGCGACTAGAATTTTTTTTCAAGAGCTTTCGTACTTAAATTACAAAATACACTAGTTTACAAAATAATAAAAATTTCGCGATCCCGAACATTTGGTAGCAATTCCTTGTGTCAGTCCTTCAGCTGAGTCCAAAAATCCAACCCGCAAATTTTTTTATGGGGCCGTTTTCGAGAAATCGCGGAAAAGCTAGTTTTATTCGATTTGTGAATAAAGTACCTTTAGAAAAATGCGTATATCTTTGGTACCGGTTCTTGCATTATGATCAGGTAATGCTTACTTGGAAGGTAATTGAACGCCCTATCATTCGTTGATACACCACTTCTTAATCCGGTGCTGGACTTCGGCGTTATAAAGGCTTTTATCGGCAACCTTGCATTAAATTTATCACTTTTTTTAAAAAAGCTGGATTTTAAGTGCAATTTTCATTTTTTTATGGCTGGTCACTAAAGATTTATCTATTTAAAATGCAACGCCACATAACTCATTAAAATCCGATCAAGAATAAAGAAGTTATTGGCATTTTAGTAAAAAATGGCAGGTTTCAACTTCAAGCAAATTGACTAAAGCTAAGGTCCCACAGGCAAATAATTTGCCCAAATTTTCATAAAGAATTCGCAAAATAGCAATGATTTCAGATTTTTCATAACCTAAAACTAAAACTATGGTTCCATACGTAAGAAATTTAATAAAAAATAGCCGAAAAGTTTCCTATGTTGGTCTATTTAGTGAAATTTTCATTAAAATTTGGGCAAATTATTTGCCTGTGGGACCTTAGCTTAAGTTTGACTGTTTTATGTTCGTCTGTTTCTATGCTATCTCCTCCGTCAGTTTTAAAGCTATAGTTACCAAACTTTGTACGAAGTCTTTTGGTACAAATACGCTACACATTTTTCGGAACCGGCCGGATCGGATAACTATAGCATAGGAACGATCGGTTGAAAAATTTGATTTAGTAAGAAAAATCTTTTTTGTGCTATCGCTCCCAAGGCTCGTATTTATAAGTTTTTAAGGATTTCACATAATTTCGCCAAGATTTGTTGAAATCTGACAACTATATTGTATAGCTCCTATACAAAAGATAGGTCTGAAAAAAATCTTTCATATCTCAAGCTCCAAGGGTATATAAACTTCGGTCGAGCCGAAGTTAGCTTTCCTCTTTTTTCTTTCTTGAATTTCTTTTAAATTTTTTGTACAGAATGCTCAAATAGGAATCTGTGACCTGACCATTACCCAGGCTCGGCGTACGGTGGTGGATTTTACCGTTCCTTTCATGCAACTGGGTATCAGTATACTATCCTTTAAAAAACCACCACCACCGGCGGATATCTATGCCTTCCTAAATCCCTACGGTGTCGACGTGTGGCTATATGTAATGGTGGCCATGTTGATTTTCGCCATGGTTTTAATTTTGGCCGGACGTATGGATCCGTATGAATGGGAGGAGTCCGTGGAGAATGAGCAACATGAACTGATACGAGAGAATACTTGGCATTTGCATAACACCATGTGGTTGGTGCTGGGATCCATACTCAATCAGGGCTGTGATCTCCTACCCAGGTAGTAGAAATTAAAGTAGCTTCAGTGGCAATCTTTAAATTCTTGCTTTCTTTTTTAGGGGTCTACCAATGAGACTGCTCACCTCCTTTTGGTGGATCTTTGCTCTGCTCATCTCACAGACATACATAGCTAAATTGGCTGCCTTTATAACATCCAAGAAGCTAACGGGAGATATTGCTTCATTGCATGATCTGATTGATCAGAACAAAGTGCAATTTGGCACTATACGTGGTGGAGCTACTTCGGTGTATTTTTCAGAATCAAACGATACGGAAAACCGTATGGCTTGGAATAAGATGCTATCGTTTAAGCCGGATGCTTTTACCGATAACAATGAGCAGGGTGTCGACCGTGTCAAATTGAGCAAGGGCACGTATGCCTTCTTAATGGAAACGACAAATCTGCAGTATTACGTGCAGAGAAATTGTGACCTGACCCAGATAGGTGAGAGTTTTGGAGAGAAACATTATGGCATTGCGGTACCGCTAAGTGAGTAAAGAGCAAAACTGCAAACTGTTAACCATAATTCATTTATGACTTAAATTTCATTCACAGATGCCAATTTCCGTTCCAATCTTAGTGTGGGAATTCTTAAGCTCAGCGAAAAGGGTGTCCTGTATAATCTACGCAACAAATGGTTTAATAATAATGAGAGCACCTGCAATACGGTCTCCCCGACCAATGAGAATGGACAGTTTGATATGGATGCGGTGGGTGGTCTATTTGTGGTGCTGATTGTGGGAGTGTTTGTGGCCATTGTCATTGGTGTGGTGGAATTTCTCTGGCATGCACAGCGTATTGCAGTCAAAGAGCAGGTTTAGTTATTATGATGGGTAAATTATTGACCAGTTCAAATTATGTTAAAGAATTTTATCTTACAGATACCACCCATGATGGCTTTAAAGGCAGAGTTTCATTTTGTCATACGTTTCTGGCTAAGACGAAAACCCTTGCATACTTATCGGCAAAGTCGAGACTCCACTTCAACAGGTTACTCATCGATGGGCCAAATTTCCAGTGCCTCCAGTGTGAAGAAGAGGAAGAAAAAGGCGAAGCAAGAAGCAGAATAGATGTAAAATAGGTGTAGATTTTCAAGGCTTGCAAACATTCATTGAAATATTTAAAATAAAATTAATTTTGTATTTTAGTGAGCATATTTTTATTCCCTGAACCCATTCAGAATGTGTAAAAGGGATCATGAAGTTGTGCAAATGTATGCAAAAGCCAGAAGGAAGCACCTCCGACCCCAGTGGCTGTTGAGTACTGAATATCGAGAGCTGAGTACAGAATGCAGAGAACTAGGTATCGAGTACTGAGAATTAAGTATAAAGTACACTGACTACTGTGTGTCGAGAACTGAGTATAGAGTACAGAATATCGTGATCTGCGTATCCGAGTACTGAAAAAAAAGATTTATGAGTATTGAGTAATTAGTACAGAACGTAGATAATTATCTATTATAATAGAGTACAGAGAATGAAGTATTGAAAACCGACTACTGCGTATTGAGTGCAGAGAGTCGAGTACTGAGTATTGGGAATTTAGTATTGGCTACAGAGTATATCGAGATCTGAGTACAGAATGTAGAGTATTAAGTATCGAGTACTCATAATATAACAAGTATTGAGTATAGAGTACTGAGTATTGAATATGGTGTGTCGAGTACTGACTATAGAGTACAGAATATCGTGAACTGAGTCTCGAGTGAATTGAATACTGAGAAGAAAGTATTGAATATATATTACAGAGTATCGGGTTTCCACAAGTAAGTGAAAGTGTCGAGGACTGTGCCATATCAATTTGATATAGGCTAGTTAATTTGACATATTATCAAAAAAATCGATTCTTATATGATTTCTAAATCATATCGTTCCATTTTTACTGTAAATAATATATCATTTTGACATTGAAGCTTAATATTTTTTGAAAAACGTGACTATAGATTACATGTAACTTAGCCATCTTAAATCTTTCTGATGGTACAAAGCGGTGTACATGAATGCATAAGAAATGATTTAAGATTTTTAAATCAATTAATATACTTTGCATTCATAAAATATTAAGACTATTAGGGCTATAGTTTCGCTAAACTTTGTCTGCCCATATCTAGATACCGCATCTCATACAAACTATTTTTTTTTTTTGGATCCAATGTCCGCTCCCAAGAACAATCGTTTTTATGCCATGGCATGCCAATTTCTGATGTGCAAGTGGTCCCGAGTTCGATCCTTAGTCAAGGCGGTGTCAAGAAATTATAAACTCGTTCCTTCCCTATTTCTACAAAATGTTAAATAATAGAACTTTGCTATAAAAGGACAGCTACTACTATAAAAGTAGCATTTGGTTTACTACCGGACATTTGTAGTTTATTTTTTTTACCCGTTACTCGTAGAGTAAAAAGGGTATACTAAAGTCATGCAAATGTATATAACAGGCAGAAGGAATCATTTCCGACCATATAAATTGGATAGTGGTAGATCTCCGAGATGGTAAGAGATAGAGGTTTGACATGTATGGGACAAATGCTTCTTTTATCTGCACGCAGATCAAGTTTGTTTCAAATTTTGGCCACGCCCCCTCCCGCCACCGCAATTTGGAAAAAGCGTTATATCTCCTACAGTTTTGAAGATAGACGTTTCGTACCTTCTACAGATAGTTAGTAAAAATTAATGAATCAATTTGCCGAAGAAATGATAAAGATCGGATGAACGGTTCTCAAGTTATGAGCAAAAAAGTGAACAAAGCGCCCCCCACCCTAAAAAATGTTGCATACTTTTTGGATGGCCACCCTAGGGATCGCAGGAACACTGTTAAACATGTTTTCTCATGAGTAACGGGTATGTCGAAGTCGGTTAGAGCCGACTTTAACTTACGCTCTCATTTTGTTGTGCAATAATGAAATTATTAAATATCAATTTGATCTTAAAATGATCATTTTGATATGGTCTGAATAGATCATTTTGATATTTTCGAACAGGCCAATTTAAACTTTGTTATATATGCTTTTTATTGATATGAAAAAATACAATATTGAGCCCTAAATCATATCATTTTTTTAAAAAGGGTAGCATTATGTTCAAATTTCGCTTAAAGACTTCCATTTAATATTCATTTTGTTTTTAATCCCATCCCATAAGCCAATTACTGCCCACAAATTTTAGCATCTTATGTTGGGCCATGCCCAACGTCAACTACCCAAAACATAATTAACCCTTATTTGTACACTTTATGACCCGCACAATAAAAGAGCCATTCAAATTACAGGGCAAACAAGCAACCGAAACCCTTAGCCATTTGCCAGGCGCATTAAGGAGCCATTTGTTAATGGGGAATGAATTTCATCGAGACTTGTGCCCATAAAATACGCGGAATTGTCTGAGGTGGTATGTTAAGTGGCATCTGCAATTCGCCAGTGCTTGAAGGAAATGTCCCGGTGATGGCCTTTAAAGCCGCTTACAATTTTGGCCGTACTACGGCCAAGCCGCTTAACTTGCATAATCCAAATATCTGGCCAGAACGCAGCAGTCTACCATACATTTGACCCTTTTCCCTCCATCAAAGTTGAATTGGCAGTGCGTGTCTCATGCGGGCAATGGTCATCATAAGGGTGAGAGCACAGCGAACTGCTTGTCAGGTCGTAAAAATTCAATAGCCAGGGGGTAGTAAGTGGTCAACCCTTGATAGAGCTTTTTACAGTGCCAATGACTTGGCATTGAAGCAGAAACTGGTTAACGTTAAAGATATTTATTTTTTTAATATTTTAGCTCACAAAAATTCCCAACTGCTTTTAGTTTTGTTTGTTCATATCTTGGTAAAGTTTTGTGGATCGCATCAACAACCTTGTGCAGTGGCAATATTGCAAGCAATGAAGTCATAACTGAGCTGCAATTATTGCTGGTTGAAAACTTTAACCAATAACTCGCCCAAATGGGAAAAAACCGTAAGGATTTTTCCTACATTTGAGGCAATTTTTTAAGGCTCGAAAGGGCTAACTTGGAAATAAATTAAAAAACGAGAAGCTTAGATAAAGATTAACAGAGACTAATATTCAAAATCAAACATTTTGTAAAATATTTATCAAAATCTTGATTTTAATCAAACAAAGTAATATTAATTTAATTTTGGACTATTTGTGAGAAAATTGTATAACTTGATTTCCCTCTGATCAACATGAAGACAACACCAAATCATTTAATAATCCCGGAAATGCCCAACAAACCAACTAAAATACAAACACCTCATCTCTGTCGCAAAAACGACAGCTTTCCCAGCCTATTAACCCTTGTCAAAAACGCCCTCAAGCATTCCCACACACTTACACACTCACAACTTTTGTTCAACGGATGTTGGCAATATCCACACCGTAAAACAAAAAAAAAAGAAGAGAACTGCTCAACCCCAAACCCATAAAAACAGACGCAGTCGATTGCCTCATCGACGAAGCGGAAACAATTGACTCGATTACATGGACACAAAAAAAATAACAAGTTGCCAACATAAACATGACGCACCAATAAAAAACAACACAACGAAAAAAAAAAATATATGTACAACTACCGGGCATAAAAAAGGGACGAAAAATCACATTGTTACAAGTGCCAAATGGAGTGCGTGTGTATGGCAGAGGAATTTGAGATTCGTTTAGTTGATTTTAACTCCATTTTGTAGTTCTACAAACATTTGATTTTATTTTATGAATTATTTTGTTGGAAGTGTTCAACCGCAATGTAGAATTTTTAGTTCCTCGTTTTTCCAACTCAAAACCGCAAATTGTTTTATTGTGTTTTGAATTGTGGATAAAATTTTAATTGTTATTTATGGCCTGGCATGCAAATTTGCAGGCAATGGGCTTACGGTTGTTGTCGTGTTAATTGGTTAACCAGTTGGAAATGAGTCGGGTCTGACCGGGACTCGGAGATTGATTGAACTAAGTGAGTTTTAAAACAAATTGATATTTAACTATTATTATTGTCAAATCAATTAAGTCGATAAATTCGAGTCAGTATTAGTTTTTCAATGAGGATAGTAACAAAAAGTACTTCTGATTCTAAGTAAGTAAAAATATACAAATATTGATTAATATGATAAGAAAACTTATTTTATTTCATCGCCCGCCATCGCCCTCTTTCCTACACAACATTTATTTATTTTGGAAAAAAATAAAATAAATTTTTTTCAAATGTACACAATAACAAAATACTAAGAACATACAAAAAGTCCACACCGACGTTTCTGGGAAACGGTTTTTATTCGGAGCTTGGTTCGGCTCCAATGAACTTGTTTGATTTAGAGAAAAATACTCGCAGATGCCTGAAAGCCTGTTCACCTGGGACTTAAGTCGAAGATCAATTAGCTTAGCGGTGGGCACCAAAATCAAACAGTAGGGCTAATCTTTTTTCTTTTCTTTTCTCAACCGTTCATCCAAAAAGAAATACAAACAATTCTAAGTTGAGGAACATAAATCTTATTGCGTGGCAGAAAAGCGGTGCGTGTATTGATGCCGAAACCGCTGATGTTGGAAACATAAAAAATCAGGCTATTACGAGGCTTTTACGGGTGCCGCTTTGAACTCCAACTCTACCAAAAATATGGGGCCCAGACCCTATGCCCAACACTTACGTTGTTGCTTTCCACTTAGAACTTGCAACGCTTTCACGCAAACCAAATAGCTAAGTGTAGTGCAACAACTTCATTTGCATTCTTTCTTCTATTTCTTTTCAATGGCTCAATAACAACAAATTTTCGTTTGCGTCGTCTTCAATGAAGATTTTTTTGTTGGGGAATGATTCGTGTGTATCAGACAGCCACGAGCAGACAGAAACATCATAAGGCAAAAATTGGGGTTTTCTTTCAATTTCTTGAGGTTGTTGTTGCAAAAGAAGTAATTTGGTTCTGGACACCTCTGATCTAGAATTTTTATAGAGTTGTTGGTTAGTAACCTTTTTAATTGTCGAATGTGATGATTGCCGGCTCGAGGTCAAGAAGAAAACTCCGTTAATGTTTGTTTTCAATATATTTCGGATGCACATCGGCATCCGTCTTCAGGGAACCTACCACCTATAACCTAACTATAACAATACAATTAAAACAAAACCTTCATTTTTTATTTATACAACTTTGAAAAATCTTAATGCGTTTTTTACAAACCGGTAAAATTTTTTTCTTAAGTTTCCGGTTTCTTCCTCAGTTCAACATCGCAATATTTTTACCCGTAGAAATAATATTTTTGAAAATTTTTATTTATTTTTAGGCCCTTAATTTTATTAACCAACTTTAAAATATAAAATCTTCTTTCCCTTAAAATTCTGAAAATTTTACTAAACTGGGTTTCATCCTGGCAAAATTAAAATTTTTGGGCTTAAAAAACACCGAAATAATACCCATATGTACAATATTTAACACGTGTGTACCGCCTAAAGTGGAGTTCAATACTAAGCTATTGTTTGTTCAGAAGGTGTCTGTATAAGTGGGCGCAGTTTTCAGTGTCCGCCTTATAGTTAATTCTCTTATCTCTTGTTGTGTCTATTATATGTAACATATTGAGAGTTAAGCGTCGACTGTAGTTGTTTTCTTGTGGCAAGACTATGGTTTCTTCGAAATTCGGAGAGCTTACGCTCTCCATACAGTGTGTCGCCATTGCAGTTTTTTCTATGGTCGTTTGGTGTCGAGTTTATAATTGGACCTTTGTTGCGATATTCTGGTTTTAAGTTATGACTCTGTTGTTCCTATGTATAGTTTGTTGCACACGTTTATTGAATCCCCTTTACATAGTATTTTGTCGTAGTAGTAGTAGTAGTAGTATTGATTTATTCATAAATATTTTATAATTTGTGTTAACAAAATACATATGATTTTATTATAAATATGTATCCTTTGAGCTAATTAGTTACTACTTCCCTTATGGTCCACAATACTCCTTTAGTTACTACATGACTTCCCCGGTCGTCCCGGTATCAATGTCACCGAATATGTAAAAACCCCGCAAATATTAACATTAGTAATTCAAAAGAAACATATATAAATTGAGGTTACAAAATATTCCTTTGACTTAAACATTATAAAAATCCTATACAAATAAAATTGACACTCTTGTTCGAAATCCCCTCAAAATTCCTGCTATTTTTGAGGCCTCCTTAGATATGAGGTTAGGGCGTTGGAACCGTTCTTAGGTCAGATTTCTTCTATCTGAGTCCATTTGTTGAAGTGAGTAAACGGTGCTCACCTAGTATTGGACATCGCGCTATGAAATGTGCAACATCTTCTCTTTCATCCATATTGCATAGGGTGCATCGGCTTTCCGTAGTTCTGTGTGGCATGTAGTTTAGCCTGAGAACTTCAACTCTTGCACGAAAAATAAGCAATATTGCATATGTGTATTTTGTATACTACAATATTTTTTTCTGCATTATCAACTTTGGACTTCCACTTGTTAAATGCATGATCCATTGTGTTTGTTGGTTTTTGAGCTATTTGTAGGATATTTTTGTTAAAATCCGACAGCATTTTGCAAAACGTTGTAAGAGCTCCGGGACATAGGTAAGGGATCTATACGACTTGGGTTGTCTATCCTCTTTTGGTTTTAACGCTTTGCTTCTCCCTAAGAATTTTTAATAAGACTGTATTGTTTTGTCCTGTCGATTTTGAGACTCTAAGCAATCGAACGATAGTCACCCTGTATTTAAAAACGGAATTAGATGAGAGCGTAGAAGAGAACGCAGTAGACAGCAGAAAGTGGTTGAAGAAAGTCGCTGAAAATGAAATGGAAGAGTCAAGCAGGCTAAAAAAAACCCGTAAATAATAATGAATATTTTAAAAGTGTGAATATAAACCGGTAGTACCCTTGCTTAAAAGTGAATAATTTTTTTTAGACGTACTGAATTATTTGAGTTCGGATACGGTTAAGGTTAATTTTTTTCTCTAACTTATGCTGGTCTAAGGTTCGGTTGACAGTGAAAAGTATTTGGAGTCCCGAAATCGAACTTATTCGGTCAGATACCATTTTGGAATCCTGTTGACAGTTTTGCACCTCTTTTTGGTCAAAATTAACACATGTTTTTGTGCTGGAGAACACTGCCAGATTATCAAGCATTATATATAAGTCTGACGAGTGGACCTTATTTCTAATCATGGCAGTGACTGCTACCACCGGCGGGCACGGTGGGGAGAAATCCCCTCTTCGTGTCGCCAGCGGTCACACCTCTGTCGCGGTTGGAGCAGGCCAAGACAGTTGTACAGCAACTGCCACAACGTCAAAAGCCAAAGTGTGGCGTGGTACCGCAGTCGATACAGACTCGGACTGCGAGTCGCACGGCGGCTCTATAAATACGGAGGACGAGGAAAAGCTGCTGCTTTCCCCAGTCCTGTCGGGTTCTAGCACCTCTTGTAAGGTAAGGCCCAAAAGACGAAGGAAGGCATGCGAGCGAAGGCCCAATATAAGGCGGCCCTCAAGATCAAAGCGAGGCTCGGTCAGCGGTAAGCTCACCCTAGAGGAGAGCAACAAGCTGGCGTGGGCCGAGCAAAAGATCAAGGAGGGTCGCAAACACTTTGCGATGCAAGGGAGCCACCTCCGCATTATACGCCAACAAAGTGGAGGAGAGCTTGGCTGTCAAGCGGCAGCGCTCAACTGAGCCAGCGAAGGCGGAGGCCCCAGCGAGCAAAAAGGCCACGCCCAAGACCGCAGAGCAAGGCTCCACCAAGCTCTACTCCAAAGGGAAAAACGACGGGAAAGGAGTCAGCCAGTGACGTGGCGAAACGGCATCGGGAAGATGGCGTGGGGAGTAGGAAGCGTGCACCTACGACTCAAAAAGCGCCATCCCGAAGACAAGAACGAGCATACGCTAGAGGCTGGAGAGGTCGAGAAAGACCTGGGCATCGACGAGATGGTCGATAAAGCCAGCAGCCTCGATATAACGGAGGTAGAGACCGAAAGGGATGAGGAATCAGCCACAGCAGCTGACCCACCCAGTATGGAGGACGATGAGGATGTGGACGCAACCATGGTAGTTGACCCATCCAGGCCTGGGGACGCCGACAACGACCATGCAGTTGAAGGTCCTCCAGGTCAACTTGCATAAAAGCAAGCTTGCGTCGGCGGAGCTCCTATTAACCCTTGAGACAGGGCCCGCCGAAGTGGCCTTAGTTCAGGAACCTTGGATTGCGGCAGGGAACAAGGTCTCAGGGCTAAGGTCACAAAACTACAACGTTTTCTATCCCACCGCAGTAAGTAAGGCAAGGACGGCCATTCTGGTAAGAAAAGGCATCTATGCTTACCTTATGTCTAATTACAGCACGGATGACCTCACAGTTGTGGCCCTGGAAGGTCGCGATGATGAGCCAATACTACTGGCATCCTGCTACATGGCACACGAGCGAGTCGCCGCCGCCCGAGCTCGAACACTTAACGGCTGAGGCGAGCAGGAGAAAACAACCACTCGTCGTCGGAACGGACGCCAACGCACATCACACCGTGTGGGGTAGTCCAGACATCAATGACAGAGGTGAGTCACTCTTAAGCTTTATCCTACAAACTAACCTTAAAATAGAAAACGTTGGAGATGTGCCCACATATGTGGGACCAACATCGGCCAATGTCCTAGACCTAACTCTGACCTTAGGGAATAGTACACAGGCATCAGAATGGAGAGTCCTTGATAGAAACTCCTTCTCAGACCACAAGTACATCCAATTTAAGATCGAGTTCAACCACAACCAAACCAGAAACGCCTATAGGAACCCCCGGAACACAGACTGGGTGAAGTACCTTAGAACGGTAGAATCAAAACTACCAAAGCCAACGAGTATCTGCTCGGTAGGCGACATTGAGAGGTCCGTGGAGACGCTCACAGCCAACCTAACCGAAGCATACAAAACCTCCTGCAAACTCACAGTTAGCAAAAGGAGAACCAGACCCCCCTGGTGGACCCCAGCGCTGAAAGAGCAGAGGAAGGACGTGCAAGAATGCTTCAAACTCGCCAAACAAGCGGATGAGCAAATAATCTGGGAGGAATACAAGATTAGACTTCGCGTCTTCAAAAAGAAGTACGGAAGGCAAAACAGAACTCTTGGAGAAACTTCTGCTCCAGCATAGAGAAGGTCTCCGAAACAGCTAGACTCAGGAAACTGCTTTCAAAGCAGCCACCCATGCAGAGTCAGCTAAAAACGAACGACGGACACTGGACAGAAAGCAGCAGGGAAGCGACATGTGCTCTACTTGATGCGCACTTTCCAGCCTGCACTCCAGTCACTGAGGCAGATACGCCTCAAGACCTACACACGCAACAAGTCAACATCCCAGACAATATCATCACTCCAGAAAAGATCCGATGGGCGATCGACTCGTTCGCGAGTTATAAATCCCCAGGGCTAGATGGAATATTCCCAGCCATGCTAAAAACGATCAAATGCGCAATCGTCCCATGGCCGATCCATTTTTATAGCATGCTTGAGGTGGAGCTATGTACCTGTGGCCTGGAGGACAGCACGCGTTGTATTCCTGCCCAAAGCAGGGAAATGCAGTCACGTGCAACCAAAAGACTACAGGCCCATCAGCCTCACATCAT
The DNA here is from genome assembly GCA_018904275.1 of Lordiphosa clarofinis. Lineage (NCBI taxonomy): Eukaryota > Metazoa > Arthropoda > Insecta > Diptera > Drosophilidae > Lordiphosa > Lordiphosa clarofinis. Next base: position 15,679 of record JAEIGQ010000244.1, read on the forward strand.
TCCTGCTCAAAACAATGGAGAAGCTACTGGACTTCACATAAGAGAAGGCATGAACCTGACCTTGGAGGGAAACCAGCACGCCTACACGAAAGGGAAATCGGTGGAAACAGCGCTACACTCCCTAGTAGCCACCATCGAGAAGGCACTGTACCATCAAGAATTTGCCCTGGGAGCATTCCTTGACATTTCGGGTGCATTCAACAACGTCACTACAGAAGCAATAATGCGAAGCCTAAGAGCCCTAGCAATACACACGGCATTGGACTCCTGGATATATAACCTGCTGAGCTGCAGAAGAGTACAAGCCGAGTGGGGTACCACAACCATTACAAGAGAGGCACACGGCGGAACGCCCCAGAGGCGGAGTCCTGTCACCTCTTCTATGGAACCTTGTGGTCAACGAATTACTTAAAAATTTCGCAGGAAAGCACCCAAGATAACCGCATATGCCGACGACATAAGCATAATTATTATGGGAAAATGTCCATCGACTGTCAGCTCAATCATGGACTCTACTCTCAGAGAGATAGTAAAGTGGGCCACAGAAGCCGGACTTAGCATCAATGCGGAGAAGACGGACCTCATTCTCTTCACCAAAGAGATACAAGGTACCGCAATGGACTCCACCCACGATAAATGGAACACCGCTAACGCCAAAAAACAACGTAAAATACCTTGGAGTAGTAATCGATAGTAAACTATCCTGGAGACTCAATGTGGAGGAAAGGGTGAAAAGGATGAAAGGATGCGCTATATGCATCCCAGAAGATGCTAAGCAGCACTTGGGGCCTATCACCAAGACTAACACACTGGCTCTTCATATCAGTTATACGACCGATACTACCACACGGTATATTGGTATGGTGGCAAGCCACAGAGAAGTCCACATATCTAAAGCTGATGGGAAAAGGCCCAGCGGCAGGCACTGGTCTACTCCCACAAAAGCACTGGAACACATCCTAGGTGTAAACCCCCTGGACATCCAAGCACGCCTCACTGCACAGGACGGCCCAACGTCTTTGTGCGGCAGGCACCATGGCTCTACAAAGCTATGGACACAACACAGTGGGCAGAGAGATCAACAGTAGCATGGACTACATGATCCCAAAAACCAACTTTACAGGCGCATCAGCATTACTGGGACCAGAAGACTGGCGTACAGGGCTGGCTCAGGAAGCAATGCACCTTTTCACGGACGGCTCAAAGATGGCCTCAGGAGTCGGAGCCGCCGTGTACTGCAAGGAACCGGAATGGAAACTCTCCTACAAACTGCCAAACCACTGCACTATATTCCAGGCGGAAGTTTTCGCCATAAGGAAAGCAGCCGAATTGGCAGAATTACACGCACCAAACGATCAAATCAACATATACGTAGACAGCCAAGCGGCAATCAAAGCAATGCAGAGTCACGCCATCAACTCCAAAAATGTTCTGGCAAGCAGAGAAGCATTAGATTCCCTCAGCACCTCCAGCAAGGTGCAAATCTACTGGATTCCCAGCCACCAGGGCATCGATGGAAACGAAATGGCGGACACTCTTGCAAAAGCCGGGGTCGCACTAAGCCGAGAAGCAACACTAAATATACCTATCTCCCTACAGACGCTATACAGCAAGATGGAGGAGATAGCGGAGAAAGAAGCAGAGGAAAAGTGGAAGAACACGACCGGCTGCAGAATCTCTAAAATTATGTGCAATAAGAGAGACAAAAAACTCACGCACTATACGCTGCAGCTCCAAAGAAGAGACTGCAGACTGCTTATAGGCATATTAACTGGTCACTGCCTAGCAGCCGCTCACGCGATAAAGCTAGGCATCACGACAGCAGACACCTGCAGGAAATGCAAGGAACCTGGAGTAGCAGAAACTCTAGAACACCTCATCTGCAGCTGCCCAGCAATCGCCACGACAAGATTAAAACATCTGCACTCCCCAAGCTTCACCACTCTGGAAGAGGCAGCCAAGAGCTCCCCCAAACAACTATTGGCATTTGCCAAAACGTCAAGAATCCTACAGGATTTCTAAAGGAAATGGTACCATAAAGCACCCGGCCTCACTAAGGACCGTAAATTGTGTATGTGGCTCCCCCCCACCGGGCCAGCCGGTAATACCTACCTAATCATTCATAGTTACTCTTAAAAATATTAACAATTCAAGCGTTTCTTTACTATAAAATTAGTTTTTCCAGTCGTTATATTCAAAGTTCTGAAGAAATTACCCTAAATCTTTGTATTGCCCGGTTCGAGGTTTGGAAGCTTGAATATTTTAAAGGTTCGGTTCATGGTCCGGTTAGCGACAGCCCGGAAAATGTAAACTAAACTAAAATTAAATTAGTTTATGTGAGAACAAATCACCAAGCACAGTTCTACGTTAAGTTAAGGATGGAAGATTTATTTGAAAATGTTTACAGGTCTCAAATTAAAGCGACAAAAACTAAAAGAAAGAGTTGCTTCTGTCCTGACTCAATGCGCTTCAAAAATATACCAGTATCCCGCAGAAAGAGTGTTACAGGTTAGTGGTGGTGTAGGGATCATCAAACTAAACCCAATACACCCATTACCTTACTGACCATATTCGATATGATTTCGTTAAAACTGGTCAAGCGCATAAAGCAACAGCGGCTGCGCTGGCTGGGACATGTTACCCGTATGGATGATCAAGCTCCAGCAAAAATGGTCTACAAGAGGAATGCGAAAGAACTGGGACAAGGCAAGGTGGGACGACCACCTCTAAGGTGGGACGACCAGGTGCGGAAAGACATTTCTAAGCTTGGCGTGAAAAACTGGTGCCAGCTCGCACGGAGCAGAAGCGACTGGCGGACATTAGTTGCAGCGGCCGAGACCGTCAAACGGTTGTGATGCAATGCATCGGGCCAATAAAGAAGAAGAAGAAGAATCTAACATGTTCCGATAAATTTTTGAAAATTCTATTAAATTTATTGGGTACTACTTGATTTGCATAAGTCAATTATTATTTTGCGTGACACATTTTTCTTACTTAATTTGATGAAATATTTCGTCTGAAATAACACACAAAATCTGTATAATTGATTTCTCCTCTAACTATTCAGCTTTACCCAATTGCATGCGATTTGCCCCTCAACTACAAATTTGATCACATGGAAAAAGAGGCCGTCATTAAAAACCAACAAAATCGCGTTGGTAGCAATTAATTTTTGGCACAAAATCGCGTAAGTAAACAAAAATTAGATCACAGCAGCTGCTGCATCAAATAACAATACCCCGTTGCCAACTACCTCCCTCTCTCCCACACTTACCTAGTGATTGCGGTGAGTATTCGAGGCTTTTGCTCAGGCCTCGATTCTCGTTTCGCTGTTGCCAGTCATGAAACAATAATGTCCACAAATTGACGCCACAAGCTGTTGCTGTTGCAATGAGAGCACACTCTCACCTAAACAGACCCATGCACACATGGAGTCGAGCTGCGTCTATGGCACTTCCTCTGTGGCGCCATATTGAATTTGTGGCTAAGCCAGAGCCTGAATTTGGAGCCTCAACGCTCCGCTCTGGTCTGAATGGTGGGAGGGAGAGAGAGAGAGAGAGAGAGAGAGGGAGAGGGGCACTTTGGTTCTCTGTTTTTATTTGCTTGCTTGTTTTCTGCTGGTTAGCTAGCTGATTTTCTAACCCAAAAACTCCCCCCACCTTCCCCTAGGCAATCACCAGTTGCCGTCACGCGTGTGGCTAACGAAAATACAAGCAAACATATTGGCTCCAGGTTGACTGCTCTGCCTCTTTCTCGTTAACAAGTTGTTGTTTAAAATGCATTGTGGGGCTATTCCTTCCGGGTTATAGTTTTGAGAGTGTGTGTGCAAGTTTTTAGTTGACTATTAGGAAGATGCCTTAAAACTGTTGCCTACTTTTAAGCTGAGGAATGGTTAAGCGATTCGCGATGGCAAGCGATAATGTAATTTGGTTCTTATATTGCAATTATTATAAAATTACCATAATTCCAATAAATACTAATTAACTATAGGAATGATACATTGGGGAGTAAAACGTTTGATGAGTCCATTAAAAAATGTTGGCCCAACACAGATCCAGTCGTATGTTAATTTCTAAAAATATTGTTAGCTTTAACTCAGTGGGCTTAAATCACTGACCTAATCTAACATAGAGCATAAATCTACAAGCCAGTTAGATGAACTTTCATATTTTCTGATACACATTCAAATTTCCCCAAAGTCAGCACTGGAGTCTGCCTATTCAGTAGCCTTTTCCGACGGCCAGTTGAACTGTCCATGTGCACTCTCTGATGACATTTACAAACGTATTAATTGAATTCAATTTTCAGTATTACAAGACCATTCCCCCAAACTCCTCGCATCAAGTGGCTTTGGTCTGCAAAAGTTGATTTGATTTTGTAGTCAATGTCAACGCTGGGTTCGACTTTCTCCATTTCACCATTTATAGTTGGCCTAACAGTTTTCAAAGTGAGCGATAGAAAGAGAGAGAGAAAGGCACTACGAACATTTGCTAAAAATGTACCATTTTATAATGAACGTTTTCGGGAGAAATACAGACAAGTCTGAACTTGACTGGATTTTAGTTTTGTTTATTGTTTTTCCCCTATGGCATTTCATTTGCAGTTGCAGTTTTTAATTGATTTGTAAATTCCAAAACACAGTTTGCAGTTCCTGCTGTTAGCACTGAATTTTGTTTATTGATTGTTTAATTGCTTTGGCATTAGAGCTAGTCAAAACACAATTTTGTAGAAGAGCCAAATGAAATTTCAAAATGTTACAAATGTCTTAGGTAAAATTGAAAATAATTATAAAATAAATAAAAACGAGAAAGGCAAGGCTAACTTCGTCCGTGCCGAAGTTTTTATACACTTGAAAACGCTTGTCTCAACGGTTAACGACTTCGACCAAACTTAGCAGGTCAGCTTAAAAACATTAAATATTACCCATGACCGTGATTGAAAGCGGTAATATTGACGAAAAAACAGTTTTTTCTCAATAAAACCCATTTTTCGACCGATCATTTGTATGGCAGCTACAAGAAGTAGTCATCCGATCCGGTTGGTTCCGACATATTAGCAGAGTGCAGACAAAAGAAGACTCTGTGCAAAATTTCAGCTCGCTAGCTTTAAAACTGAGGGACTAGTTCGCGTAGAAACAGACAGACGGACAGACGGACGGACAAAGCTTAATCGACTCAGCTCGTCATGCTGATCAACTTTATGTGGTCGGAGATGATTCCTTCTATGCGATGCAAACTTCTGGGCAAAATTATAATACACTTTTCAAGTGTATAACGAGAAAGCAAAGATAATTTCGTCTTTACCGAAGTTTCAATACACTTGAAGAAGCTATCAACGACAAGGGACTTCGACCAAACTTCGCAAATCAGCTTAAAAATATATAATATTTATAATGACCAAAATTTCTCTCAATTGGTTTCCATTCTTTGTCTGATCTTTTCTACTAGAACTATCCATCCGATCTGGTCCGTTGTGACTAGGGTTGTCGGATATTTCAAAAACATCTATATCGATATTTTTGAAAAAAGGCTTATTTCGATATAAATATTTTGTTGTCAAAAAAAATCGATAGCCCCAATCTTAGCAATGAATAGTCAGTCTATTCAGGTAATTGTGGCGTCATTTGACATTAAAAAAAACTACAACCTGATTGCGCTTAAAACAAATAGATTTAACAACAACAACTTTTAAACATTTTGCTTTACATGTCCAGAGCACAAGAAACAGTTATTCGCTACAGTGTGGCAGAACGATTTCCGATATATCGCCTTCGTAATTTTGGGCAAAAATATGGATATTTCGATGTATTGATAATATTGATTGAAGAGAACTCTGTGCAAAATTTCAGATCGATAGCTTCAAAACTGATTGACTAGATCATGTTAAACGGACAGACGGACCGACTAATCTCAATCGCCTCAGCTCGTCATGTTTATTATGAATATATAAGCTTTATGTGGTCGGAGATGCAAGCTTCTGGACACTTTTCTATATTCTTCTAACTAAAATCCTTATATACTCATATGCACTTCCAATAAATCAATTAAACTCAGTCTGGTTTGATTTTTATGGCCAAGATCTATTTATATACAGATGCAACAAAATGCAATTTTTAGACAATTCTCAGAATAAACAGGGACGCTAAATAATACAACACAAAAATACAAACAAAAAATTTCTCAATTCCAACTGTTCTCAATAACTATTCAACTGGTTTTTGATCAGCAAGTTACCTCTATTTTTGCTTAAAATCAGATGGCATGAAATACCGAGTGGAATACTAAATCATTTATACTAATGAATAATGCTTTAATTTCGGATGGTTCTCCTGGCTTAATAAATCCAAATATCGTTAATAATTTACCTGCTGAATTTCATTAGATATTAACGATCCATGGGGTAGGATAGTTAAGTGAGAAAGAAAAAGATTCAAGGTGTTAGCTCTACGCATTGTCGGTTCCGAAGTGCAAAACCTTAATCACAATGTTCCTTAGTTGACCGGTCAACTTCCCCACAAAAGTCCCCACAAAATACTTTAAAAATTGACTTGTAAGTCCTCATCCTTTCTTTTAAACGGTCTCCGACTATTTAATACTAGCATTTTAAAATTCCTTTATTTATTCATCAGTGATAATATTCGAATGATGTAAGTAAATGAGGTAGATAATAATAAGGCTTGTAAAATAAACAGATTTTTTATGTAGAATTGAAAGTAGGTTATGAAAATTTAATTGTAAAGAAAAATCAAGAAATTCTCATATGAACGCATGGGAATTTTTTTCTTTTAACTAATAAAAATTAGTAAATTTAAATCTCTACAATAAAAGAAATTCATTCAAAGGTCAAAAATGTTCTCCATTCATCAACGCCATATAACAACACGGGTTTTTCTAATCTATAATTTTATTATTTTTGTATCTTGGTAGCTCTGTTAGTGACAGCAGGACCTGATTCACCTGATTTGGCTCCGTGTAATTTCTGGGAGAGAGTAAAATTTCAAATCTTTTTATACACTTGAAAAGTGTATTATAATTTTGCCCAGAAGTTTGCAACGCAAAGAAGGAATCATCTCCGACCACATAAAGTATATATATTCTTGATCAGCGTGACGAGCTGAGTCGATTAATTAACCGTTGAGACAAGCGTTTTCAAGTGTATCAAAACTTCGGCACGGACGAAGTTAGCCTTGCCTTTCTCGTTTAGTTTAAAAATAAAAAATGAATTAAGAATATTTTAAATATTCGAGGCAACCGAGGCAATTACAGACACTACAACTGTTGCATGATTTTTTGAAATATATTTTATTTCATTCAATATATTTAATTTTTCAAAAAATTTATTCATTTATTTATTTTTTCAGTATCACTAGCTTAAAGTTATAAACTTAGTAGCTAGTTAGGAAAAGCATGGCTGCTAGGGCCTTTAGCTTATAGTAAGGTGCTGGTGTTGTTTCTTGTGTGTGCCTTGTGTACTTATTAACGCTCGTATTTATAAGTTTTTAATGATTTCACATAATTTCACCAAAACTTGTCGAAATCTTAGTGTGAAAAACTTTTTTGTTTTCAACGTTATCGCTCCAAACGCTCGTATTTATAAGTTTTCAATTATTTTACATAATTTCAACAAGATTTGTCGAAATCGGACCATATATAGTATAGCTGCCATACAAACTGTCAGGCACATATCAAGCTCCAAGGGTATATAAACTTCGGTCGAGCCGAAGTTAGCTTGCCTCTATTTTTTGTTTATGAAAATTACGTTTATACAGTACAGTTGGGTGAAGGTTCGTTACAGTTTGTGGAAAAGGTTGGTTTTTTTTTTAAAAAGTTTAACAGATTTTTTAATTTGTCTATTAATGGGTTTACTAGGGCGTCTATTGTGTTTGTGTTTTGAAGGTATTGGATTCTATTTGAGGCTAGTGAGGGGCATTCGGCTAAGATTTGTTCTATGTTAATTACGGTGTTGTTTTGGCAGAGAGGACAGGATTGGGAGATGGATTTGTCAATATAGTGTTGGTTTGTTATTTTGGTGTGGCCGGGTCTAATGTGCTGTCCTCACTACAACTGCATTTTGCATTTTTGCATTTTGGGCAAAATGTACATTTTCCCCCATAAAATTTTGTATGGCCATCAGAGATGCCAAAAAAGTGCATTTTGAAAAAATGTAGTCGCATTACTCGTTTGCCATTCGATTTTTCGATAGTTTCTATTCGATAGTCAGCCATTTTTTGGCTTGCTGACAAAGTGCTCATCACTACATGTAAAAAACCAAAACAACAACAGCTGACTTAAATGAGCAAAAGATGTCCGATGGTAAGAATATTCATTTAATTTATAATTTAATGTACTTAACACCTTTTTTACTAATAATAAAATTGATTGCAGCAAGTGAAGACCCCCAACGTCGATGCAATTGGTCTGAAGACGCCACAAACCATCTGTTCGACCTCTGGTCCGACAATATTGACGGTTTGCGTGGTGCTCGCAAGAATTCTCACATTTATAGAGAAATGGCTAAGCTGAGTAAATTTGGGAAAATAACCGCAAAGGTAAGAGCAAGATAGACAACCTAAGCCGAAAATACAAGTATTCACATAACGGCTTAAGTCTGGCTGATCCCCAAGAAATGTACATTACACATTGTTTATTTCCCATTCAGACTTGAACGCGATAAGGTAGGTAATTTATAACTACACAAAACTTACGTATGTCCAGACGTTGCGGGAGAAATTCGGCGTCGGTTTTCAAGAGCACCTGGAAATATGGACATGGAAGCATTCCATACCCTGCCAACATTAAATTTTTGGTGTCAATGAGCGGTATATGTTTTTTTTTTTTTTTTTTTTTTTTTATTTTTTTTTTTCGCCCGTCATGTTGTTATTGTAAAATAATATTTTTTTTTTTATTTTTTAAAAATTTTTAGGACAAAGATTTTGGGTTTTTGTTTTTTTTTTTTTTTTTTTTTTTTTTTTTTTTTTATAATTTTTTTAACCCGATATTAGTCTTATTAACTTGATTTGGTCAAGTCTGGACAGTTCTTAATGTTTTATAAGTTGGATGAAAGATTAAAAGTTCGTGGTATTGGGATTTATGCTTCTATACCATAAAATAACTAATTAAAGCAGTTGAACATATTATGTGAAAATTCAAATATTCAGGCCTGTTCTTAATTCCACTTCGGTTTTCGTATAAACGTTTGTACTTTAAACTCTATGTCAATAAGAAGGTATGAAAAGTGACTGATATCTACGGTTACTAAGCAGTTGAAACCAACAGCTCTAGGCCAAGTGGAGTCGTAGAAAAATTAAGCTTTGTAAGAGTAAAATGGCAAATTCAAACGATTTTACGAAAACCGAAGTGAAATTGAGAACAGACCTAATTATTTAATCAAAACTTATTTTTATAATTTTTACACCCATCACGAATTTAACCATACTGATTCCCCAGCTAAAAAAATTCTTAAAATAACAAAAGTCCCCTTAAATTAGATCAGATTTCTATAATGCCTCTGATATTTATCAATGTTTTTGATATTTCTGTTTATAGCTTATTTTCGGTTTAATTAAATGCATTTGACAAAATATTTTTGCATATTTTAGGGCGCCATTATGGCGTGTTATGCATATTAAGACGTAATAGAGTCATGGCATTATCGTTAAAATAATTTTGTACCAGCAGCGTGGCATGTAGTGAAACCCTTAGACTCTTTAATGGCACTGAAATGCCCAAACATTTCAGGGCTCTAAATAGTTGGCGCTTAGTTGAAAGGGATATTTTACGAGAGTAAGGGAAATTCGTGGTGAGTATATTCTTTTAAATGTGGCGACGTTGCTATGCGGTAGTAATAACATGAATTGGAAATGCTTGACGATGCTTAATGATTTTTTAAATCGAAGAATCTTTTAATCATATTCTTAATAAATAAGCCAATTGGTTAAACAAATGTCTGCACATTACTGAAACTGCGAAAGCGTGACAGAGCAGGTGCCAAATTTCCCAAAGCATACAAAAAAATTAAAGAAAATAACAAACCGAAACCCATACTCTCACCCACCCACGAACACGCACTCAAAGATAAGGCTAAGCAGAAAGCCGAAGACATAAAACGAAGACATTGAAAATTGGAAAATATACGCCTACCAGGACCTGCGATAGGCTGTTGCTGCTAAATAATAAATAAATACGCGACGCACACACGCACACTCACCCATACACTCTTATGTAATGCTTGGAGCAGGCGCCGCTAAGTATGCTATAGGAAACGACAATAGGCATATTTTACCCTTGATGTTTTATGACGCATATAAGTTAAAATAAAATATGTTTTTAAATAGATTGGAACACCAATTTTCTAAATTTAGCTAGTTGTGTATGTACGTAAGTAAATTTAGGTTTTATTTTTATTTCTAGCTTTTTTTTCACTACCTTCATTCCGGTTTATTATCTTTCAATGCACTGGTTGTGTGTGTGTTGGTTACTCTTTCAAAAAAAAAAAAAAATTACCACTTTATTAGTTAATTAGGTGCTTCTGAATGTAGGAAATATGCCAAGTACCTATGTAAACAAAAGTTGCACTAGCGAAATGATAGGCCAATTGGTTTATTGTATAACATTTTGAAGTTTGTTTTGGTATTTTGTATGCAGTGCTTATAATTGTGAAAAAAAAAAAAGTTATGATTACGGGCACCCAGAAGGGTATACAAAAAATAATAAATAAATATTTGTACATATTTTGATATATTATAATATAATATAATAATTATCAAATATGGGTCTACTTGCCTCAAAGGTTTTAGCTTTTGTTTAACTATATTATTTAAAACTAATGGAATGTAGAAAATATATTTTTAAGTTAAATTATAAAAATCAACAAGACCTGGGTTCAAATCTCGGTAGAGGCATGAAAAAAATTGTTTTTATACACTTGAAAAGTGTATTATAATTTTGCCCAGAAGTTTGCAATGCATAGAAGGAATCATCTCCGACCACATAAAGAATATATATTCTTGATAAGCATGACGAGCTGAGTCGATTAAGCTTTGTCGGTCCGTCTGTCCGTTCGTCTGTTTCTACGCGAACTGGTCCTTTAGTTTTGAAGCTAACGAGCTGAATCTTTGCACAGAGTCTTCTTTTGTCTGCACGATGCTAATATGTCGGAACCGGCCGGATCGGATGACTACTTCTTGTAGCTGTCATACAAGTGATCGGTCGGAATATGGGTTTTAGTCAGAAAACCCGTTTTTTTTTTTCTCAATACAACCGCTCTCAATCATGGTCATGGGTGATATTAAATGTTTTGAAGCTGATCTGAGAAGTTTGGTCGAAGTCGCTATCCGTTGAGACAAGCTTTTTCAAGTGTATCAAATCTTCGTCACAAATTAAGTTAGCTTTGCCTTTCTCGTTTTTTATATAATATATCAATGCACACCCACTTCCCATCCACATCCCACCCACTCTCCACCCACTTCCCGCCCACATCCCACCGAACTCCAAAACAACTTACTACCCACATCCCAGTCATTTTTGATTTGAATTCTCATTTTGACCCTACAAACCGAGTTTCATGTCACTCGGATGAAAAATAGTTTTTTCGCATGCAGAATTTTACGGCCAAATCGGGAAAACACGTGTCGAATCATTTCGCGTACTGTGGTTACAAACCAATTATATTTTTTCATACAAATTTTACTCTGATATATAATATAATTTATATGTTAAATTTTAAAATAGATATTTTTTTTACAAATCATTATTACATTTTTAGTATCATTCTGAAGCTATTTAATATCAATTTATGTGAATGACATTATTTTGGGACAAAGAGATATTATATTTTTGCAAAAAATTTAATTTTAGTTTTATTTTAATCAGGTGAATATCATTAAAATGAATTTATTTCTTTTTTTATGCCGCCGTGAATAGAGAAAAGCGTTCGTCCGCTGCGAACGTGGCGAATGCTACGCAACTTTGTTGTTGCGTTCGAGTTTGCCAGAGAAATAGGAGATAAAGAAGAGAGACACATATAACGTTTTTGTTGCAGGTCTGCACTTGCCAACAACAAAACCTTAACTCGGAAAGAAAGAGAGGAGAGCACGAATATGAATACTTAATTCAAGAACAAAGTTCTTGGTTTTTTTCTAAGTGTAGCCTTTATTAGTTTCTCAAATGAGATTTTACAAGCGGCTCACAGTAAATCGAAATATTTTTGGGTCATGTCATATGAGAACCTGAGAACATGTGAAAATACAGCTTAAGTCCTTTTTTATTTCGTAAAGAAAATGTTGTAGAAAATGTTTACCAATATTTATTGAATCACCCTTGTGCTGGCATATGGAAAAAGAATTCACTTTACCATTTGCTTACTCGTCATGCATATTGCGTTGCAACTTACCATTATGCTCGCATCTATGATTAACATGGCCATAATAGTCACTAAGTGCATGCTTTTGACTTTGCCTGCATACGTTTCAAAGTCATTAGAGGGCACACACACATACCAACACACACACACACTCGCACTTACAGTCCGTGGTCATTATGCGGTTGGTTATTTTCCAAACATTTCGTGGCTCAAGTGCTTATTTGTATACGTATACTCTTAGCCAGGCCAGCAGTTTCAAGTTTTCCCTGCTTTTTTTCACAAGAAGCACTTAAAAATCGACACGGTATGCAGTTATTTGTTATTTACCGTTTGTGAAAATTGCTTACTTCAAGTCGTGACTGCTTGGTCCCAATTTTCAATCAGCCTAATGACAGTCAGGCAGTCGGAATTTGCTTTTTAATTAAAGGAAAATACCAGCACAACACTTGAAAAACTACTCGCACTGCTTCAACAACAAACAAAGATAAACAGAGCCTGAAACGATGAGAGAAAGACCCATAATAACAATAATAAACAAGTTGCCACTTCATTTCGAATGGTCCGGCGACGTTTTGATAGCTACTTAGTGCCAATATGAAAATCCAACCACAAAGGCGAGTCGAAAGTTGCCCGTTGTCCAAAAAGATAAACAGGAACAACACAACAGTGAACTGCACGGAGTTGCAGTAAAAAGTTACTCAGCCAAGTTAATCAGCATTTATGAACAACTGGCGAAAGCTCAAAATACCCTTTAACAATATGTTTGGAGAAGGATGTATAAACTTTTTTCATGGGCTTGTGATTTCAATTTATGAAATGTTGCAGGCATCGAAATCGAAATGTTTCAGTGTTAAGAACGGAGTCTTAAACAGTTTTTTCGACCATTCGAGCTGTAGTTGCATACTGTATTTTTAGGTAATTTTGATCATATTTTGATAGTTTAAGTGGTCTCAGTATTTATTTGATATTTGAAGCTCTCTATTACTTCCTTACAACGAAGTTCTCATTATAAAGAATTTGATCCTAAACACTGCACTTAGAGAAACAGAGAGAGAGAGAGAGAGAGAGAGAGAGAGAGAGAGGGAGAGAGAGAGAGAGAGAGGGAAAGGAGAGTCTTAGAGATGAGCGCAGCACCAGCATTGCTTACAGCTTCTACTCCAGGTACAGAGTATGTTATAGTCGGGCTGGACCGACTTTCTTACTTGTTTAAAGATTCATATGAATGTTTGCACAAAGGTACGCTGACCCAGCAATCGTTAACCAATCATAAGAATTGCTCGACTTCTACACAGAGAAAACATAATTCAAAAGCTACACGGAAATGTAGAATTTCTACACGTTCCGACCGGGTTTTTCAACCCACTATTTCTGTGTAGCTTTTCTAAACGCCGCGTGTGGCTTTCTGAATTCTACACGGCGCGTGTAGGTTTTCTGCACGCGCGTGTGGTTTTCTCATTTCAACATGCGGCGTGCAAAAAAGCTAAACTAAAGTAATAAGTTGAAAATCCCGGTCGAAACGTGTAGAAATCCTACATTTTCGTGTAGCTTTTTAATTTTTTTTTTTTAACAAATTTATATTTTTTTACTTACTCTGGTTGATTTGAAATCCCGGCCCTTTGGACTGAAATGCGATTGGAATGATGGCTAAGACGTCTCCGCCACGTCACGCGTGTAAGGCAAGGCCTCTAAGACATTACTTGTATTGAATCTGCTAAAGGCACAATCCAATATTTGCTTGCTTGTAATTCTCAAGTTCTAATTCAACGCAATCGCTATTTGTATACAGGCAACAAAAATTCGCGCACGATTCGTGTAGATTTTTAACACGCAGCGTTAAGGCTTTGTAAATTTAAACGTACATTTAGAAATCCCATACGCCACGTGTGACAATCAGTGTGCAAAACGAAAAATATAAGAATTTCCACACGCGCGTGTAGCATTTCAATATCCAAGCGTCAATGTAGAAAACCTGCTGCATGAAAAATGTAGAATTATTAAGAGAAACAAGCTGATATTTAAATGTCGTGTAGTCTTTAGCTTTGCACACGCTGCATTTAACTTTTCTACATTTGCATTCAGATTTTTAATTCCCACACGTCGCGTGTAGCTTTTCCACACGTCCCGTGTGGCTTTATGAATTCTACACGCAGCGTGTGCAATTTAACAGGGCGAAATAAATAGAGTTTAGGTTTGACGTTTCTACACGCGCCGTGTAGCCAATTTTGTTTTCTCTGTGTATTCAACGACCATGATTATAAAATTTTCCAATTTTTCGATGTTTGGAGACGTTAACATCAAAAGCAAGAAAAGCAATCCTATGGCAGCTATAAGATATAGTTATCCGATCAAGTCGGTTCCGACATCTTAGCAGTTCGCTATAAAAAGGAGACTCTGTGCCAAGTTACTATTTACGCATTTTTAGCATTTTTTTGAAATTTGCTTAAGTCGCAGGAAAAAACAAAGAACAAAAATTTAGCTATTTATTTAGCTATGTGTGGCCCAGCGGTTAGAGTGCTGGACTGTGGTTTCGACCCCGCCTCGGAACATCTAATAAAAAAGTTTTTTCTTTCTTTAGAAAATAGCTTTTACTCATCCTTTCACAATAACCATGAAAAAGCTTCTCGAAATTTGCAGTACGAATCTGGCGTAAAACTGTAGGTCCCTTTCTCTTCTTACGATAATTAAAAGCACACACGCTAAGAAATTTAGAGAAGCTTGGCTTGGCCCCGTTGGAGGAGCTGTATAGCCAATTCTACATTACATTTACATTACAAACAGATTAAAGTAAACAAAAAAGTTTTACAACTTCTCTGCTGTTCAAAAAGTTGTCTGCCATCAAAGTGGGGGGTCCAAAAAAAGGTATAGTGCTGGCGGCCACGATTCCACGTCCTCAGTTTGTGTGAAATAAAAAATAAAAACAGAATAATAATCAGTATAGATGTCATTCTAGTCTGACCCTTGAAAATAATTTTGTGGGTTTTTTTGACAAAATGTCGGCCATTGAAAAAATAAAATTCGATTTTGGGCCCTTTTTTGTAGTTTAGTACAGGATTAAAATCTGATTTAAAACATGCAAAATCCGTCTAGATATAATACTTCAATTTTTTTTTTACTTTTAGAGATTAAATACCAAACTTAACTCATATATTTCCCATATTTTTCTAATCTTCAATATTTAGGACGAGTGCGCGTCCACTAAATGTAGTCCGATCACTACCAAATTATTAACTATATCTATTGGGACCAAAACGATACTTCTTCCGCCCGGCAAAACCAAAAATCAGAATCTCATATAAAAGAATTTAAGTCAGGGACCGAAACTAATAGTTATTTTGTAATAAAAATTTCGAAAAATCAATTAATTTACAATTTATTTATAAAAGTTAGAAATTAATCGATATAACAAACTTTTATATAAAAATTTCAAATAAATTGATTGAAAATTGTTGGTTTAAAAATTGTAATAACAATTACTTTGATATATCCTTAAATTAAATAAAAATTATTATTAAAATTTTTCGTATTTTGATATTCTTATTTTAATACTTTTGTAAGTATTTTTTTCCAAAGTTTCTGTATTTGTCCTTCATCTATAGGTCTCCGGCCTTGCCTTGTGAGCAGTTCAACTAACTATCTCTATCAAATGGTTTTCTATTAGGTGAATCAACTTCATAAGCGTATAAAAACTTGTCTCTTTCAGCTTTGATTTCTGTACAAAATTTTTCGTTCCTTTTTGTTATCTTCCTCATTATTTTGGAGGTAAATAATTTCATATTTTTATGCTGAAGCATTTATTTGCTTAGCGTCTAGCGGATGTAATCTGCCAAATGTACTAGCCATCGTTTTGTGCTCAGTCTAAAGCAGCATCAGTTACTCGCCTTCAACCCCTCCACTCGAACTAATGACACTTTATGTGGCCATGGCTGAAGTGGCTGGCCTTCTGTCGGTTGCTTCTGCTCCTCGACTTTGGTGTTTGTGTAATGCGCTTTATGATCCTTGTGGCTGCTTGTAAGAGTTTTGCCAACGAAAGGCGTAAGGAGAAAAGGGGCACCTAAGTACCAGAAAGTGTAGGGGTGGGGGAGAGCAATTTTTATGGGGTTTTCACTGATGCAGTTGTATCCTGTTAGAAGTGCCTACTTGATCAAGTGGGCGTAGCTTATGATAAGTTTATTGATGAGGTTTTCTTGAGACCGAGAATGCAAATTTTCGACAACTGGGGTAGAATTGAAAACAGCTCAACAGAAAACCTTTTGATTTAAAATGAACTTCCTGCATTTATCTATTAAAGTAGAAAGAGGTTTAACTTAACTTCATAAAAATTAACCAACATTTTAAAGGACTCGAGCCTTTGCCATAAAAAACTAATAACGCTCGTCTACAAAACGGATGTCTTGCATTTAGCTTACTTCATCAAATGTTTCCCATAATCTCACCCTGTCTAAAAGCCCTGCAAAAATGAATTTAAACCCTCATTAATTACCCGTAAATTGGCCAGAAGTAGTCAAGGCGTGTCCGCGGCTTTTACGATTTTAAACACTTCCGCTGTACGATTCAACTTGAAAATAAATTAAAAAATTGTATTCCAACCATTTGTTGTCTGGGCTCCAACATAAAACTTTACCATTTTCAGTGTGTCTGTCTGTTTCGCTGACTGACTGTCTGTCCGTCCATTTGAGGGCTATAAACAAAAAAAATTTACGCGCTGCTAACATGCAACTTGTGGCTGGTAACTTGAGTCAAGGTTTTTTCCTTGCCTTAAGAGTGCGGGTGTGTTAATGCAATTTGCCACATGCATTAAACTTGCAGCTGGCATTTTCTATAGAGTTAGGAAAGACTTTTGTTATTGTTCCACTCGAGCAACTTTGTAATTGAAATCAAAGTGTGTAAACTGAGCTGAAAATCAAACTTAATGCTATACACATGAACACTTCCAGGTTAGCACATTGCTTTCACCCAGGACAGAGAGAGAAAGACAAACTAAAGTCGGTCATTTATTTTGATTAAAGCTGGCGAACAATTAAACAATCTGTAACTGGAGACGCCTTGAGAACTGCTGAAAAGTGTGTGGCAAGTGTGACTTGGTTTACATTTCGGTTGATTGGGTTGTGAAAGGACAAAGTTATTGGCTTTTGGTTAGAGAGCAATTGGCCGAAGTAAAAGGCTTAAGTTTTGAAACCAACTTGCCAAAAATCTCGGACGTTTGTTTTTATGCTGGACTGCAAAATTTCTGCAATTTTTACGAGGGTATGGTTCAATTCATTTCTAAAACTCAGAGATTGAAATCAAAACCATCCATCACTTCTACAGAGAATAAAAAAATCCATCGAGAATGGATAGTTTTATGTTAACCTTTATTTAACATTAATTTTTCATATCCATTGGATGAAAACCTAAGATCAATTTAACACTAAATTAGGACTGGCATTATTAAAAAATGTGTTTATTTACTTAAAGATAAAGAAATATTTGCTGTTTCGTGTTCTTTATTTAATAAATTTTCATTTTGATATCTTTTATACTTTCGATGTGAGATGAGAATATGTCGCTACTTTATTTTACACTAGTATTTTCATGTTAGTGCAAAAGGGCATATTTTACCTGTCCTGATTTTTATTATTCTTAGATTAACTCGAAACTAAAAGAACAATTTTTTATAGTTCAAGCGATTAAGAACTTGAAAAGCGTTGTACAAAATATACAATTTTTGTTAGTTCATGAGGACACACCCAGTTTAAAAAGCTCTTTAAATCTTCAACATCTTCGGGGTTTGGTAAGATATCGGGTTGCAGTATTTTTTAAAACTTTCCAGTTCCAATCGATACCAAAATCATCCAATGAATCATCAACAAATATTCTTTTTTTCTCTGTGTAAACAGAAAACACTGGGTCTTAAAACACTTGATCATGATAATTTAAATTTTTATTTTGCATACTTTGAGATTAAAGCTTAGTACTCAGACAAACTAAATCGCTTTAGCTAGGTGTAAACTCCATATAAAAAAAGGGTGTCGGAAAGCTTTCGTAAAATTCCGACAGGCCTCTTACGCTCGGTGGAACTCAGACAAACTAAAATTTCCGTGCCTCAGCGTTGGAAAGCTCGTAGTGCCGCTAACTTGACAAACACAAACGACTGATACAATTCCGATGGGGTGCTAGAAGAAAAAATAGCTTGTAATTTTTCCGACACCTACCCGTCGGAATGTCAGTAGCAAAAGTTCGACGAAAATCATTGATTGCGCATATTTTAAATCCAACGGTAAGATTTTGCATTGCCCATGACTTCTACATTCCATATATTATCCAAAAATATCTAAATATTAGCAAAAACAATTAATAAATTCTCATTGGGTGGTATTTTGATGAGGGGTGGTATTTTGGCGTTGTACAGTCACACTGCATCGTCCGCTGGGTAACTGATCGGAAAAAGTTGTCAATTTAGCTAGCGGGCGATTTAGTTTGTCTGAGTACTAAGCTTAACGTTTGAAAAAAATCAATGGAAATTTTATTAATATTCTTTTTAGTGGCCAAACTTTAAAGTTACAGAAATGCTCGAAATGCAAATACTTTTTCCGGCTGTTAATGTGAAAAATAGTAGTACAAATCGTAGGGCATTGACTAACATAGCGAAAGAGCGCAAATGTCACAACATTATTTTAAGGTCGTCTTAAAACACTCCAGATTAAATTTGACTCAAAATGTCCAATTACCAACTTTCTTCGTTAAGGACTGGTTCGGTTCGTGGTTCACACAGTTTTTACCGCCGGTTCGGTTCATTGCATGGTTTTCTTACTGACCGCGGTCGGTTCGGTTCGGTTCGGTTGCTCTTTTTCATTTAAATAACTAAAGAACAAGTATTCGGATTATTTATTAACTAAGACTTAGGTTTTCAGTTAATCGGGTTTGTAAAAAATTTCGACGGCAATTTCCGTACCAAAGTTCTCATTTCGCTTTGAAATCCTACAACTTTACATATCAAGTGACGAAAACATCTTTGGTCAAACTCAATGTGGAAAATGTTCATTCTACTGACACTTTGTGGGTGAAACTGCTAACACTATTCAAGATATGCTTAAGTTGATTTTTCTGATAAAAATTCCAACATATAATAAGTTTAGGTAAACGCTAACAATCGGTATTTACTTTTTCTGGAATTGAATCCCTGTTATGAGTTGTTTGGCAAGCATTACCGGTTCAAAAATCTTTGTTTTTATTAACGTTTTATTTTTTGTTAGGGGGGGTTGGTGTGCTCCCCCCCTCACAATTTTGCGGCCGCCAGCCATAGAATACTCATTTTCTATTCAAGCCAATCTCAATGAAGATAAAAATTAACGTTTGAGTTGAAGTTGACCCCTACGGATAATACTACATATACAATACATGTTCTTAGCTTTTTTCAACAACCTGTTTTCAGTATTTCGAATATTTGAGAGCAACCCATTAATACACCGCGTTTACGCCGAAAAGCGCGCTTTAAACGGTTCGGTCAGAACCGGTTTGCATCCTGTTCTTCGAGAGTTCGGATCTCCAACAATTCCGTTGGGAGCTGTGTTTCCGTGTACCGTGTTTGGAAAATCTTCCGAGAAGGAATATTGTGGTTTTGCTTGTTTTTTTTTTTGAAGAATCGCTAAATAGTGAATTTCTTTAACTTAACCAGTGCAGTAGAAGTGGTTTTGTCCGCCCATCCTACCATATCCGGCAATTGTTGAGCTTGACGGGAGATCTATTTCTTCAATTGGGCAAAATAATCTAGACCCAATTCATTGGGTTCAGCCTGTGGATTCTTTTTCGGCCCGCAATAGAAGTTGCATTAGAACGAAGAGGCCTGCCCGTGGGAGTTATATAATCACCGAGTGACCCCAATAAACCAAGTCACTTCTATATCCAAACAGACAAGACATTATTATGGCCTTCTAGTGTAAGTCACTCGTTAGCAAGGATCTTCTAAAATTGCAATAAACTATACGGTTCGATCTTGTTGGGAATATGGGCCAAATTCAGTCACGGTCATAAACAGAGCGACCTCTGTTAGAACTTAAGTTTATTTCGTGTACAAATATTATTTGAATAGCTTGTGTAAAATGATTGCATATCGAACGAGTATAAAATTGATATAATAGTAATAATTTGCCGTATCCTTATATCACTTGCCTGCGTCGTTACAAAGTTTACTCACTACGAGAAGTAAGTTTTCTTTGTTAACTATGTTATATATCTAACCAAACATACATATCCTAATAACAAATAAGTAGCTTTTAGCAAATTCATTTTTCGACAAGACCTTTGAAAAACGCTTATATTACTTAAATACCCTGTTTCGAGTCCCAAAAAGTTTTCTTTGAGGGGGTATTCTCCATGCAAATTGTCACCATTCTGGTCTGACACTTAATCATAATTTTAAAAAATAGAGGCCAGCTAACTTCAGCTCGACCGAAGTTTATATACCCTTGGAGCTTGATATATGGCTGCCAGTTTGTATTGTGGTCCGATTTCGACAAGCCTTGGTGAAATTATGTAAAATCATTGAAAACTTATAAAGCGTGCGTTGGGAGCGATAGCATTGAAAACAAAAAAGTTTTTCTCACTAAAACTTGTTTTTCAACCGATTGTTCCTATGGCAGCTATATGCTATAGTCATCCGATCCGGCCGGTTCCGACAAATGTGCAGCGTATTTATACCAAAAGACTTTGTGCAAAGTTTGGTTAAGATAGCTTTAAAACTGACGGAGGAGATAGCATAGAAACAGACGGACAGACGGACATTTCTATATCAACTCAGCTCGTCATGCTGATCAAGAATATATATACTTTATGTGGTCGGAGATGCTTCCTTCTATGCGTTACAAACATCCGGACAATTTTAATATACCCTCTCCAAGGGTATAAAAATGTTTACTTTTTTTCAACACTAAGCTACAAAACAAGGGCGCAAATACGAAATTTTTATACCCTTGGAGAGGCTATATTAAAATTGTTCAGATATTTGTAACGCACAGAAGGAAGCATCTCCGACCACATAAAGTATATATATTCTTGATATGGTCGGAAATGATTCCTTCAGCCTGTTACATACATTTGCACGACTTTAGTATACTCTTTTTACTCTACGAGTAACGGGTATAAAAAACAGAATTGGAAAAACTTTTTGCGTTTTTAAAAAATAGGACTAAAAAACAGCCACGACATGGAGAATACCCTCTTAATATGAACTATTTTAAAATTAGCCTGAAAATGTTTATACCTACGCCCTGCTGAATGCGCCCAATGTTTATTTTAACTCGTTTATTCCCTCTTATCAACACGTTTTGTCAAGATTTTTAAAATGATAATTTGGTTTTGTGTAAGCTCTTCCCTTACCATTCTTAACTCAATCCCCTCCGATCCCGTTCGATCCGCACTTTTTTTTTTGGGTCCCATAGAAATCTCGTCCTGTTCCCATTTCTAGGGTAGACCCCAATCTTTAACCAAGATCATTTTCTTGAGGTTTGGAAACATGAAAAAGTAGCAGGAGGTTTAGTTGGCAGAAGATTCAAATATGTTCAACAGCTCTAAATAAAATGTACATGTTATTGGGGTATTAATTTGGAAGTCACCTCGGTCTTTTGACAATTCCTTGGTTTCAGGTGTGTTGTGTTGAATACGGCGCACTTTCAGATTCGATTGTGGATTAAAAAACACTGACTTATCGAACTGTCCTTGTAATTATGAATTGATAACAGCAAACCAATTCACTCATCCAAATTACTTTACCCTTTGTTGTGGCAACTAATAGGCTTTGCCTTGTCCTTAAGCTCTCGAATTAAGCTCATAAAATCAACGCCCCTTACAAAAGTTTCTTAAACATCTAATATGCATCAATAGAAAATATGTTCTTTTGTGTGTCTCAAAATATTAGTCTTTGCGCCTGCCAACTGGGACGTCAAGGACCAACCAGCATAGAAATTGATAATCTACAAATTGTACTAATTAAAGCCCGAAAGCATAGGGAGCCGGGTATGGGGGGTCTTTAAAATTATGCCAAAATATTACGATATTAATAATTTCCATCTCCCGCACACAATAAATCCTTGGGCGGGCGGTTGGGGTAGCAGGGCCAGAAACTCCTAATGTCTAAGACGAGCCGCTTAAGTTCATGTCATTTGTCATATTTGAATTTTACACTTCCTTCCGGTGCGTCGGCTCTCTTGGAAATGCAATTTGCCATACCGACTTTGGCCTGCTCTTAATCACTCACCCCTAAAGCTGCACCCATTATAATTAACCAAGTCCATCTCCTGTAACTCCCCTGCCGCCTGGCCTTCCCCCGGCATGACAAATGTCTTCAATTGCAGTTCCTGTCTATCTGTGGGCCTGCATCTTGGTTTACATTTTCCCATAGATACAAAATGGCCACCAAAGTTTATGTAAATGCCGTTGACGTCGTCGACGTTGTGCCGCCCGATGATGACATCCTGATTCTCGCTCTCGCTCACAGTGGCTACTTTAGATAAACTCCTGTGATTATATTTTGCTCAATTGCACGTCCTGCCATCCGTGTGCATGTGTGTATACGTGCGTGTGGTAAATTGATTTGAGATTTACTATTAAGATGATTTCCATGCATTTTGCATTTTGTTGCACAAATTATTTTCATATAAATTATAGATTTTGTAATGAATATGAAATTAATTAATTCTCTGCAGCAGCAGCCATAGCAGCGGGAGCTGCTGCTAGTTGTCCAATTTGGATTTCAAGGCTTCTGATAAATTTTCAATGAAAATTTGATTAGTTAAGGGCAGTTGAGGTAGTTTTAGTAGTTTATTTCTAGAACAAATAAATTGCAACTAAGTTTTGGCATTATAAGAGGTTTCATTTCGATTGTTTTTAACTTTGATATATTTTTTAAGTCCCAAAACAAATTTAAGTTTTATATTTCAAAATCTGAAAAAAATGATCAGATCAAGTTTTTTTCGGGGTTATTAAATGTCGGAATCATGAAATACAATATTTGTGTAAAAAATATTATTGTTTAATCCAACTCTAATGTTCTTTAAGTATAGATTGATTCGAAAATAGTTCAGGAAAAACAAAAAACATTGCATGCTTGTCGCAATTTCTTTATTACACAGAGCGCACAGCCTTGATTTATGACGCGACATCTTAGCGATGAGAGTGTAACTTGGTAGATGATCATGATTAGTGTACATGCCTCCTAATATCTTAAAAACCGAAATGGAACCGGTTATTTTGTTTTGGGTTGGGTAACCAATATAAATCCCATTGGCTTGAGTAACACAAGAGATTTGATCAACGAACAAATGTTAAGTCAACGGAGCTTATTTGACATCACTCAAACATCTAAAGAGTAAGATATATAAATAAATTTAACTTCTTCTTTAACCAACTTGAAATTTACTTCAATAATTGAAGGAGACCGCAAGTCTATAATTGAGTCGGTAGTCACCAGTCAAACTCAGCTCAACTTTTGCCGCACAAAGAGAATTGAAATGGCAGCGTGTTTGCGGTTTCACACACACACACACACATGTAATCTCAGACGCGCCTAAAAGCATACAACACTACACACAAAACAAATGCAGATTACAAGGCTCCAAACCAAAAGAAGAAAGAAAATACTCAACTGGCAACACGATAACCATAAAAAAGTGGCAAACCAAGACTAAACAGAAAAACACAAACAACGCAAACAGGAACCCGTGAACAGTTCTAAAAACAATTTGACATTTGGCCAGCAAAAAAAAAAAAAAAACAGGGACAGAAAAAAACGAAACGAGCAACTCCTGACAATGGCCATAAAAAATTAGTGGTTCTGGTATCAGCAACGCCATCATCAATGGATGGAGCTGACGACCTGACGGACGTTGTCAACACCAACCCGAAAAAACAACGCAAAAAACAAGGACAGAGGGCCAAGAAGTCAAAGCCGAGTGAATAGAGTCAAATGCACTACGCCTATAAGTTGGCAAGCCAAATGAGCTGAATGCTGTTGCTGCTGGCAAAGTGACAAGGCTTCTAAAGGGCGATAATAATACGTGACCAGTCTGGTTTTCAGTGCCCAGTTTCATGCTTTAAGTTAAAGTTTTTGGAGAAAACCGTTCATGAGCATGAGCATTTGAGGGCTCACAAATTGTTGGGAACTTGTTCACATGTTCATAAAAACTAACACACGCAAGCCATTCATCATCATCGGCAGGCGGAGAGTATTCTATTTTCTTTCTCACACAAAATTTTTTGTATAAAAGATACTTTGAATCTTTCGTATGTGTGTGTGTGTAAGTTTACAAGTTACAGCCTAAGGCTATTTGGCCAGGATAAACTTTTCGGCCAATGCAAAGGATATGCTAGGGCAGCACTGTGACATGAAATTCGTTTAAAACTGTACACAAATTGAAAAGTATAGTAATTGAACAGTTGGAAGGTCCTTAAAAACATACGAACCAAATAATACACGGAATTCAATCAGCAACTTTTAGGGGAAAATCTGAATGATGACAGGTAAAATTAGAGCAGACACGAGAGCTTCAAGAGATGGACAAAATCAGATGGTGCAGTCTAATACCATTTTAACCATTTTATTTACTAAATTAAAATTGCCTAATTGTATAAAATAGAATATACAGAAGCAATCCATAAGTTTAAGTATGGTTTTCCAAAGTGAAGTGTAATAGTTACCATATTTCATATACATATTTTCATATTTCATATTTATTTAGTTTAGTAATTTGGTTTCAATCAAAATACTGTTGACCGTTTTTCCCTTTGGGTCTGCGCACTCACATAACCGAAAAAAACATGCACGCTTGCTCTTTTTCTCTCTGAGCAGAACACTTCGTTTCGCTTTGTTTTGGTTTTCAGTTGACTCTTCTCAGTTGAGCTATTTTGGTAGTGCTCATTCAATAACAATTTATAGAAAGCGATCCAACTGAGCGCTCGTACAATAACAGTCAGCGGATGAGCAAACAATTTAGAGGCTCTGCATAAACGCTCTTTTTTTTGTTTGTTTGTGTTTCGCTTGTGTGGCTCAGAAGCCCAAGCGAACGGTCTGCGAATGATCGTAGCAAAAGGGAAACAATAAAATTGGTTAAACTCTGAGCGCAAAACAATTTATTCAAGAGACGACGTGAACGGTTCATCTCTGGCTCTTTTCTCAAAGGGTCCCATCTAACAGTTATTTTTTTTTGCTTTTTATACACTTGAAAAGTTTATTATAATTTTGCCCAGAAGTTTGCAACGCATAGAAGGAATCATCTCCGACCACATAAAGTATATATATTCTTGATCAGCGTGACGAGCTGAGTCGATTAAGCTTTGTCCGTCCGTCTGTCCGTCCGTCCGTCTGTCTGTTTCTACGCGAACTAGTCCCTCAGTTTTGAAGCTATCGAGCTGAAATTTGCACAGAGTCTTCTTTTCTCTGCACGCTGCTAATATGTCGGAACCGACCGGATCGGATGGCTACTTCTTGTAGCTGCCATACAAATGATCGGTCGAATAATGAATTTTAATGAGAAAAACTGGGTTTTGCTCAATATTACCGCTCTATCACGGTCATGGGTAATTTTAAATGTTTTTAAGCTGATCTGCGAAGTTTGGTCGAAGTCGCTAACCGTTGAGACAAGCGATTTCAAGTGTATAAAAACTTCGGCACGGACGAAGTTAGCCTTGCCTTTCTCATTTTTTTGTCATTTTTATTTGAAATTCAACATTTATCACGTTGCTTGAAAGAATTTACTTTTCTTAAAATGTCTTTAAAATTGTAAATCTTGCTTAGTTTTAACACTTTACTTTACTTTACTTTAAACAATGTTTAAAGCAAAAAATATAAATAAATAAAAATAAAATGGGGGCTGTGGCTGCTGTGTACGGATGCATGTTATAGCGACTGCCAATCAAACTCTTCGAATTGAACACATGGCTCATCCGCATATGCTCAAAGGTTAGAGGCTTACTGATGCTTGTATCCCGCTTTTTGTTATACTCATTGAAGTCCAGGCGTGTACCCAATAGTTGTAAGTTCGGATCATTATCCGAATTGAGGGCCAATAGAAAGCCACTCACAGCTTTCCCATAGGCCATGGCAATGTCATCCAGGTTGCGACAACCGGATATTAAACTTTGCTCAAACATCTTTAACTCCTGGTCACGTTCCAAGATCACACCGGCGGTTACCCCGAAACGACCCTCCTGCTCTGAATCCGCAATGCGTTTGGCCATCAATTCACGTGCGGCCAGCTCTTTGAAGCAATCACGATAGAAATTCGATTGACAGGCTTCCAAGCTGATGACATTATCATAGACCGTTTCCAGATGACGTTCCATATGCGTTTTGGTATTAACAAAACAGCCAATGCTAATTTTACGCAAGAATTTCTCGTGTGCATCGAGTATTTCATCCAAGGCGGTGGACTGTAGGGATTTCTTTTTCAATTTCGCCCAATTGCGTTCGATGTCTTCGAAGAGTACTTAATATTTCATCTGATGGATAAAGTGCATTATTTCGGAGGTGAACAAATTAAGGCGATAAGAGGATTTGCTGATTTTGGCATTCATTGAGCGTAGAGCCTTGCCCATTGGCTCCTTCCAGATTTTCATGGATAGTAAAAGTTCCATATGCTGCATGCGCCACAAGGGTTTAAATACGGTTTTATAATTGGGAATAGCAGGCTCAAGCATGGTGGCCAATGGACCATGGACAGTGTATTGCAATGAAATGATATCCCAGCCACAATCGCCTGGATACGGTGTCTGAACAACCACATCCAAATGATTCAATATTTCGGGATCATCGTATTGGGCATTTGTGCAACGTAAGGCGGCATCCCGCATGTCGGATATATTGGGGCATACATTTCAGTGACAGTGCGTTTCAGTTCTTCCTTCATGTTTGCTATCAAAATGCTAACAAAATCGCCCTGTCCCAGAAGCAAATAGCGACGCATTCCATGCAAATGATCCAAGAGCTTTTGGGGACCCAGCATAATGTCCAAGACATGTTTGGAGGTCTGCTGATAGCAGGTCTCAATGGCGGCATGCCAACTGGGGTCCTGGACATAGAAAAAGATGTGCGAGGCATTATTTTCAATGACCTGCTTGAGCTCCGCTCGCCCCTTGACCAATTCCTGCATCTCACAGATTTCCCTTAGAAAAATAATGCTCTCGCCTGTCTTAAGGATCTTATCGGCCATCTCCAGGTTCACAAATTTGGGCAACATGTTGGTGCTCAAACGAAATTTATCATGCCACAGCCGATCTGCATCCACCTCACTCAACGATTCCACAAAGAATTCCCCATAACTGTCTACGATGCCACCCTTAAGCATCCACTTGGAGATCATACGCACCAGAGGGCCACAAATGGCGGTCAACAGATCTTTGGCCAGTTGACTTACCTCCGGATGGCCATTCTCCAGATAGTCTTACACCACCGAGGCCAGCTCCCCGCCCTTCTTCAGCTGACAGGCATCAGCTATTTTGGTCAGCCAGTGCAAACGTAACAGAGGCTTCATATACCAGGACAGCAGCTTCACCTCCTCGCGCTGTTCCTGAAGCTTTAGCCAATTATTCCTCATCCCGTACGCCATCAGCTGATCATGCAACAGAGCCACCTGGCCCTGATAGTCCAACAGTTCCTGCTTGAGCTTCGACATCAGGGACTGTTCCATGCAGCCCATGGCATTGAAGCCGGTGGAGACGTTGGAGAATTTGACCAGGCGATCATGATAGTAGCCCAGTTCAGACAGACGCAGCAGCATGCCCGCTTGAACGGAGGTCATCGATTTCATATTCAAAGGATCAGGTACTTGCCCTTCACCCCGGTAAAGGAGTAAATGGCACTTAAAACAATATCATGCACCGCCTCTATATCATTCTCGCGGCTCAACTGATCCATATAGGAGGGCACGCCATTCTGTTGCAGCGTAAGACCCGCACTGTTCTCCCTGGCATCGTAGCTGTAGCTATGCTTCAGCCTACCATAACCATTGGTGTTCAAAGTCTGCTTGGGCTTGACTGGGGCGGTGTTGGGGTCCTAGTCATGCGGGGGCAGAGCACTCAAGAGTTCAAACAGCTGCTCCCTAATTTTGGGCTCTGCGGGAGCATTTTGAAACTTTAACGAATTCATCGGTGAAAAGGATTTGTTGTTCCGGTTGCTGGTGGAACGGACCACGTACTGACTGGCATGCTTGGACATTAAATCCATTTCGGTCTGGCTTTTGGACCGCGCCGTCACTTTACTCAAGGACACGCACAGCTGTTGCATTAGACTCTTTACTTTGTCCACATCTATACCGACCTTTTGGGTGCTGGACAAGCCACTTGATCCTAATTCTTACCAAAATGTAAGAAATAATAGTATAATATATTTATTAATTGCAGGACACCTCAAAAACAAAAATTTTAGGCTAAATTAGCCAGCCTGTAAACCTCTCAAATTCTTATTAATTTTCAGTCTGAGTAACGAACTGTGAATGCAGTTTTTGACGAATTTAAAAATTGCCCTAAATGGGATGAAGTCACTCCACAATGCAACCACAAATAAATGACTGTTTGGTGCCAGTTTTTTATATGGTGGCGTCATGGGACTATCTCTCTTAGGTTCTAATACTTCTTAAGTAAGGCTTCCAAAGTCCCAGGTCTACGCCTTTAACCCCCATTGAATTAAAAATTGAAAAGTTGCAAATAATGTGCGTACCACTGTGCTGTCAGCTAGTCAAACCATAGACCAAGACTAATGGCCATCATAATATACAAATTTTTGTGTGTAAAAATATTGTCTAAGTGAAAAAAGTTTTCACGTATAGTGTATGATTTATTTATTCGATTTGTAGCTGGCTCCTGAGTTCAGCAAATTGTTGAGTTTGGTTATCGGTTCCTGTTGTATCATAAAGTTATTAGTGATTAGTTTGATTGGGGGTTACCTTCCAAATTGATTGATGACTAAGCAGATTATATGGATGCGTGCAGGGAGATTTAATTATGAAATTGAAGGAGATTTGCCTGTAACTTATTTTAAAGCCCCCCTGACCCGGCCACAAAAGCTGACAAATTTTATTTCCGCCAGAGTCACGCACCAGGGAACAAGTCACTGAGCCTCGTCGACCTAGTTCTTTTTAGGAAGGGAGTCGTCATCGTTGTCCCCAGCGCAAAGCAACAAAACACATTTATGCGAATTGTCTTCTGTGCGCTTCATTTCGCATAAACAAATCTCGACCGTTGTATATTTATACCGGAAACGTGCAAATAACGCCCCAGGGACTAGGCAAAAGTAGAGTTCTCGACGTGTGTTGTCTCCATTGTGTTGTGGCCGGCGCCACCTGCGTCGCGCAGATTTTTGTATATTCGTATATTTTTTTGTTTTGTTTTTTTCTCATCAACTAACTACGTAGAGGTAAAAAAATTTACTTGACGTTTCCGTTGCAGTAAAAACACATGGCCGAAATACAAATATACCGAGCAAACATGAAGGGTAAATTTAAAATTGCCGAAAAG
The DNA here is from genome assembly GCA_018904275.1 of Lordiphosa clarofinis. NCBI lineage: Eukaryota > Metazoa > Arthropoda > Insecta > Diptera > Drosophilidae > Lordiphosa > Lordiphosa clarofinis. The sequence goes on from JAEIGQ010000244.1 coordinate 45,520, forward strand.
GCAAAGGTGAAGAGGGAATACCCTATGGAGGAAAATGGGTAGAATTTTAGCCGCTGCAGTAGAACTTGTAGGTAAGCTTAGAAATGTTGTCAATGGATTTTCAAACGTCTATTTTTCTTCGGATTTTGCCGGGCTTTTACTTACACAATAATTTACAATGGTTTTTGTATTACGCACGGTTTACTATTTACAACGTCTGTTCATCTACTACTATCAACTCGTCGTATATCCTTCATTTACAGTGGGACCATCGTCTCTGTCTTAAATCATCTGAATAGTTCCAAAGTCTAGAAAGTAAACACTTTAAATAAAAGAAGGACGCCTACTACTAAAAAATGTTCAACTGATTCTGTTCCCTAATTTCTTGCGAATTGGTCGAGAATTTAAAAGGTATTTAGCATTGTTTAAACGAAGTATACCAAAAAGTCGGAGAGATTTGTAAAAATTTTCCACTCTGTTGTGCATATGCCCCAGCTCAGTGCGGTTGGCTTGGTGAGGTTGGCTTCTGTGTGCGCCTATTGTCAAATTGAATTGTAATAGACACGTTTTTGCACTGAATGAGTGAGTGTGTGAGTGAGTGTTTGTATGCATGTCTGTGTGACACTTTTATATTTACAGCTGCGCTCGGCACGCTCGACCAGAGTCAGTGCCTAGCTTCTTAGCTTTCCAGCCAGCAGTGGCTGTGCCAGTCCACACCCTCGGCTTAATTTTATTCATACGGAACGTATGCGGCGTCTTTCTTGCGCATAAAAAACATTTTTATTGCATACATTTAGGCACAGCGGCCCAGCGGCCCAGCGGCCCAGCTACTACTGTCTGCCTTCTTCATATTCACTCGCATTTGCATTTTCTTATTTAAATGTCGACTTTTAAATGACGACAAATTGTTTTGACGTTGTGTCGCTTTTTTGATTTCAACGAAATGCAGATAGACAACAAGTTGAAAAGTCTCAGCTGTGAGGGAAGTGGAAAAATGGTTTTTTGTTTTCGCTTAAAGGCTTAAAAGCTTGCTGGCTTTGTCTAAGCAATGAGAATGCATAAGATATTTATGAATATATTCTTCTTACGTTTTACATACTTTCTGAACGTTTTTTTTAAATAATTCCTTGAATATCGGTTGTATTACTGCAGCGAGAATTGGTAGTGATTAAATATCATTTTAGTGTGCTGTTTTCAGAAATGCTCTCATTACATTGCAGGCTTTGGAAATATGTAAATGTAACCGGAAAATGTACAAATGTATCGAGTAGTATTTTAGAGCAAAGACATGCTTAAACAGAGGTGCTGTTTACCCAGTAAATAGCATGGAAGATGACGAGATGGAGACTTGTGGTATTAGTAACAGACAGTAGAGAAGAGAGGCAAAGATTGAGAAGGTTTTCCGTGGCTAGTTACTTCACAGCTGACGCCAATAGCTGGTGAAGGTGATCGGATGTGTAAAAGCTATTTTCTAAAGAAAGAAATATGCTTTTTTGCTAGGTGGTCCGAGGGGACTGAATCCACGACTTCCACACAGCAGGCCGACACTAGGGTTGACAATACTTTATCGATTTATCGATATTTTTGTTGGACGATAAGGCGATTATCGATATTTTTATAAACTATATATCAGAATAACAATTACTATGGCAATTGCAAGAGGAAATTGTCATAACAACACTGTTGATTTTGTTCCGTATAAAACGTAAAGAAAAATTGAAATCTTCCGAAAATTTCACCCCGAAACCATGGATCTAAAATGAATTCCTGCATTAAATTGATCCAGATACGGCATTTCGTCATACGTTATTCTCTTCGCAGAAGTGCGATTTCTAAGTAGAATAGTTAAAAATGATTTTTCAGTCCAGTTGGAAAATAAAAAGGCATTCTCCAGAAGAGCTTTCAGATCATTTTCCGCCGTCACCACTCACAGAAACACGTCTCGCGAAAATGCCTGTCCTGAGGTACTCGAAGACCACTGACCAGCCTCTCGTTCGTTAGCTAGGAACACCCTCTATCGAATGCAGTCGGTGCTCGCACGCTCCGAAGTACCAGTGGCGTACCGTGTAGTTATGCCGCCCGGGGCGGAAGTCGACTTTGCCGCCCTCCTTTCCCCTTGAATAGTCCTAAATTTTAACCTTTTTTCTATAATTACAATTAAGTTTTTCTAATTCTTTCCATCAAAAACTTCTCTGTAACATAAAGGGACGTACGCTGGATTTTGATTAGGAATGACGAAGGCCTCAATTGTGAGGGGAGTATTATTTTGCTAAAGTTGCTATCATTATTGGAAAAAATTCTTGGGGATGTATAATATAATGAAGGTGCGCCGCAGGCGAAAATTTTTTCGCAAAATCCGCGGAAACGTATTTTACATATCTTCTTAACCAAAATTTAAATACAAATTGACTTCGATGGGCCGAAAAAAAAATGTTTTGAGGTCGAACATGGTTTTCTAGTTTGATGGCAAATGCGTTTCGAAATTAGTTTTTTACTCCAAAAAAACAACGTTCCTTGTAGGGTGCCTGTAGAGGTTTTTACTGGATGCTGATTAATTTGAACGAGTTGGACTACGTTTTTTGGAAACATAACTCAATGGCAGTATAGAATTGTAAGCTCCAAAAATTCGGAAAATATCGCGAAATAGATGGACGCGAACTATGATGAATTAATGTGAAAATATTTATTCTTGTTTGATAACACAGTGTTACAAAAAAAAATCTTTACATACTTTTCACGAGAACCAATACATATTGTTGGGCAGGTCGAGCATAGCATTTCCTCATCCTTGGTTTTTTCCTAACACCCCCAAAATCTGAAGTTATGGCCCAAAAACCGCTTTTTGCTTTTTTACCTCACTTAAATAGATATAACTCGCGAATGGACCGTCTGATTGCTCATAACCTTATCAATTCCGATAGCCACGAGAGGGATCTAAAACATTATAATCAATGGTTTGACTAATTTAACGCGATGGCTGAGAAATGCGGCTTACAGATCTGGCATTTTCAACTTTTTTTGATAAATTTGTACTTTGACCATCACTGGTTTAACTTTTTTATTCTATGCGATTTCTCCTTAAAGTTTGTAATAAAAGCCCAGTTAATTCTCCGTCGAACGGTTGTTGTCCCAATGAATTTGAATACCGTTTGACGAAGTTATGCGCGATTTTCTGAGTACACATCGACAATCTAGTATTTTTTTTTATCGTGCTAACATTTATGTTTGCTTTCACATAATTGCCCCTAAAAGTAAACTCAGTTTTGATTTGGCGCCAGATTCAAATAATATTTTTAAATACTTAAAATGCAAATATATATAAACTTCCATGTATCAACACTTTTTCGCAAATGTTAACGGTCTCTGAATACTAGCTTAAAAATAAATTGAGCTATACTGAGTAGATGTGGGCTGCAAGTGGTTGTTATTATTTTTTTATGAGCTGAAGTTAGCATATTAAACAAAAGAGCCGTACACAGCAAGAATCGTATACAGGTAGGCACGGTTAAGGCTTGTGAAAAGCAGATTGCTTTCATGGCGCAAGCCTTGGCCACGCCTGGACATATCTGGTCTAATGCAGAGAACTAAGCTGCGGGTTCTATTTAATGATAAATCCCTTTGGTACCTAAGAAATTACTTTTCTAGTCCACAAACAGGGCCCAAAGATAACTGTCTAACCACGATTGTAGAGAACCGCGATAAAATACCATGGATGACCGATGATGAAGAATATAAAAACCACTATAACAGGATGGACGATCCCCATTGCGCTCATGGGGATCCTAGAAAAGAATCCCAAAAATCCACGAGCAGCTGGTGCAGCTAAAATTCCTGCTAAATTGCTGAAGACTGGCGAAATATTATTTACATCTTTACTTTTAAAAAGGAAACTGTTGAATACACATTGTCAACCATTGAAAATAAATACTATATACTTATAAGTGAGTAAAGTCGCCCATACTGCACTTGCTGCGCTATGTGCTTATGCGGGCTGACGTCGACACTCTTGGATTTATTTGTTTTAACTCACTTCAAGTCGAGCCAATTACACTTGTTGAGACGTCAGCTTGTGCGGGTCCTCGCCTCAAAAGAAGGCAATTTATTATGCGCTGAGTTTTTAGACAGGATAACGGGCCGGGCGTCGCAGCCCAAGCGGGTTATGCATTACCCATTGCTGCTTAGGGGCAAGCTAATGTCACTTTCTTCTCATTTTTGCTTGGCGTGGTCCACTTTGGTTTTTATTTGGTATTTAATGGTTCGTCCATCCTGTTATAGTGATTTTTATATTCTTCATCATTGGTCATCCATGGTATTTTATCGCGGTTCTCTACAATCGTGGTTAGACAGTTATCTTTGGGTCCTGTTTGTGGACTAGAAAAGTAATTTCTTAGGTACCAAAGGGATTTATCATTAAATAGAACCCGCAGCTTAGTTCTCTGCATTAGACCAGATATGTCCAGGCGTGGCCAAGGCTTGCGCCATGAAAGCAATCTGCTTTTCACAAGCCTTAACCGTGCCTACCTGTATACGATTCTTGCTGTGTACGGCTCTTTTGTTTAATATGCTAATTTCAGCTCATAAAAAAATAATAACAACCACTTGCAGCCCACATCTACTCAGTATAGCTCAATTTATTTTTAAGCTAGTATTCAGAGACCGTTAACATTTGCGAAAAAGTGTTGATACATGGAAGTTTATATATATTTGCATTTTAAGTATTTAAAAATATTATTTGAATCTGGCGCCAAATCAAAACTGAGTTTACTTTTAGGGGCAATTATGTGAAAACAAAAATAAATATGTTAGCACACTAAAAAACGAGAAGGCCAAGCTAACTTCGTCTTTGCCGAAGTTTTAATACCCTTGCAAATGTTTTAATACAACAGAGTTTACGAACGTCAGCATAAAAACAAACCATTTTTCTGATAAAAGCCACTTTTCGACCGATAGTGTCTATGGCAGCTATAAGATATAGTCATCCGATTTTGACAAAAACTTCCAAATCTGTGTAAAAGCGTATAAAACAAATAATTGTCGAAGCGGAAGGCGTTTACATTAAAAACAAAAAAGTTTTCTTACAAAAACCCACTTTTCGACCTATAGTTCCTATGGCAGCTATAAGATATAGTCATCCGATCCGGTCGGTTCCGACATATTATCAGTGTGCAGTAAAAAGAAGACTCTGTGCAAAGTTACAGCCCGATAGCTTTAAAACTGAGAGACTAGTTTGCGTAGAAACAGACAGACAGACGGACAGACGGACAGACAGACGGACAGACAGACGGACGGACAAAGCTCAATCGACTCAGCTCGTCGCCCTGATCAAGAATATATATAGTTTATAGGGTCGGAAATGAATATTTCTATGCGTTGCAAACTTCTGGGCAAAATTATAATACCCTTTGCAAGGGTATAAAATACTAGATTGTCGAAGTGTTCTCAGAAAATCGCGCATAACTTCGTAAAACGGTATCCAAATTCATTGGGACAACAACCATTCGACGGAGAATTAAATAGGCTATTATTACAAACTTGAAGGAAAAATCGCATAGAATAAAATAGTTAAACCAGTGATGGTCAAAGTACAAATTTATCAAAAAAAAGTTGAAAATGCCAGATCTGTAAGCCGCATTTCTCAGCCATCGCGTTAAATTAGTCAAACCATTGATTATAATGTTATAGATCCCTCTCGTGGCTATCGGAATTGATAAGGTTATGAGCAATCAGACGGTCCTTTCGCGAGTTATATCTATTTAAGTGAGGTAAAAAAGCAAAAAGCGGTTTTTGGGCCATAACTTCAGATTTTGGGGGTGTTAGGAAAAAACCAAGTATGAGGAAATGCTATACTCGACCTGCTGTACAGCGTGTGCTAGGTCATTTCGAAAGTATATTTTGGCTGTAACACTGTGTAATTATTCTTTTATAATTGACACTATACATTGTTTTTTTTTAGTCCATGCAACAAACTATTAAAGAACTCATTCTGTATTGATTACAAAGTATATGTCGGGTTGAAACTATTTTCCGAAAGGTTTTACGTTTTTGTTTTCAATTTGGTTCAGATTTGTACGAGCTGTGCGCGTTACACGAATTCCCGAGAGTAAGTCAGTGAGTGCTCCCTTTGCCCCGGTCAAACTTAATAATTTTCATTGTCAAACATAATGACCCGGCCTACTCTGATGGCACTCATTGCCATCTCACTCACACTCAAGGGACTACGTCCAGCAGCAGCTCAGTCCATCTCAATCGATTAGACCTTTCTGAGCAACTCTATTCACGGCACTGTTGTACCAATACTATCATTACTGACAAGACGTCATGACAATGCAAAGCGAGTAGGCCCAAAACCTACGCCCAGCCTACTCAGGCATATATTTGAAAACAACTTTCTGATTTTGCTCATTGGATACAAATTTTTGGACTTTAATATGGACATTGTGGTTATTTTTTTTTGATAAAAACAATTTCTTTTTAATTATTGTTCAGTTGACACAACTTTTGTTTCATAAGAACTTTTCAAGGCATACTACAAATCTGCACCCTCCTGCATACTCCCTTGAGAACATAATCAATATAGCAGCAGGTTTGACTCTGTCTATTGTAGACCTCTGCTCTTTAATCCCTTTATACAGATTCGTAAGCTTTCAAAACTGCATTCAATGAATATTTCTTTTATTACTAGATCTTGATGTGCAGAATCTTGCAACGTTCTCCATATTGAAATGACAGCAAAGTCTAAATCACTTTCAGGAATACCACTATTTCTTAATTTAAGAGAATAATCAATATACATTTTGTAATTATTTACCGCCCCTGAAATTTGCTGCCCCTAAAATTTGCCGCCCCAAAAACTTCCCGCCCCGGAAACTCACAGCCCTCAAAAATTGCCGCCCCTAAAAATTTGCCGCCCGGGGCGGGCCGCCCCCCCCTCGAAACGCCACTGCGAAGTACAGTCGCGGCGGAAGAAAATCAGTCCTATTACTCATTTTTAATGAATACAGGGTATAAAAAACTCCGAAAATTTCCAAGTTAAATTTTGTTTCAAAAATCACTTTTAGGAAAATAGCGAAAATTTTACAACTTTTTTTTAAAATTTGTTTGACTAACAAAAAGAAAAAATAAAAATATTTTCATAAAAATTGGTTGAAAAAAATTGTTTTTCTCAATTTTTGTATAACGTATTTTTGGACCTGCTTGAAAGTTTAATAACATGTTTATAAGCATTGTTGATAAGAACCTAATAAAACGATATCCCCTGTATTCTCCATGTCGAGGCCGTTTTATGGTTTAGTTTAGTTTTTCTAACTCTGTTTTTGTATTATGTTACAAACAGACTAGAGTAAACAACAAAACTTTTACTGCTTCAATACGAGGGCTGTTCAAAAAGCTCTCGGCCTTCAAAGTGGGGAATCTAAAAAAAGGTATCGTGCTGGCGGACACGATTCCACCTTTCCAAGTTGTGTGAAAAAAAAAACTAAAAACGGGGTTATATTCAGTATAGATGTCACTCTGGTCTGATCATCGATCAAAATTTAGTGATTATTTTTGACAAAATGGCCGCCATTTTAAAATGAAAAATCGATTTTGGGCCCTTTTTTGTAAATTAGTGTAACAAAAAAAATAGTAAAAAATTTGTTAAAATTGTGATTGAGGGTCAGACCAGAATGGTGACCATTTTGCGTCGATTTCAGTTTGAATCATAAAAATCGGTTTAGTGTAACTGGAGAACTGCATGACCGCTAGTTCGAAAAAAGTGGTTTCGAGATAAATGCGTTTTAAGTTTTAAGTAATTTGAAAATTGCTTGTTTTATCGGAGACACAGGTCGACAAAAAAGGCTTTATCTTCTAAAGTATTTCGAATTTCAAAATGTTCTCAAATGTCCAAGCTATAAAAAAATTAAAAAAAAAATTAAGAAAATAACGGTGAACATGGAGAATGCACCTTGAAATTAAAAAAAAAAAACATTTTCTGAAGGTGTACAGTACCCTAAATCTGTTACAAATATGTTCAAATTGTCAGTAAATCGAACCTTAAGTCTGTCTTTTCTTTATACCGAGCGGACTCTAGCCGCTAAATCAATCAAATTTAAATAAAATCTGCCCGTGCTTGCAAACAAAAGTTTTCGTTTAATCAAAACACAATTAGTTGATTACAAAGTATTTCTCACTGACAGTCCTTTGGGCTATTTCTCCTGCCCAGTTACAGTTCAATGATTCAGTAAAATCTAAACTAAAATAGCCTATAGTCACTAAATAATAATTCTGTGCCATCTCCATTGAAATTGACTGCCCCAAATTAGAGAACGAGACCGAGCCAGAGCCGTTAGGCCAATTAAAATGGAACAGAAATCCAAAAACCGTAAAAACAGTAAACAACATTGTCACTTAATTTAATCACATTTATAAAAACCACTAATTGACTTTTGAACGTTAATGCATGAACAGAAGCACCATTGAAAATGCCAGCATACTCTTATATAAACACACACACACACACAGATATGCAGAAATTTCCTCGTGGATCGTTAATAAAAGGCAGGGCAACAAAATGTTGCCATAATTGGCATTTCTGATATGCATACAATTTTTGTGCCGGGCCATAACCTCTGACACTCTTACTCGCTCTCTGTCTCTGTTGCACACGCTCACTGTTCGAACTAATTAAATTATTATTTGCCACAAAACGGCGTGTCGCAGGGGAATGCATAAATGCACAAATATTTGGTACATTGCACTTTGGGAGTAAATGAGTCATTTTCTGGGTAAAATATACGGGTAAATCAGAGTTAGACCGAACAAATTTTGCAATTCACACCGACACGAGACTTAACAGATTTTCTGCCGCTGGCCAGCGGTCGATAAAAGAGACCAGATCTGTTTTCCGTTGTTTGCTTAAAGGTTATAACTTTTGCTTCAAAAATACAAATTTTCCTCCATAGTGCGAGGCTTATATCACTACGCTTCCGTGTGAGTGCCTCTTTTATACCATTTTTGTTCAGTTTTAGCTGTGCGATTGCAAATATTTTATACAAATTTATTCTCGCAGTTGTATTTTTACATAAACTACCTGAACTATTTGTGATTGCAATTTGACAATTTGTTTTTCTTCTTTTTTTTGTGTTCGCTTTGAAGTATCGTCTCAATTTTTTGAAAATTAATTAGCAAATGAAAATTGTCAAAGAGCAAAATTCCATCAAGGATTGATTTTAAGGAGGTACTTTATGATAATTGAGAAACTCTGTGACAAATTCGAAGAAGTCATGTGAAATATTAAAATAAATTATTAGGAATAACATAGGAAAAATAAATAAAAAAGTCACGTCTTCTTCACTGTTGTAGATAGATGGTTTAGTAATCAAGATGATCGATTTGCCGAAAAAATGATAAACATTGGATTAACGATACTCAAGTCATGACCAAAAGAAAGCAACAGCGCTGCATTAAGCTGATACGGCACGTACAGAGTATGGATTCCAGAAATAATATCGCCTTTAGTTCTAAGGTATATCGGATAAGTTATATTTTTCGTCCATATTTTAGTGGATTTCTGCCATAAGCAGTGGGGTTTACTGGGGGGCTTCTTCTGGATATTAGTGTGCTACAAATTTTCTCAAATCAAAAAATTCTAACTCTACGTTATATATATAAAAATATTTTACTATTCAAGTTTAGCATCTTGCCTCAATCTAAAGTTTTTTTAATTATAAATTTAATAACGTAAATATCTTTTTATAATTCCTTTAAAAATACATATCATCTTTATTTATTTAAGTGATTTGGGGCTCAGATCTCTAGATATTAAAAATTTATACTTTTTAACGTTCCATTTTCAATAGCGAAAAAAATAAACTAGAGTGCAGCAAAAAACACACATTCCAACTGGAACTATTTTTTTTAAATGTATTGGTGATCTCAAAAATCGATTAAAAAATTTTTTTTTATGGCAACGATTTTTGAATATTAATTTTAGCTGAAGAACGTGAAGTGAGGTATTGCTTAAAATGTAAGTTAATGTAAAATGTTATGTAGCTTTAGCTGTAAATTTTCAAAATTCCCTTTTATTATTCAGGGATTTTTTTGCCCTTTGGTTAAGAAAAGAAAATTTTCCAAAATATTTAGAAATTTGTTTCCTGAAGGGGGATTTTTCATGTCGAGGCTGTTTTTAGACCTTTTATAAAACGAAGTTCTTGAAAACTTAATTATTCCAATTCTAACTGTTTTCATTGTGTTATTAGCAGATTAAAGTAAACAAACTGCAAAGTGAGGGGTCCAAAAAAATGGTATAGTACTTGCGACCACGATTTCTCGTCTCCAGGTTGTCTGAAATGAAAGGTAAAAAGGGGGATTAAATAATCAGCATAGATATCATTCTCGAAAAAAAATTTGAGCTTATTTTTTAACAAATGGCGGCCATTGAAAAATTATAAACTGATTTTGGGCCCTTTCTTTTGGTGTTTAGTGTAAACAAAATAGTAAATTTTTTTTTTAAAGTATTATAAAAGTTTTTGCATTTGGCTGGCTTGAGGTCGGTGGAGAGTTACAATTCAATGTAATTAACACAAATCAACAGAGATTAATTACAACAATTTGGAATAGCAATTGGTATGTCCGTACAACGATCGCTGTTTCAAAGATAACCACATCTTATCATCAGCGGACTTTTGTATTGCATATTCAAACGACCACACAGACTTCCTTATAAACCTTGATTTCGCAAAATAACGAGTTTGGGACTCCAATTTGCTATGGGACGAGAATAGATTTCTAAAGAAAAAACTTTTATTATTAGATGTTCCGAGACAGGATCGAACCCACGAGCTTCCGTAATTTTAGTCCTACGCCGCTTGGTTCAAAAGTTATTTGAAATCAATCTTTATTTTTGATTTTTAAAATAAAAATTACAAAATAATCTTTATTTTTGATATTTATAATAAAAGTCAGAAAATATTTTTTATTATATAACACAGTGCTACAAATTTCCAAAAATTGTAATAACCTGGGTATTGGCATAGCGTACGCTGTAGAGCAGGTCGCGTACAGCATTTCCTCATATTTGTTTTCCTCGGGGACCCCCAAAATCTGAAGTTATGGCCCAAAAACCGCTTTTTGCTTTTTACCTCACTTAAATATCTATAACTCGCGAATGGACCGTCTGATTGCTCATAGCCTTTACAATTCCGATAGCCACGAGAGGGATCTAAAACATTTTAATCAATGGTTTGACTAATTTAACGCGAAAGCTGAAAAATGCGGCTTACAGATCTGGCATTTTCAACTTTTTTTGAGAAATTTTTACTTTGACCATCACCGGTTCAACTATTTTATTCTATGCGATTTTTCCTTAGAGTTTGTAATAAAAGCCCATTTAATTCTCCGTCGAACGGTTGTTGTCCCAATGAATTTGGATACCGTTTGATGAAGTTATGCGCGATTTTCTGCGTACACATCGACAATATTTTTGCTTTCACATAATTGCCCCTAAAAGTAAACTCAGTTTTGTTTGGCGCCAGATTCAAATAATATTTTTAAGTACTTAAAATGCTAATATAATACAGTTATCTAGCATAAAGATAAATTGAGCTACGTATAGTGAGTAGATGTGGGTTGTAAGTGGTTGTTGTTATTTGTCGATGAGCTGAAATTGCCATATAATATAAAAGAGGTAGGCATGGTTGTGAAAAGCAGATTGCTCTCATTGCGCAAGCCTTGGCCACGCCTGGGCATATCTGGTCTAATGCAGAGAATTTAGCTGCGGGTTCTATTTAATGGTAAACCCTTTTGGTACCTAAGAAATTACTTTTCAAGTCCACAAACAAGGCCCAATGATAACTGTCTAACCACGATTGTAGAGAACCGCGATAAAATACCATGGATGACCAATGATGAAGAATATAAAAATCACTATAACAGGATGGAGGAATACCAAATAAAAACCAAAGTGGAGCACGCCAAGTAAATATGAGAAGAAAGTGACATCAGCTTGCCCTTAAGCAGCAATGGATAATGCATAGCCCGCTTGGGCCGCGACGCCCGGCCCGTTATCCTGCCTAAAAACTCAGCGCATAAATTGCCTTCTTTTGAGGCGAGGACCCGCACAAGCTAACGTCGCAACAAGTGTAATTGGCTGGATTTGAAGTGAGTTAAAACAAATAAGTCAAAGAGTGTCGACGTCAGCCCGCATTAGCACACAGCGCAGCAAGTGCAGTATGGGTATATTTTAACTCGATTATAAGGGTGGTTTGTGCTGTTTTTACAAAATTGCTTAACTTGCCGCAATAGGTAATATTATTGGAGAGCGTTAATCTTGGCCCAGAAATCGTGAAGCATTGAAGTTTATATGTGTTTGCATTTTAAGTATTTAAAAATATTATTTGAATCTGGCGCCAATCAAAACAGAGTTTACTTTTAGGGGCAATTATGTGAAAGCAAAAATAAATATGTTAGCACACTAAAAAAAAATACTAGATTGTCGATGTGTACGCAGAAAATCGCGCGTAACTTCATCAAACGGTATTCAAATTCATTGGGACAACAACTGTTTAACGGAGAATTAAATGGGCTTTTATTACAAACTCTAAGGAAAAATCGCATAAAATAAAATAGTTAAACCAGTGATAGTCAAAGTAAAAATTTCTCAAAAAAAGTTGAAAATGCCAGATCTGTAAGCCGCATTTCTCAGCTATCGCGTTAAATTAGTCAAACCATTGATTAAAATGTTTTAGATCCCTCTCGTGGCTATCGGAATTGTAAAGGTTATGAGCAAGTTATAGATATTTAAGTTATTTGGGCCATAACTTCAGATTTTGGGGGTCCCCGAGGAAAACCAAGTATGAGGAAATGCTATACACGACCTGCTCTACAGCGTACGCTATGCCAATACCCAGCACTGTAGCACTGTGTAATTATTGTAAAATAAAAATTAATAGTTATTTCACAATTTTTATTTTGAAATAAAAAAAATAATGATTAAAATTTAACTTTTTCATAAAAATTGCAAAAAAAAAATTCTGCTGTTTTCGGACTCCTTATTTAAATGTGGGAGTTATTCAACATTTTCTATTGTGGGGGCGGGGGTGGGCGTGGCAAAATTTGAAACAAACTTGATCCGCGTGCAGATAAAAGAAGACTACATGTCAAGTTTGGGAGCTCTAGCTCTTATAGTCTCCGAGATCTAGGCGTTCATACAGACAGACGAACAAGCATCGACTCGGCTGTTGATGTCGTCGGAAATGAATCCTTCTGCCTGTTACATACATTTGCACGACTTTAGTATTCCCTTGTTACTCTACGAGTAACTGGTATAAACACCCCCTAGCGGTGTAGTAATACGAATTTTAGGGTGAAGTTTATAATTTTCATAGCGAATTAGGGTTTTTTTTTATGAGTTACATGTGTTATTTAAAAGTTAATTTTTAAAAAAGTTATTATTGCGATATATTTCTGACTCTTTTCTTTTTGTTTTCTTCTCAAAATCACATTTTGTCATAAAAACGAAAAGTTAATGCAATCTAATTGCTCCTGCCACAATTCAGAATTTGTCAATTGTCTGCACTTGAGTTTTGCTTTCCTTTTTTATGTCAATTTATTTTAATTAACGCCATCTGAACCACAAAAACTTGCAAATATAGTAAATGGAATTTTTTGGGTCCGCTTCGGTTGCTAATTGCCACTTGATAAATTGCATGTCAGAAGGAAATCTCTTTTATGAATTGAGTTTGAAAACTGTTGACATATTTTTCGTTTTTATCGAAATATACATGTTGGTTATGCCAGAGATTAAGCCTGGTGTATAATTGAAAGAGAGACATCTTGTAATGGGAATGCCCTACAGTTTGCAAGCAAAAATTGGGATTCGGCATTATGAATCAGCTAAGTTAAGTAATAATTTTATTGTTTGATAATTTTGAATCACATAATTTTGGTGAAGGTCGTGATACCCAAATGATCAATGTTGTTCTAATGCTCTCTGAGAAAAAAATGTTTCTAAAACCAGGGCAACTTAACTTTCTGCAACTTCGACCGTCACTTTTTTTGGTGCCATGATAGTATCTTAGTACAAGCTCTTAGCTTGGAAAAATCTCGATGGCTTAAATGCTTAGACTGTGACTTAGAACGTGTAGTGATGGATTGCAAAAAAACTTTTTTTTTGTGTTATTTTAAAAAAATAAATTTTAATTTCTGAAATTTAGTTTTAGCCAACTCGAGGTCAGGTGCTTCTTGCATTAAATGAAAACATATTTTTCTCCAATATATTTGGAACCCCGTCAAAAAGGTCACCATCCCCAACCAATATTCATAATTAATCTATATATACATTTCATAAGCCTTTTCGGCTGAAGCTTTACAGAAAACTGAAAGGATAATAAGTTTTTAGATTTTAAATCTAATTTCAAAGTAATTGAAATCTTTTTTCCTTTTTTCCAGATTGACAGCTCTTGAAAAAATATTTTCAGTCTAGGTTTTAGATTGATTGTTTCTTAGTGCTATGGCTAGTACAGAAATGTCCATAATCCGCGAAACAAAAACTTGTTGTTGAAGCTAAAGTAGCTGTTTAGTCCATTTTTAAATCAATAAATGGAATGGGTTGAGTGTGACTGTGTTTTGGCTTTCGAGTACCATCTCTAAGGGACATGGTATAGCCCATAATACTGACAAATCGATTTTAACAAAAATCTACTTTTTGTTTGTTCATTGACAATTTTTGCTTTTGTTTGTGGACACTCAACACAAAACAATTTCAACACGTCAATTCAACACACGTTAATTCAACACACGTCAATTCAACACATCACAATTATAACCTAAATACAATTTCAACATAATCAATTTCAACACAAAGCAATTGAACATCACCAAATTTCAACATGGTACGATTTCAACACAGTACAATTTCAAGACTGGTAAAAAATAACAATTTAAAAAAAATTATATTTTCAATCCTACAAGTAGCAATATCAGTCGAAAGAACCAGAGATAACATTCTTTTGTTCACAACTTGAATTACTTTTATCCGAATGCAGACGTTGTAACTATCGTAAAATTTTTGGCTGCCGCTTGTGTCACCCTTCTTTCCCAGGATGAATTTGTTTGTGTTTAATTTGTAATGTGTGGAAATTTCGTTTGTTCAATTGACTTTTTGAAATTTATGTGTTGATTATACCGGGAATTGGTTTTTTGAATCGGCGGGGGATGGAGGCTGCAAATGTGGCAAAATTTTTACCTGCAGCTAGTGTCTCCCTTCTATCTCTGATGGTACTACACACTTGAATTTTATTTACTATCACTAATAAATTCATCGTTACTCATCGTTAGGTTCCACGCCTATTCAACACAATTTGAACACAACAAACAACACAAACACAAACAAAGTCTTAAAAAAAAAAGTCAACACAAGTCTATAAGTCATTTCACCCAACACAACAATTTAACACTTCGTCAACTCAATTCAAACCAAATTAAAATTTAATAATAATAAATTAATTATTTTGTTTTGTGTTGAATTGACGTGTTGAAATTGATTTGTGTTGAATTACGGTGTGTTCAATTGTTGTGTTGGGTGAAATGACTTAGTGTTGAATTGACATGTGTTGAAATTGTATTATGAAGACTTTGTTTTGTGTTGAATTTGTTTGTGTTGAATTGACGGATTGTTGAATTGTGTTGTTGGGTGAAATGACTGTGTGTTTTATAGACGTGTCACCCCTTAATTCGTTTTGCAATCTCTCAAAAAGCGGAAGCTTAATTTCATTTCCATGACTTTATAGAGCATCTGTGACAACAACGTAGCCCAACTATTGACACTTCATATTTTTACCGATTGCACATTTCGTTTATTTTTCACACGCTATCAGTTTTCAATGAATTTCCATTTATTAAACAAGTTTTTCCTCTTCATATTTTCCTCTTTCGTTATTTATTATTTTTTTATTTTTACTTGGTTGTTCGTCATCCACTCGAAGCGTGCGTCGGTTATTCATCACGACTTTGGCTGAGTAAACAGAGAGTGGGTGTTCGGGAGCTTGGGTGCGTATTTACATATGTCTCGGTGTGTGTTAACATGCAGCATGCCGCCGTTTTTACTGCAATTGCCAATCAATGTTTGCGCATAAAAAAAATTCCTGGTCTTAGTCTGCACTCTGTCCAAATGTGAGTATGAATGTTGGTTTGTGTGCGTGCCGTTTTGTTTTTCTTTTCAATAAATCTGTCTAGGCTTGAAATGCACGTCATGCTGTTCAATTGCAGTGGATTAAATTATTAAAAAATGGTCGAGTGTTCAAACAGAGAAAACCAAACAGGGAAAACAACCAAATATGAATGACAGTCTGCGTCCTGTGGGCTGATGTTAAAAAGTGCGTGGATACTTTAATTTGATTAACATTTAAATTGGCTGCGAGTTAATGGAGTGATGCTACCTCATAAAAATATGGAGAAATGTGTCTGCAGGCGGTTAAATCGAAAATGTATGGGAAATATAATACGGAAGCTAGGACAAGGCGAACAACTGGGTTAACTGGATAGAGGGAAACTTTTGAATGAATAAGCAAAGCTTTGTATTTTGATAATTTTTGAATTATTTGAATATGCTAAATATATCACAACATGCCTAACATTCGACAAATATGCGAGGTCAACCCCCACTCCGTTCATTAAGTTTTATCCATCAATATTCATGCTTGAAACACTATCCATTTCTACATACAACTACTATATGTTACTTCAATCCAAAAAATGTTAGACCCAAAATAAAAAAATGGAAAAACTAAATCGCTTAAGGCCAAGTGCCCGCCAGGCTAACCCAAGCACAAATAAAAAATTTTCTTGCACGCCATTTTCATATTAAATAACTTTGTATATATTTCCTGTGGTGCGCTTTCTTCATTTTCCTCATTTCGTTTATATTTTTTTTATTGTTTCACCGACAGCGACAGGTGAACAAATTCACAGCGTTTTAGCTTTAAACCAAAAATACAAATGGGCAGACAAAAGTCTTCAACTAAAAACAGGGCACAAAAGTTTGAGAATTTAATTAAACATAAATCAGTTGACAAGGGAAAATTGCTATATTAACTTGTGAGCAGGATTTGTAGTGGTTGTGATTGTTCAAATGATGTACTTAACGTTTAAAGTGGAATTTTAAACACACTAATTATGAGGATCGAGAAAGCAAAGCTTACACCGTCTGTGTCCAAGTTTTAGTACACTTGAAAAAGCTAGCGTCATTGGATAGCGATTTCGACCAAATATCGCAGATCAGTTCAAAAAAATATATCTAAAATTCGATTATTCAAATATACTAGATCAGAGGTGCCTAAAGTCAGCTTACGGCTGCGTAGACACCAATTCAAATCAAAACATATTACTAAATCAACAACAACCGCAATAATATAAAGAAGGATATGAGAGAGAGAAAACTTACGAAGTTTTTGCCCGTATGCGCAAAGCAACAGAGAAAGCGAGGTGCGCGCATAGACTGTGAATGCCCCTGTACTAGATTTTTTTTACTAATTTTAGTTTTAAAAGATTATATAAATATCCATTAGTCCAATTAAAATTAGGGGTTCAAAGCGAAAGCTGGAATCTTCTATACCGCTTTATGGCTTCTTTATCACTTTCTGTGGCTTCTGTCTAAAGTTTATCGGATAATTGCAAACTCTCAGGGATACAGATTACGTTATAGTCGGGCTTCCCCGACTTTCCAACTTGTTTTTATACCCTTGCAAAGGGTATTATAATTTTGCACAGAAGTTTGCAACGCATATAAATATTCATTTCCGACCCCATAAACTATATATATTCTTGATCAGGGCGACGAGCTGAGTCGATGAGCTTTGTCCGTCCGTCTGTCTGTCTGTCCGTTGTCTGTCTGTTGTCTGTTTCTACGCAAACTAGTCTCTCAGTTTTAAAGCTATCGAGCTCAAACTTTGCACAGAGTCTTCTTTTTACTGCACACTGCTAATATGTCGGAACCGACCGGATCGGATGACTATATCTTATAGCTGCCATAGGAACTATCGGTCAAAAGTGGGTTTTTGTGAGAAAACTTTTTTGTTTTTTAATGTAAACGGCTTCCGCTTCGACAATTATTAGTTTTATACGCTTTTACACAGATTTGGAAGTTTTGGTCAAAATCGGATTACTATATCATAGCTGCCATAGAACTAACGGTCGAAATGGGTATTAAAACTTTTTGTTTTTAATGTAAACGCTTTCTGCTTCGACAAAATTAGTTTTATACGCTTTTACACAGATTTGGAAGTTTTTGGTCGAAATCGGTTACTTGCTTATAGCTCCATAGGAACTATCGGTCGAAAAGGGTTTTGTGAAAAACTTTTTGTTTTTAATGTAAACGCCTTCCGCTTCGACAATATTAGTTTTATACGCTTTTACACAGATTTGGAAGTTTTGGTCAAAATCGGATGTCTATATCTTATAGCTGCCATAGGAACTTTTGGTCGAAAAGCGGGTTTTGTTTAGAAAAATTGTTTGTTTTAATGCTGACGTTCGTAAACTCTGATGTATTAAAACATTTGCAGTATAAAAACTTTGCAAAGACGGTTACTTGGCCTCGTTTTTTGTGAAAATGTAACATAAATATTTGAAGTCGACTTGCGCAGACTGTGAGGGTGCGAATAATTTTCCTGGTTTCAAACTTTGATTTTAACAATATGCATGTCATATTGCACCAAAATAAATTAAAATAATGTACCGAAAAATGTGGGAACAGTTTTTGTATGAAATTATTGAACCACCCTACTTAAGCTGCACACACACTTAAATGTATAGGCAATCGGACATAGCAACAGACCAACGTAGATTAGCAGTTAGCTAAAGCAAAAGATCTGCCCAGCTTGGGGGTACAGACTAATTTGCTTAAGCACATGCTATCATAGATCAGAAATCATTCGAACCGAAGAGACGTCTGTGCTAGTCAATATAAAATAAAAAAACACGTGTGACACACAAGCCACCTTATAGTGCTAATTTTTCCTTAATTACAAGGCGATCGTCTTGCAGTCGGCTGTGCAATTAAAAGTGAAAGTTCTAAATCAAATTAAAGGTACGAATCAGTGTCAGTGCAGTTTCGATATTTCAAAATAATATCCATTTCAGGTGTGAGCAGGCCTTTAGGTTAAGGGCTTAAGCCTCAGCCAAAGTAGGCAGGCACTACAATTGGGCTTTGCCTTTTCAACTACATCATTAACATCCCCAACCCGTGGCCCATTCGCATCTTTGGCATCGCTGGCTCTGTTGGGGTGTGCAGCAATACCTATCACTCACGTGGTAGCGGACAACCTGCTCCACCTATATTGGTCACTGCCCCACTCGTTTGGAGATTTCTCATCCCATGGAATAAACATCTGGAATAAACAGTGTCTGCATATAAATATATCAACATATAGAGCGGCAATAAGTACAACCTAAAATTCGAATTGCATACACCTCAGCAAGTGCACCCATAGCGATCTTAAAAATTATCATGCACCAAAGCTAGTGTGAATGATCAGCAGCAAAGAGTTTCCTATTTTGTTTCCCCCGCAAATTTCAAGTTCACGGTCATGATGATGACGTTCATATCGTAATAACTAAGTTGTTCTTTTGTTTTGAGCTAAGTGCGTATAGATAAGCGCTCAGCTGCTTTGTTTTGATTGTTCCTTGCACCAGCTTTTGCATATGTCATAGAAATGCGGAATTTAATTTCAACCCGCACCGAATTCAATTGTTGCTGCTGATATAAGATATAGTTTTATAAACCTATGCTATTTTCTACTTACTAATTAATTTATAGATATTTAATATAAACAATTTGCTGTAAAAATGTGTATGTAAGTCGGATATTGAGGTTACAAAATTCGTGCTAGGCATCTCCAAACTTAATATATTTTTATATCTTTGAACAGCCTCACCATCTTGTCAACGTCATCTTGGGCCCAATGATCACATCGGCATATTAGTAGGTGAACATTAAGCTGTGAGTAATTTGGTAATTTTAAGTCCTCTACATTGAATTTTGTGAGTATGGAGATTTGACCCTAGCATTAATAACGTACCCTGAATTACACACAAGTAGTAAAATTAAGAAATCTGTAATGAACTACTACAACTGAATTATATTGAATTTAAAATGAAATAATTCCCTTTTCTTGGGCCCCCTAGGGTCTAGCACAGCAGTTCGTCTTGGGTAGGATCATGTAACCTTTTTCTTTGATTCTACAGGTTGGGTGGGTAAAGATGGAGATCACTACCATCATAGTTCTCCTCTTTTGATGACTAAGCCTGTCCGATTCCGTCTGATCATTGTTTGGTTCAATTGTCCGTTTTGATACCCTGTCTCTGTCTACGATTTTATTATTGTAACACCTTGCTGAAGCAGCACTACACCCACGCCAATGTCCCTGAGCCAAGCCGACCCTTTTAGTAGACAGAGTGTGTTGCCGAAGCAACGCTTCGTGTGTTCGTTACAAGACTACGAATTCATTGTTGACCCATGGTTTCTTGGTGAAGTTTTCTGAGAATTGACCGTAGATTTCGTTTTTGCTATACGCTTTGTACGAAAAAATATCGACCCCCCCAAATGTATAAGATTCAAAACCTGCTTTGGTTAAATTTACGCTGGCAAACTGACAGCACAAGGAGCAAACGCCCTGAAGGGTCTCTTTATCCACACTAAATGGGTGGTTGGGTGTTAAACTGTAAAAAGGACACATTGATGACATGCTACCTATGATTGTCTGCGAATGTTTTAATTTCAAGTGTTATTGTATATGAAAATTATGCAAGAGCTATACTCGTAAGCTATTATTCTCTTGCTTTGAAGCTCATTAATGGAGTGGGTGTGTGCGTGTCGGATTATACTTAGTTGCTTTTCTAACATCGTCTGTCTGTATGTGTGACAGAGCATTATAAATTACTTTTGAACCAAGCTGAGCTTTAAGATTAATGCTAATGAGTTGCCTATTA
Organism: Lordiphosa clarofinis; assembly: GCA_018904275.1. Lineage (NCBI taxonomy): Eukaryota > Metazoa > Arthropoda > Insecta > Diptera > Drosophilidae > Lordiphosa > Lordiphosa clarofinis. The sequence goes on from JAEIGQ010000244.1 coordinate 66,457, forward strand.
TCTGTACATTGATTTTGATAGTAGGTGGAAGCTATTTAGGTGATAGAGTTGTGAGAAATATGATTAAGTTAATCTATTATAGGCTTTATACACTGAGCACATCCAACATCCTGAGTTTAAATGCTTAATAACCATTTGCTATGCCAACATTTTTAAACTTTTGTTTTGTAGAAATGCTAAGTGGTCGATGTCTTAATATGTAAATGCTACAAAGATAGCAATTTTAGCCATGGTAAATATTTATGACTCAGGATGTTGGATGTTAGATGTTAGATGTGCTCAGTGTAAATAGCCTATTAGGGTGTTCACCAGCCCTCGTAACTGTGTAATTGGTAAGTTTACCACACATGAGCTAGTGAACGCCCCCTTGTGATTTACCCTAGTAATTGTTGGGGTAAACCAGGTGTTTTGAACAGCCTATGAATTTAGCCATTAATATTTACATCGGATTTCAGACGCCTCAGTGGTGTGAAGCACTGTATGCATAACGCACAAACAGGAAGTCGTGTGTTCGAACCATAAAAGCTAAATTTTAATTTTTTTTTATGTATCGTCGTTTGTAATTGAACATCGATTCAGACCTTGGCTATAATGTTAACACTGTTATTAAAAAAAAAAAAAAGATTTTAGATCAATCCGTTACCGGGACTTGAACCGAAATATCAAAAAATACTAGGGAATAATCATATCCACTGAGCCAACGCCTATACAAAAAAATCTGTATCTAAATTTCTATATCAGATAAGCACGATACCAAGTATTTTAGCCGATGCTTTGAACACTTCCAAGTTTTTACACTTTTACGAGCGATTTAATAAACATACCCCAGGGCAACAAAAAGTTGGTAATTTTTTTCCTATGTATTTTGTTGTTGTTGTGTCGTAAGCTTTTGGAGTTTACGCTTTTTGATTTACGCCTTTACGAGGGCTGGTGAACACCCTAAATGCTTTCGTGCAGTTTTTATTTTTATTTATTTAGGTTTGACAATGTTCTGTCAACATTACTGGGTACAATTCAAAAAAGACAGTAAATGATTTGTGACATCTAACACAGAAGAGTGAGCAGAGAAAAGATGGTAATACATATTATAGTTAATACACAAATTGGTTAGGCAAGGCTGTAGGTAGATCGGAGAGAAATTTCTTGTTAGGCGCAAAGGAACCGCAAGATTTATTTTGCATAACAGAATACAAGAGTCAATATATAAAAGAAGCACACAATGGCACGTCCGGCTGTTCTTAAGAGATGGAAGATAAATTAAGAGTAATCTATGTTCGTATGCTGGAAGATGGTTGGTGGGATCTCAGTTGAGGCCGCGGAGGGCAAAAATTATACACCGTTTTTGAACCGATTCAAGTTGGTCTTGATATTTTTGGTAATGCGGTGACCAAACACAACACACATATTCAAGTATTGGTCGTACCAGTGAAGCGTATAAATGTTTAGTCAGATACGGATCGTTAAATTCCTTGGTCCATCTTTTGATAAACCCAAGAACACCTATAGCTTTGTTAGAGATGACAGAAATATGATTATTAATGAAAGGAAATTCAAGTAGATTCAATTTGTGAAGGAGGAGATAATGATTGACGAAGTCGAAAGCCTTGCTAAAATCTGTACAAATTACATCCGTTTGCAGTTTATTAATGAAACCCGAGTTCACAATGGAAGTAAACTCGAGCAAATTTGTAGAAACCGAACGTTTTTTCATACAGCCGTGCTGAGATTGTGAAATAATTGAGCGACAGGAGTGCTGTATTTGAGAAGTAATAAGCATTTCAAATAGAGATTCACCTGTAATTTGTTACTGACGATTTAGATCTCTTTTTATGAATAGGAATGACAAAAGATTCCTTCCATTCGTTGGGAGACTCACCTAGTTCAAGAGATAAGCTAAACAGCTTTAAAAGCGGAAAGCATAAAAAAGTAGCACAATTTTTTAAGCACACAGCTTGGTACAAAATTTTCCGGGCATCCTAGGTTTACATTTTCAGCATTGAAAAATTAATTACAAACCGAGTTTTAAGTCAATCGGATGCAAAAGAAAACTTTTTCTCTCAAGTTTTTGCTGGATCGAGTGTATTCCTGTTTTGAAATTATGAAACTGAAATGAAAACTTGAAGGTCGTTACTAAACATACACATGAAAATTTTTTCAATACAAAATTCTCCAGGTGATTATATTAGTTGTTAATTAGAATTGAATAAGCTTACGCATATGAATTTCTTTGGCTTTTATTTTACTACTTAACCCAAGTATTGGGATTAATGTATATATCAGAGATGGTACCTCTCAGTGACTTTAGACCCTGATTAAGTGGCACTGGCTTAGGACGTTGGCTCACATTCGCCATCCAGCGTTGAAAGGCTTGATTGGACTGTTGTCTTCGCTGTAGTTTTTCCTGCTCTTGCCGCAAGGCCTTACGCTCTTGTTGCTGTCGACGTTCCTCGGCTTGTTTCAATTTTCGCAACTCCCAACTATACAAATGTGTTCGATTAGCTTGCTGAATTCTTTGTGAAGGAGGAGAGCAATTGCCCTTTCCATTGTCAATTTGTCTTAAATGCATTTCACTTTTTGTTTGTTGAGATTTGCGTTTGCACCATTCCTGGTAACATTGAGCGGCCTCTTGCTGACGCAGGGCAGCCTTTTGTTTTTCCTGCTCCTGTTGCTCTAACTCGATTCGATGTTTGTATTGCCCCAGTCGACGCTTACCAGATAGCCAGTTTTCATAAGCCTCGCCCGCCTGACGTTCCAGTTTCAATTCTTCCATCTGCTGATGATAGCTAAGCGAAGTCGATTCAGATTGCAGGTTAAGGGAGGGCACTAAAAAGCTTTGATTATCCACTTGAGAAATGCCCATGGACATGGCCTCTTCCCAACTGCATACCGAAGTGATGGAGTCCTTGTCCAACTCTGGTTCTTGAACTGGAACTGATTCCTCCTCAGAGTTCTCACTACTGTTATCTATGTGCGGTATTAAGCACAAAGTTTCCGACTCCGTTTCCACGGTACCCATTGAGAGGGTTGAACAGCAACGCAATGTGCTAGTATCCGTCTCGGTCATTGAATTATTATCATTGGACGAGACGGAGCTGGGCACATAACGCACTGTACTGGGACTGCCCATGGCCAGAACTGAATTCTCTGCTCGATCATAGGGCTTGACGAAAGTTCTGGAATATTTTGTTTGAAGTTGTTTCGGAGATTCCTTTGCGTTCTCCTCCGGATAAGTGGATGTAAGTGAATTAGCTTGGATTTTCGAGCGACTGCCATTAAAAATCTCGCAATCGACTAGGTTGCCCAAACTGTTCAACCGTCCCAGAAAGGCCATCTTGAGAGCTACTAAGAGATGAAAAGGAAGAGAGATAGAATTGACTGGATATCTATACTTGACTCACTTTTCTTAGGATTTCTTTTGGTTTGAAGATAATAACTACAATACGTCTTCCGTTGGCAGAAGATTTATGCAGACCTCTTGAATAACTCAACTTTTCTGTAACACAAAGGACAAACAAATGTAAAAGTGTGCGTTCGTGTGTATAGAAAACAATGAACTAAATAATATTCAATAGTTTGAAAATTCGACAAGTTTAGAAAAGTTAAGAATAACATTGGCTTGTTCAGCAGAAGAATTGATCCCAGGTATCAGAAAAAATCGATGCATCGAAAAGTTTCTGCTATTGGAGGGAACATTCTCACTTAAAAGTAGCATACTATTTCTTTGCTTCATGCTCCTTTATCATGATACCTCAATTTGGCTATGATGATGCCGCATCTCTCGAGTTCAGTAGGAAGATTATTGCAAATTTATATGACGCAGTACCTAATCCATAAGCTAAATGAAATCTCGCCGATACCATAAGCACCCTCCAGTTTCTCTCCTTCATCCACACTAGTGTTTTTTTCGCCTCAGACAGTACTGAGTTCTGTAGATGTAAAGCCCGTATCTCGCGCAGCATCGGTCAGGTAGCGATGAAATGCTTGAAGTCCTCTCGTACCCGCACTCAAAAAAAAAGCAGAACGATTTCGTCTTAATAAAACGCTCTTGATTTTATTTTGTTTCGGTCTAGAATTTTGTGGGAACGATTCGCTCTTGGAAATTCTCACTTGGAGTACGAATCGTTCTTAAATTCCAAATTGACTGTAAAAAATTGAAAAATAGAAAAAAAATTCTTGATTCAAGAAGAAAATTTGTATGTTTAAGATCATTTCGATCTTCAATTCGAAATTCGAAATTTCAAGAATTTTGCTCTAGATAAATTCGTTCTCAATTTTGGTCTCAGAGGCAAGGCGAGAGAGAGAAAGGAAACTAAGAGAGAATAGCGTTGGACGCGCTCTCACTGAGATAGAGAGCGCGCGTGCACAGTGTGCAGTTGTTAGATGCGTACAAATACAAACCGCGTATATTTTTCAGTATGTATGATTTGGACGAGAGGTTTTGCTGATGCCAAATAGCCGAATGAGTTAACGCGCCGTCGTCCGTGTGTTCAGTCTTGGAGCCCGAGTTCAAGTCCTAGTTAAGTAAAAAAGCTAAAGCTTTGAATTCTATTTATTTTAAAATTTATTTCAATAAATGGGCAGGCGCACTTATGTACATATCTTCGGTGTTTTTGCTCGGATCTCATAGTGGTACACAGAATAGATAGTTGTTGGGCCTCACTGAATATATATTAAGTCACTAGGTTAAAACTTTAAAATTAAAGCTCTGACAGTTTTTCGCGGTTTGAAGAAGATGGAGGAGGAATTTGCTAAACCTGGAGCAAACTTTATCTGGGTACGGTGGCTCTACTTCTTATAGTCTATGAGATCAACGCGTTTATGCAGAGAGAGTGACAGTTTTTCGCTGCTAAATGATGGAGGAATTCGGACACGGGCCTGGAAAATCGTGCTGATGGTGGCTGTGTCGTATTTGTCGTGAAAACTGTTTGCATCCCCCAAATCAAGGTTAACTTTACGGTAAAGATTACTCGTGGTGCTATTGTCCGCTCTGTTTTTATATAAAGTACTACCTTCATTTGCAATCCTCTCCAGCAGAATATTTTCTGGGCATTCCCAGTGGTAAGGATGACATTCGAATATATTTACATTGAACTTGTTTCCTAAAGCACTGCGCCCCTTCTAGAAGAAGCTGGTTGGCTGAGATTCTCGGCAATCTGGAGCTAGGCATGTTAAAAACTTTTCTGATGTAACGTGCGAACGGAGACAAGCGATATTTATTGGTGGTAAGCCGGTTTCTAGGTGGATGGCATAATGCGTTGTACTTAACAGTACTCGGAATGTACGTTTGATAAAAGTACTTTGGAGTTGATCCACATCCTCAAATTTTTAATGGCCCCAGACTTGTACTCCATAGCTCATTATTGTGTTTATTGTTGCCTCAAAGAGTTTATATTCTGCTTCCATGTCCTGTTGATGGCAGTCTTTGTGTCTCTTAGTACCTCTGCTATGTGTGTGCTGAAGGAGATTTATATTTACAGATATGTTGTTAAGGTCGTTTCTGGCAAACATATAAAAATAACAATTTTAACTCTTTAGACAGGGCCACAAGGCTGCTGTGGACTTTTCAGCGCTTTTCAAAATGACGCACAATGCGAGATTTTACAAACGAAGGCAGCTAAAGAAATGGCGCTTTTCGCATTTCCACTCAAGATCTTTGCGAAGGCATGAGACTATTACAGTGAATTATGTTTAAACTACATTCGGTGGACACGCCGCATTCACAGTGAGAAAACAATGTGTCCCATAGTGAAAGAGTTCAAAATAAAAGTTGTTTTAATTTTAATGGCAGTTTGTAAAGAGCTAAATTTGTACTACAAACTTGATCAGAAAAAATAATTAAATGATAAAAGCTGACACAAAGTGACACTCAAAATTTGACAATTGAAATTTTAAATGAATACCAACAAATTAATATAAAAAAGTTTCAGAGTCATACATCCAATCGTTTTAATATTTTCGAAAAGATCAACTTAATTCTTGGAGTATTGATACGCAATAGTTTTTAATTGATGACTAAATAGTACTATTTTGATGTTTATTTTTTTTTACCACAGTTGAAAAGAAAAGTTCCTTTATTTATTTGACTAATTTGGCTTCCAATGTTTTATGGCCTTTAAAGCAAAACTTAATTAAAGTAAAAGTTTTCATTCAAGTCCCTAATGTAACTCTCCCTATTGCATTTGGACAATTTGACTCTATGCTTTGATTTCCGATTGAAAGTTCGTTTGCACTGAATAACATTTCTAAATTTCATTTTCTATTAATATACAATTTAGCTATTTCTTGCTATTATATACATACGTCTGTGTTACGCCCCCTCGATCCCCTAAAACGCCGATCCGCCTTGCACAATTTGATTGCCGTTGCAGTTGTTGCCGGTGCCGGCTTTTACATTCTAATCGAAATTTTTATTGTTCAAAGTCACGAAATGTGTGCGATGACGAGAACGACAACAGGCGGCAGCGGCGCGGTAATGTCAGTTATTTGACAGCACCGACAGTCGAGTGCAACCAACCTAAGGGGCAGACATGCAAGAGACTTTTCTGGCCCCACTTCATACGCTTTTCGCCTCGTCTCGCCGCAATAGCCACAAAACTCTCGTTGTACTTCAGTCGTGATGTCTAAAAGCTAAGCCAAAAATGTGCCACTTAGCCGTGCAGGCATAAAAATTGTTGGCCACGCCCCACACCGCCTTAAACCACATGCAAAAACAAAAACCAAAGGGGGGAAAAAATATCAGACGGCAACCGACATTATTTTATAATTTACAAACAAGTCGCACGATGACGATGACGGCGTCTGCAACACGGTTTACCTTTATCGACAACATTCGTACAGAGGGCATGGCCACTCGTTCCCCAATTTCCCAACATGAAATTCCATTAGTTGCGGCAGGATTTGTGGTAGCAATTTTCAATTTTCAAATGTTTTTAACCCAAAATTTATTGATAGAAATCGAAAATATAGCAGGCATGGCAATAATTGACATTTTGTAATTTGATCATTAACAGAGTAAACAATTTGCATGAAACTCTGTACATAGAAATATACAAAAGAAAACAATTTTTCTGCCTTAAATTTTTGTATTCAAACAATTGTTCACAGCCTTGAACATCACTCATCATCCTCAGCACCTTTCAGTTGCCTTCTCCCACCAATTGGTTATTGATCACTCGACATCAGTGTGATAAATATGTGTGTGTGTGTGTGTGTGTGGTCTATTGTCTGAGCATAAAACCTTATTCCAGACTCACCTGGCTTTGTCTTATGCTGAATGGTTGGGGATTTCTTTTTGCACCTCTTCCTTTGCTGCCCAAGCATTATTTATGAGCCCAGCACGCGGCATTGTTTTGGGGGCAGTTTCATTGTTTTTAGCACTAAACACGTGGCGATTAATCTTGATTTGAAAAGAACTTTGTCTTGATGCTGGCCCAATTCAAAACCAAAATTTATTTTCGCTCTCATTCAGCTTAACTAAACTACAGCTAAGTGAGCACAATTAGCCTCTTACAATTCCAATTGTAAAACAGCATTAAGTGAATATATACACAGGATATGTAACCGGCTCCATTAGCACGCAAAAGAAATTTTCAAACAACAATTAATTAAGAGCAAATTGAAATTCATGACTTGTGCTAATCAGCCTTGCATTTACATGAAGCCAATAGCCAAGTTCAGGATAGAGGACACGAAAAAACTATTAAAGCTTTTGCGCACAAAAAAAAGAGGAGAATTATGTCCGCAATTAGGCAGGCCAACTATGATACTTCGAGGAACAGTAGAGGGGGACGCGCATGGACATCATTAAAAAGTCATTTACATGCAGGCTGGGCCACGTCCTCGCCAAACCTAGTGACTGGCTGACTGACTCGCAATGTCAGTTTGTTAATTTTAGATTTGAAACACGTTTCCAACTCAATTTTATCGCATGTTACGCCTTGCTGCCTTTTCGCTTTAACGCTGAAGGAATGCGCCTCAGCTCCCCCTCCGCCCACATTGTCATGAATTTTGATTTGAAGTGGCGTCGTCGCAGTACTTGTCGTCGTCCAATTAGAGGCCAAGGTATAATTTATGCTTCTCAAGTGCCTTTACTACAAATTGGCCATTGTTGTCATTGATAGGCAGAGAGCTTTAACTCTGCTGCCTTTCACAGGGCACCTGAAGAAAAAGTTCAACAATGGCAACACTCAAAAAAAGTTTTTTATTATAAATTTCTAGCATAATATTTTCTCAGGTGCAAAAAAAAAAAAGTTTCTTCTTTTTGGCCTAGGCTGACCGCACCTATGGGAATTTTGTCAGGTGCTTGGCATAAAACTCATAAACCTAATTAAGAAATGTGCCAAAAGTTACTCCTTGAACTGTTATACTTTTCAATTAATTTAAAGCCGAAATGCATATTTATGCGCTGGAAGTTAGGCAACACTTTTGTAAAGGAACGAACGCTATCTATAGTAGTTTGGCATAATTAGGCCTCAGGTTTTGGCAAGTGCAAACAGTTTGAATTTATTTTCCTATTTATAAAGCGAAAGTTGAATTCATCAAATTTTGGAACAAAGTCTGATTAACTCACTGACTGATTCATTAATGACACACCAAACGACTTAGACTAGAGAGCGAAAAGTGTTAAACTTCTTGGGCCTAGCCAAGTTTCTCTCAATCTCTACTTCTCTCTCTTTTGGCACAAGAGAAAATGACCCAAAGGTTAAACGTAGAATCCGAACGGCGAACAATTTTTTATTCAGGCTGTTCGCTATTGGAACGATCTACCGCATTACATTAGGAGCAAAATGTTAACATAACGCAGATCGGACGTCTTTATATTATATCTGCCTACTTTGAAAACTTTGGAAACCCTAATCCAGAACAAAATTCAATTAATCCTCGCATTCGTATGGCAGCTATATGATATAGACTTCCAATCTGCGTGATGTTGACATTTTCAATCAAAATACTTTGGTTGATGTTTCGTGGCAACGCTTTCATTAAGTGTGTATTTACATATTTATACAGTAAATAGATGCGCCCAAGTAGGTGTCTGCAATTCTAAATCATCAAATCGAAACTTTCTAAGGCAGCAAATACCGTACAGAGGCAAGTACTAAAAGAAGTTCCCAATTTCTTGTGCACTAAGTGGAAAATAAGTTTAGGTTCGGACCTTCAGTAGGTTTGTTACACTCTGAAAGTAACGAAAGAGCTTACAGATTGGAAAAGGAAGGTCGAAAAAGCAGAATCGTATTTCAAACCATTTTGCCGTGATTTAAGAATCATTAAATTACAAACAATGAGGATTAGTAGCAGTATTGCACCAAACTTAAATGCCAATTAAGATTAAAACCATTTCATGGTGGTTAACTCAAAAATTACTTAAGAAATCGCTTTTGAATACCACAAAAAACAATCATTGTGATCTTACCAAACAGCGATAAAATACCATGGATGACCAATGGAGGAATAGACCAGGACCAGTGCATACAGAATGTTTTATAAAATTTTACTATGACGGAGAAACAACTAATTTGCAAGGAAAATACCAAGTAAATATGCAATGATATCATCAAGTCTACTATTTTTTCGAAGCCAGACAGATGCAATGCAAAATCTAAATTTCATAAAAATTTTATGTTTAGGCTCGTGTCCGTGACTCAAACTTTTAAATTTAAGTCATAACGTGAGAACCGCTCATCCGATCCATATCATTTCTTCACTAACTATCTCTAGAAGAAACGAATCTTCTATCTAAAAAACTGTGGGAGATATGGCGTTTTTTTTTAAATTGCAGGGGCAGGAGGGGGCGTGGCAAAAATTGAAAATAATTTGGATCTGCCTGCAAGTATATGAAGCATTTGTCCCATACATGTCAAACCTCTATCTCTTATCATCTCTGAGATCTGTTTGTTCATACGGACGGACAGTCAGACGGACATGGCTATATTTACTCGGCTGTTGATGCTGATCAAGAATATATATACCTTATAGGGTCGGAAATGATTCCTTCTCCCTGTTACATACTTTTGCACAAACTTAATATACTCTATGTACCTTTGGTACAGGGTTTAAAAACTCTCAAAAGATGATATCGAACATGAAATGGGTGTTACATTGAAGTCTACAATCGCAATATTTGTTACTCTGACTTTCCCAAAATTTACATTTGACAACGACGACTGGCGATTTGGATAATTCGAAAACCGATAAAATATCGATGCAACTACTTCTCTCAGGTGAAGTGTTGCAAAACGAATTGGAAATAAAACAGAATCGATTACAAAGAGCTTAGAATTTCGAAACACTTAAAATTTAAATCGTACGAATTGGTTCAGATCGCAAGTTAACGCAATCGGATGTGCCACTTCACAGACACACAAAATCCAAGGCCACACAGTCTGACAGCTATTGATTAAAGTATCTTCAGGAAATCGAAGGGGACCATATCTGTTCGATATACCAAACGAATCAAGGCCGATGCAGAATATCGAAGCTGCGCATTGCGCCACCTACTAGACATAAATATTAATGAAAATATTAAAACTTTAATTATACCCGTTACTCGTAGAGTAAAAAGGGTATACTAAAGTCGTGCAAATGTATGTAACAGGCAGAAGGAATCATTTCCGACCATATAAAGTATACATATTCTTGATCAGCATCAACAACCGAGTCGATATAGACATGTCCGTCTGTCCGTCCGTCCGTCCGTCCGTCCTTCCGTCCGTCCGTCCGTCTGTATGAACACCTAGATCTCAGAGATGGTAACAGATAGAGGTTTGACATGTATGGAACAAATGCTTCTTTTATCTGCACGCAGATCAAGTTTATTTCAAATTTCGGCCACGCCCCCTTCCGCCCCCGCAATTTTAAAAAACGTTATATCTCCTACAGTTTTGAAGATAGACGGTTTGTACCTTCTACAGATAGTTAGTAATTAGGAAAATGAATCAATTTGCCGAAGAAATGATAACGAGTGGATGAACCGTTCTCAAGTTATGAGCAAAAAAGTGAACCAAGCACCCCACCCCCCTCCCACCCTAAAAAATGTTGCATACTTTTTGGATGGTCACCCTAGGGAACGCAGGCACACTGTTAAGCATGTTTTCTCATGAGTAACGGGTATATCGAAGTCGGTTAGAGCCGACTTTAACTTACGCTCTCGTTTTAACTAGAAAAATGAAGATTTGAAATATATATTACAATATATGTAAAAATGCGTTAAGATATAATATAGTGTCAAAGAAAATTGTATGCTCGATTAAGAAAATATCGATTTACATCTAAAAATTGATATATCGATAAATCGATATGAAATTAAAACCCTTAGCACAAGCAAATTCTTTTCATACCCGACACAAGACTGAAAACTGCGAACAAAGTTGCGAGCAAAAGCTACCATAAAATGTTAAAGTTCAAATTATTTAACTTTTTTCCTTTCTGTACTTTAATATTTTCCCTTTGAAACGTTGCTTTTGTGTATGGCCTTAAATAAGAAATCAAAACTTAAACACAAAAACAGAGGCAAGTTGCACATTTGCAAAGCGTTTTCTAAACATGTAAGTTGCATCAGCAAATGTTTCACTTTGTGACTAACACTTTTGCATATTTACTTATGCAACATGAATATTCCCTTCGTGCTGTCACTTGACCAAGTTTTTTGCTTGAGAAAAATCTTTATTTAATCAGCCATAGTTTGAAAAACTTCTTTCCTTGGTAACTTTTGCTTGGCAATTGTTTTGTCCTTTGACATTTTGTTTTGGAATATTTGTTGCAATCAAATAAAAACTTTCTGCAATTACCCCCGAGAACGAGCGAGGCGAGCTAGAGACTCCCCAGAGAATGCCTACTTTTTGTTGTAGACAGAAATCTAATAACTGTTAAATCACCTGCAAAATGTTCATTTCACAGTGTCATAAGCACAACGGTGTCCTTGGTCGATGCTTGTTGTCGACTTAAACACTTACAAGGACTTAACCACCTTTTGTTGTACTTGGTATGAAAGTATGTATAATTTTTTGCTTTTTTGCGTAGCCCCCTTCTGTCTGTCACTTTAATCTGGCCGCTGCACGCAGCCGAAAGCAAAACCCTGTGAAGGACAACAAAACCAGGCACATGTGCTGTGATAGGGGAAGTTTGCATGCCGTGTCTTGACTTGGCTTGCAGAAAAGTTATTAACACGCGGCTTTGACTTAAATAAGTCAGATGGGAGACGCCTTTCCGAGTCAGTTGACTGGCTCTGACTGACTGACTGACTGGCTTGCCTGTTTTGGCATACACCGAAAGGGGCGGTAAACGGCTTATTAATTGCACGATTGCCCTGAAAGTGAAAGCTCAGCCATAAAAGTTTGCAAATTAATGTTTAAGTCAGGTATAAGGGGTTGAAGAGAGGATTTCAAAAAATTATTGAATACTTGGGAAGTAAATAGGATAAGTGAATATTGTTCCTAATGTTCTTTGCTTCGAAAGTAAACAATTGAAATTGACTACAATAAAAATTGCCTAAACATTTTAAAACACACACACAAGCTGGCCATTCCTTTGGCCATTCCCTTGGCCATCTTATGGTCTCTGTGGCTATCAAGCCGAATTGTACACTACAATAATATCAAAGCGAAAGTGCGTAAACAATGCAAACAACATGGTAACTCAACTCGTATCGACTGGTGTGGCTGTTGCTGCTGCAACTTGCCTTCCAATATCAAAAATAACAACAACAACAACAACAGAAAATGCAAACAACTACAACGAGAACTACACAAACTAGTTAGTGCAAACTACATTGATGACGAATAACATGCTTCAATACCTTCCAAATTTAATCCTGCCAATGCTCGCAGAGTCCCCTTACCTTGCCCCTCATCATTTCTCTGTCTATCTACCACACATGCAAGTGTAAACATTGGACCGAACAATGCACAGTGGGCCAAATCGTTTTAGGCACACCAATAACTATCAACAACAACAACCATCTCGAAATCCGAAGAACCATTACGCTTGCAAAGTGAAGCACAGAACTATGTCGAAAACGAAATAGCATGGAGGCATGTATGATCTCTTTTACTTTTTGCAAACCACCGGTTCAAACGAGAATGTATCATGTAGTATCATAATGTTTCCGAGCCAAAGCCCCTGCGGGACAAACCCACTCCCCAGTTCACACCGAATGCTTGATGAAGTCATGCATTACTGTGTGTTAGAGAGAATATTGCGCTCTCCTTTTACAACTCTAGATACACAAGACAGAAACTAAATATATGTACAAGCCAAACGATCTTAATTAAAACAGTCGGAAATGAGAGAGGTTGACTATTAGGATTCACTCTTTACATCACATTTCACAATATCTAAATTTATCACAGAACTAAGAAAAATTCACCTTATTATATATCTTGCAACTGTACAAGTGCATGGGAATTACTTTTCATTCCACCGACCAACAAGCCATAATTTTTAAAACGAAAATCTTTTTTTTGGATTTATTGGTATTATGTCCCAGTGCAACTTATAATGCACTATTATCTTTTAAAATACTACCTGAATCCGCCGAGACTTTGTCCGTTTCCAAATTTTTAATGAAATTGTGTTGTTTAATCTTGTAGACAGTTTCGAGTTCTCATCATTTCGTCCTAAAGGACCAAACCAAATTTTCTAGGCGTTCAAAAATTCTGGAATTATAAGTTAGACCCTGCCAGTCAAGTGGGTGCTGATTACATACTTCTTCCGCATAGTGAATTTCGGGTATAGAGATATTCTTTGAAGACTGTGCATTTCTGAACAGCATCAGCACTCTTCAATTATAGTTCAATTCAAAATGGTTTTCCCGTTTTTTCCTAACACCTCTTCAGCCGCTCACTACTCTTCCCCACCCTCCTTTCCATTTTCCACCGCTCTCCACTCTACGTTTTTTTCTGATATATCCTTTTTAAACGAAAATAAACCGACTTTGAAAATATCCAATGGATCCCGAAAAAGGATAGTTAACTATCCAGTCCAAATGCATACCGAAAACATCCTGAGGATCATCTAAAACTATCCTCTTTTTCTCAGCGCATGGTTTGTGATCCATACCAACTTTTCTTTGGCTTTTTGACTCACTTAACGGACAAACCTAAACGAAGGTCAATGCCAAATCTTAGATCTGTAGGATGAGCAGTTTTGGCTGTGGGTTGATAATATGTCAGTCAGCCAGTTAGTATGTCAGTCAGTCGGGCCTACAAATGTATAAGTATAGATTAGTCTGTTTTGACTTAGGACAAACCATTGTTCTAGCTTACTTTACTAATTTACACATAAACTTTAACATAATTTTTCATTCGTTGTAGTTTTTAGAGAATTTTTAAAATGCGTTTCGCTTCGTATAGTTTTTCAATGATTAGGCAATTAATTCCATGGTCGGATAGCAGGTATAAAGAAATGCCGCTCTTAGCAAGATAGCTTAAGTCGAGGGCAATTCAAATTGTTTGTTCTCTGATAGAAAAATTTAGCTTGGTATAAAGATTGTTTGGTTCTTGCGCAACTATAATCTTGTGTGAGAAAATAAATGTTTTTAGGCTAGGGTCAAAAATCCTACTTGCTAGAAAAATAATCTGTTCAGAGACTCGACGATTATAAATATATCTAACAATGTTTTTGCATTTTGGCTGGCTTGAGGTCGGTGGAGAGTTACAATTCAATGTAATCAACACAAATCAACAGAGATTAATTACAACAATTTGGAATAGCAATTGGTATGTCTGTACAACGATCGCTGTTTCAAAGATAACCACATCTTATCATCAGCAGACTTTTGTATTGCATATTCACATTCAAACGACCACACAGACTCCCTTATAAATCTTCATATCGCCGAATAACGAGTTGGGGACTCCAATTTGCTATGGGACGAGACCACGATTCAGCCTAGAATTCTGCTATGTTTATTTGAACGTGTTGCTTTTTGCTTTTCCAATTGTTGTAATTAATTTCTTTTTGCCTTTGAGCTCCGCAAGGTGGTTGAACAATCTGTCCAATGATCCTCCATAGCAGAGTCACGGCGTTTTTTGTAAATACACAGGGTATTTGTTTTTGTTTGTTTTTCAATAGGGAAACCGTTTTTTGGTTTTTATTGCAAACATTATGGCGTGCCGTCCATTATATCATACTTATATGGGTTTTAGCGACCTGTTTTTTGTCAAAGTTTTTGCATTTTGGCTGGCTTGAGGTCGGTGGAGAGTTACAATTCAATGTAATCAACACAAATCAACAGAGATTAATTACAACAATTTGGAATAGCAATTGGTATGTCTGTACAACGATCGCTGTTTCAAAGATAACCACATCTTATCATCAGCAGACTTTTGTATTGCATATTCACATTCAAACGACCACACAGACTCCCTTATAAATCTTCATATCGCCGAATAACGAGTTGGGGACTCCAATTTGCTATGGGACGAGACCACGATTCACCGACCTCAAGCCAGCCAAAATGCAAAAACTTTGACAAAAAACAGGTCGCTAAAACCCATATAAATATATCTAACAATTAAATAAAAAAGTGCCCGTTAATTTTCTCATGTCATCTACATTGGAGTGTTTAAATATTTCGATTCCATAAAAAGGTAAGGGTATAAGGTACATATGTCTTTGCAATAAGTAGCTCGAATAGAATAAATAGTTTTGGTACCTGCGTCGTTTCCAGGGCTTTTTTATGTATAACAATACATTTAGACTTAGAAGGGTTAAATGCAAGTCCATTGTCCCAAGACATAGACAATTTTTAAAAGTTAAGAGTTGTAAATATTGACAACTATAGGACGACCAACATATATCTGGACATCATCAGGGGACTTATTGACTTTACAATTAGACGAATTAGTTGAAAGACTATTAACGTATACAGAAAACATAAGAGGTCCTAAAGTCGAGTCTTGAGAAAAACCTCTCATAAGGTTTTTATAGTTACACGTGGAGGACCCAGTGACCACTGCCTGTGATCTATCTGCGATGTAAGACCTAAAAAGTTTGGTTAAAATCTTAAATATTATTTAGTTTTGTACAAAAGGAAATCATGATTCATAGTTCGTTTTGGTATTGCGAGCACATGAATCAATTGCACTTTCGAAAAGTTACCGTGGAAGTGGAATTAAGGACATGTGTTTTCGTTTGTTTTTAAGCATTAACATGAAGTATTCAATTTTGGCTTTTTGCGTTTCGTTTTTGTTACACACATCCGAGGGGGTATTACGATCCTTTTAGAGTGGATTACTTCATAGATGCATTTTAAACGGAACTTTTCGACTTAGCTACTTTCGTTTGTTTACCTGCAAGCCTGTTGAAAAAAAAGGAAAAGAGATAATTCGGTTTCACATTTTGTAGTGTTGTGCCACTGTATAGTGCGGGGCATGTGTGTGTATAAGCAGAAAACCAAACCAACGTTGACCTCATCAAAAGGATTGCCAACGTCTTTTAGGTCTTTGTGTTTGCCCAGCTTTGCACGGCCTTTGACTCCACCGTGATGGTGGGCTGGGGGTTGGCTAGTGAAATTGTGCAAATGAACTTTAGGCCTTTGGTTTGGTTTTGTTTGCATTTTGGTTTTCCCTGCCGCATGAGGATCTCCCCCTCTCTTTCTTCTTGTCACTGGCTACGCCTAAAAACATGCTTTATTTTATTTTGAACAATATAATTTTGTGACTTTACACACACACACACATACAAACTTACAGACACACGTGTTGAAAATCTAATGAAAATGGGCAGAACTTTATGCTCTTACCCCCAACTACATTTTCTTTTACGTACAACAGTTCAAATCTTATTGAGTTTGCTGTCCGTTGCAGTCGATTCTGAATTCCAGCTTCGATTTTTGTTGCTGCTGTTGGAAAATTGTTTTCTCTTACCCCTGTTGCTTGTTCCATAAGCCAAAAGCTTGTTGTCATCATATTGGTTTACAAAATTGGTTAAATTCTGTTGGCACAATTGTATAAATTGACTTTTGAATTGCTTGGATGTAATGTGTTGTGGTACAGGGGATGGAGGGAAAAAGTAAAAACACTCGGAAAAATTGTGTTTGGTCTTATTAAGCCCCAGTAATTAATTAAGAGGGAAAATAATTTTAAGAAGCTTTTGCAAAACAGGCGCCAACAGCTGTAGAAGGGGATCTGTTGATCTAGACATGCTTTTCCTTTTATTTAACAATTTCCAAACGAAATATTCACAATTCACTTAGATAACATATCTTTTCTCTCTAATACTTCTGAGCCTGTGCAAATGCTATTCCTTGCCAGGGTTTTGGATTTATATATAGCTGAGAGACAGTGCCACGCAATGAGTCCATGCCCTGATTCAACGGAACTGGCTTCGGTTTATCGGCTGCTTTGCTGATCCACTTTTTCCAGGCTCTTTCGGCCAATTTCTTGCGGCGTTGCTCCTTTAAGCTCTTGATAATCTGGGCGCGTTCCTTCTCCTCGCGTTGACGTTGCTTTTGTTGTTGTTTTTTTAACCACCATTCCGCGACCACTTTACGGATTTCTTCTGGTGGCAGATTACGTAGCGATTTACTCGATGAGGATGAGGTAGTTGAATCACTATTACTAGAACAGACTGCCTGTATGGCAGCCGTCTGCAAATGATGCTCCACACGCTGTTTGTTCGCCAGACGTGCCTTCTCTTGTAGCCAATTCTCGTAGCTCTGCTGGGCAATTCGTTTGCGTTCCTCCAACAACTGCCTTTCCTGTTGCTGTTTTACCTTTTCATACTTCTGCTTATGCTGGCGCTCCATCTCCTTGGCGGCATACCATTCCTTGTAAGCCTCCTCTGGTTCTCGATCCAACTTCATGATCTGTTGTTGGTATCTATAGGAACTGGATTTTGAACTAAGTGCTAAAGAGGGAACCACATTGCTTTGACACTCGTTCCAGCTATATAGGGAATTTTCGGAATTCGAAGTACTGTCGTTTCGCGGTGGAGGTGAAGATTCCTCACTGCTTGTATTGGGTGACACCTTTTGCTGTTCATCTATGATGTAGGTTCGGGAACTGGTACTCCCCGTATTGAGTAATTGTTGCTCTTGTCCCAATGAAAGCGATTTGGCTGAATCGCATTCGGACGATGAAAATGAATCCTGGCGATGGATGCGAACGCGTCCAGAATATATCTCGTCGGTTAACATAAGGCGTCCCGATGCATTCATGTGGCCACAGAATGCCATATTGCTGATAGTTTTATAAATTGTGTGTGTTTGTCTCTGTAAATAAAGGGGAGAGAATATGTATTAATGGGAAATCGGTAACTAAAAGTTTTGACTTATGTACCTGGCTGCTGCTGGGGTTTAAAAATCGTAACTCAATTGGAAATGTTTTTTTTCATAGAATTTTAAATTTATAATCCTGTTGATACTATGATCAATTTAAAATTAAGAAATCGAGCTAAGAAAATTTATTTTTAATCCCAAGTAATCACACATCGGCGAAATAGTTTCTGCCAAAGGAAACTGTGAAAGTGTGACCAGGTAATAGCACAGCAATGAAATCAATTATAATTGATAATTATCAAACAGCCACACTACTACAATATTTACAACCGTAATTCGTTCCACGCTGTTCTACGCTGAGTGCCAATTGGAATCGGAGAAACTCTTCCAAGTTTTCATAAGGTAGGTAGGTATTACCGGCTGGCCCCATGTAGGGGGGGGCCACACATAGACCTTACGGTCCTTAGTGAGGCCGGGTGCTTTATGGTACCATTTCCTTTAGAAATCCTGTAGGATTCTTGACGTTTTGGCAAATGCCAATAGTTGTTTGGGGGAGCTCTTGGCTGCCTCTTCCAGAGTGGTGAAGCTTGGGGAGTGCAGATGTTTTAATCTTGTCGTGGCGATTGCTGGGCAGCTGCAGATGAGGTGTTCTAGAGTTTCTGCTACTCCAGGTTCCTTGCATTTCCTGCAGGTGTCTGCTGTCGTGATGCCTAGCTTTATCGCGTGAGCGGCTGCTAGGCAGTGACCAGTTAATATGCCTATAAGCAGTCTGCAGTCTCTTCTTTGGAGCTGCAGCGTATAGTGCGTGAGTTTTTTGTCTCTCTTATTGCACATAATTTTAGAGATTCTGCAGCCGGTCGTGTTCTTCCACTTTTCCTCTGCTTCTTTCTCCGCTATCTCCTCCATCTTGCTGTATAGCGTCTGTAGGGAGATAGGTATATTTAGTGTTGCTTCTCGGCTTAGTGCGACCCCGGCTTTTGCAAGAGTGTCCGCCATTTCGTTTCCATCGATGCCCTGGTGGCTGGGAATCCAGTAGATTTGCACCTTGCTGGAGGTGCTGAGGGAATCTATTGCTTCTCTGCTTGCCAGAACATTTTTGGAGTTGATGGCGTGACTCTGCATTGCTTTGATTGCCGCTTGACTGTCTACGTATATGTTGATTTGATCGTTTGGTGCGTGTAATTCTGCCAGTTCGGCTGCTTTCCTTATGGCGAAAACTTCCGCCTGGAATATAGTGCAGTGGTTTGGCAGTTTGTAGGAGAGTTTCAATTCCGGTTCCTTGCAGTACACGGCGGCTCCGGCTCCTGAGGCCATCTTTGAGCCGTCCGTGAAAAGGTGCATTGCTTCCTGAGCCAGCCCTGTACGCCAGTCTTCTGGTCCCAGTAATGCTGATGCGCCTGTAAAGTTGGTTTTTGGGATCATGTAGTCCGTGCTACTGTTGATCTCTCTGCCCACTGTGCTGTGTCCATAGCTTTGTAGAGCCATGGTGCCAGCCGCGCAAAGACGTTGGGCCGTCCTGTGTGCAGTGAGGCGTGCTTGGATGTCCAGGGGTTGACACCTAGGATGTGTTCCAGTGCTTTTGTTGGAGTAGACCGTAGCGTCATTAGTAGTGGTAGACTGACGTTCTACCCAAATACTAAAAAGGCCAGTTGATGTAAAAAAAAAAGTTTTCATAAAATAAATAAACTTTATAGCCAAATCTTCAATTTCCAAGTCACGGCGTCAAACATTTTTCTCTTTCTTCTCAACGAGATCCACAATAATATCCTCCTCCGTAAATTGATCACTATTTACGGACAGACAGACGGACATGCCTATATTGACTCGACTGTTGATGCTGATCGAGAATATATATATTGATTACCAATAGGTAATACCATAAAACATGTGGCTTAACTTTCGACTGTTTTGAAAACGGTGCCCCATAAGCCAGCAGTAGACATTGCACAGCTGAATACTCGTTGAAGTGTTCTGTCTAATCCCCAAATGCCTATTCCTCGGACAGTTGAAATAAAAGTAACTTGCAAGTCGTGTTGAAGTGTGATAGGAACAAAGTCCGCTGGTGAGAAGACCGGGAGGCCCTTGAAACAGTACTGTAAAAACACCCTATTCCTTCTATCTAAATGTAATAAATATTTCTTAACTTGTGTTGATAATTGAATGATAAAAATTATGTTTACTGATTTTAGACGCGGCTTCCTCATGATTTCAATATTTTTTTAATGTGGCCATATGGAAACTTACTGGGGGGTACTTAACAGGCCCTGAAATGTTCTTTGGTTTTTTTAAGGGGTGTGACGTGGAATGCTACGTAATCATCATATTTAGTTAGCATGAGGCTATAGATGGCATCGAGCACAAGGTTTTAGTTGGAACTTTGGATTGCATCAATAGTAAAATTGGCCTTACAGGTACCTAAGGGTATCGTTGAAAAAGCACCCCCTATTTTGCATACCTGTAAGATTAGATAACACAGTTCAACAAATATTGGGTCATCGCGGGCCGGAGAATGAGGTTGATACCGTTCGACGAAGGCTTTCAAGCTGAGCAGCAGTCAATTTTAAAAATTTTTCTAGCACGTCAAGTTTTTTAGATAACAATGGTTAAAGTTGTTAAAAATGTCTTAAAAGGCAACTTTCAAAAATATATTAAAAAGGCATCTTTAACGAAATAATGCTTGTGAAAATTTAGAAAAATAGGTGGATCTTTCCTCTATCCAAGGCCATTAAGCAAATTCGTGGTTGATGGGCCGAAAACAGTAAATAAATTAAAAAGGAAAGGAATTTATATATCCTTGGCAAACAAACTAACTTGTTTAGTAGACCTAATTAAAATACGTGATTGGGCTGAACGAATCGGGCTTGGCTCAGCAACAAAATAGTTAGGACTGACAACTTGCCAAGGCTAACAATCAATAATACTTCAATAGAGTATGTCGAGCAAGCCAGCAATTTAGGTTTTACGCTTTACACATCTTTTACATGGAAAAACCATATAATCAGAGCCACAGGTAAAATATACGGAATCCTCAGAAATCAAAATCTGATCATGAACTTTCTCCCAATCAGAATTCGGTTGCTGATAACCAAGACTTTGCTTACTTCTGTTCTTTTTTATGGATTTGAAGTCTTTAATAATTGTGTTACAGAGAGCCAAAGATAGCTTCAGGTAGCATTTAATAAAACAGCTCGTTACACTCACTATCGAAATCGAACAGAAAGAATATCTGATGTTTCTATAAATATATTTAATTCTTTTTCACAAAATAGTTTGATCTCATAATCCTTCGAACCGGTACCAGAAACTTCATTTCAGTATTTCAAAGAGAACTAAAAATATTGTGTGTAAAAGAGTAAGGATTGCATTATCATAAAACATAAATGTTTTATTAGTAATCTTTTGTGACTAACTCTCTAAATTATAAATATTATGTACATGTAGCTTAAGGATGAAAGAAATTCACAGTTTGGGAGCCAGCAGCTGGCACTCGGCTGACGACTTATTAAATCGCGAAATAATACCAAAGAGAAAAAAAATGAATTACAATATAGGATGGTTTTACAGATCAAGTGATAAATCATGCCAGCACAGTGATCTCAATGGTAACGAAATCGTGAAGTATTTTAATCCGCAACGATATTTTTCCGCGATTTGATGAATTGTCAATCGCGGAATGTGGCTTGAAACATTCGTTATGATTTAGACTACATTATTTACCATTGGTAATACATGGTATTCATTGCATAATCATGGTAAAGTAGTTCTGAGTGGTCATTTTCAGCCTCGAAAAGCAGTTTCTCCAGTATTTAGCGATCCTGCGAATTGCGCTTATGCATTGAACATTTCATGTGATTTATAACTTGACTGATCTTTCCCATATCCCTTCCAAAGACATTAAAAATAATATACTAAAAATAAGCAATAATGAGCACTGAAGACAACCAAATTAATATAAAGCACGAACCCTTATTAAAATAATCCTTAATAATCTTCTTTATGCATTCTCTCCCATCATTTGCTAGCAGCTGTCAATGCATCAGAAGCCCATATTAACCGCCTATCAATGCGGGTCCATAAAATATTTGTCATCTCACACACACACACACACAATTAAACCTGCAGTCCTGCCAATCGCCCTTGCATATGCAACGAACAGTTTTTAATTACAATGGAGGGAACAACAACTGCAATATAAAAGAGGGCAAGGGGAGAAAACAACAAAAATATAATAAAGAATACCTGGATGCCGATGTGCGTCCGTGTAAACCTCAGCGGCCGACACATCAGCAAATGGCGGCGGCCCATTGACATTTCCGCTGATTACTTTATGGCCACACACACACACATATACATATGCTCTAGCACACACAAGCATACGCATAACGCTCCGACGCCTGTCGCGACATGACATGACATTTCAACGCTTCACCCACTACGTTGCAACTAACGCAGACCGGTCACCGGGCTCGCGAAATTGAGCCACATTCCGAAGGGTATAATTGCTTTGTAATGATGCTTGTATTACGTGTTCTTATACATATGAAAATCAAGTCTGTTGATAGTCAGATTTTGAGACGGGCATGAGGAGTAATTCAAAGCGTTTGCTCAGCGAGTCTTGAATCTTTTTTCTATAAAATAAGAATAAATTTCCAGCTTTGATGTTCGAAAAAACTTTAAAATGTAAATCATAAGAAAATTACCTTGACCCTTCCATTGTGACCATTACAAAAAATGGTTTCAAATTATTGAAATCTAATTTAAAAAACAGGAAGAGCTAACCCGATTTTCATATAATATTCTTAAAAATTCTTTTGACCCGATTCACACATATTTTTTTATATTCTTTTGGGGTCGTACGTGTAATGTTTAAAATGACTAATAAAATTTTGGTTTACAATCGACAGACAAAGTTAACCTTGAACAAAGAAAACAACTTTTTATAATTGGCAATTCGTAAAAATAGAGTACCAAAACTTTAACTTAGTACAGAACTCCTCTTCTTGACCATTGTTTCTCTTCGTCACAGTCTCCCCTGACAGCAATATAATTTTAAGCGAACACACACACATGCAAAGACCACCTCACGGACACACACACTCTCACTCACATCGAGCATGCCAAAAATCTCCAAATTTAATGACAGACTAATTATGCGTGCAAATGGTTTATAAATATTTTATAATGCCAGCGTTGACCGTGACTTCAGAGTTGTGGGAGAGGTCTGTGGCCACGATGCCTCCCCGATGGCTGTATGCATTTCGGCTTTTTGACTATAGGTGTGAGTGTGTTTTGCGCATCGCTGATTGCATTGCGGTTGTACGACTTCATTATTGTTAATTATATGCAGTGTTGCCTGTCCCTGAACCAAATTCTCGGGCCTTTGTGTACAATTTTTCGTGCAACTGTCAAAAATGTTATTGCACATGCAAATAGTAAAAAGAACAAAAACAAAAAATATTCTAATTTATGGTGATATTACATTATGGATAGAGGAGAAGCGCTTGCAGGATGTAGAGTTGAGTTATTGAGTTTCTAGTATATCTCCTGTTTGTAAATGGTCCAAATAACCGCGAAATTTGTGAAATTATTATATAAGAGTATTTATTAAAAGCGCTTTTACGCACAAACGGCTGAAAAGATTAGAAAGAAACTTGTCACACACATAGTTTATCAACTGGAGTTGCTGTAAACATAGCTTTTATTTCAATGGTCCAAAAGAGAATTGTGAAAACTTATTCCAAGACTATTAATTAAAGTGCTTAATTTTTAGATGGCAATGCAAAAGTATTTACCAAAAAAAGTACATGGTCGTCAGTGTGTAAAGTGTTCAAAGTCCAGAGTTAAAATCCCTATTACAGCTTAGAAAAAAGTGGGTAGTTGTGGTGTAGTCGGTCGTGTCCTCCCCCTTCGATTCCCATACCTTCACACATTGTTTTAAAAATATTTTAAAGTTAATCCCAGTCAACCCATATTTAGTACCCTTTTATCTTGAGTTGATCCCGACTAGCCTGATTTTATTTTCCAGTGTTATAAGGACTTTAAGTTGTGTTCTTCTCATTGTTAATAATTATAAAAATAATTTAATATTTTTCTGCACAATACTCACTTAATAGTATCCAATTCAAAAGATTTTTCTCATCCAAATTCACACTTTGTGGTAGAGGTTTTCCTCAACGTTGCATTGAAGCAATTTTTTTTTTTGATTTTTTTCAAATTTTGTTTTGCGGCTGTTAATGTTTTTTTTTTCTTTGTAAGGCAAAAGCTAAGCCTACTTTAAATGACTATTTTAAATAAAATTAATATGACATAAAACACAAAAATTAATTAAACCAACTGCAAACCTGTTGATTGGGTTAATTGATGATGAAAATATTTAGCATTCACCAAAAGCATTCCTGGGCTCATTAGATGCCCAGATACCTAAATACAAAGACATGCCTGGAATTTAGAACATGGCATGTCTTAAATGTCATAAAGCTCAAAATGATAATGCATAAATGTTAACGAATTTCAGTGCAAAATTTCATTACACATGCATAGGCCATGGACAGACAGTCGTTAGATACACAACAATGGCAGCACGCTCTCACACTTTTCGTCGAAGATTTTGATTTGAAATTTGTAAATACGGTCACGTATGTTATTATAACAAATGTCTTTCATGGTTATGTTTATATGGTTACATTTGTTGTATGGTCTTTGCCAGCATCTTACAACAAATTGACTTTTGTGTATGTGCTTGTACTTGTATTTACCATAAGCATTTGTAAAATTTGAATTTATATCGAATTCGTTCGTGCACTTGATTTTAATTAAATCATTTTACGGCATTTGCTTTGGTTTAAGACAAATCGTAAAGGCTGAATGCTTATTTGACTCTGTGCTTAGGCGATTGATGTAAGATTAAAGCAGGAGGCGGATAGGATTGGCTTATTTAAAAGGGGAAAAACAACACGATGGTATTTTCAAATACAATTTTCATTCCCTTTCTTTAGTTATGTTTTTTTTTCGATGTGCCATTTTAAATTAAATGAAACAAAAGTTGTAAAAATGATATTTTGCTTGTCTAACTTGTGGCCGGCCAACACACTAACCGCTGGGCCACACCCGGCCATTTAGATGTCCACTTCAAGCTCTTTGCAACTTTCCAAGCAATGAGCATTTGGGAATGTTATTATACTCTGCACCAAATAATCACAGAGTAAATAAAGTTTGTGCCAAGGGGTCTTGAGTGACTATTGAAGAAACTGAAGAAGCTCCTCGGACACTAAAAAGACGTCTTCATGTATGGATGATTGTTTGTTGTTTCTGTTCCCTCCGAATAGGTTGATCGTCTGCAGTTGATGTTAAGCTTCAACTATTCGCAAGACGCCGTCAGCATGTTTGTGTATGTAAGCCGTCGGTTGCATTGCTGGGACTTTATTTATGTGAAAGTGTTTTATGTTTTATGCACATTACACTGTTGTTGTCAAGTTTTGTTTGTATATTTGTTCCGGTCGTCATCATGCTAAAGAGAGCTAAAGATTTCCCTCGAAATTACACAATTGGTATTGAATAGTGTATAATCGTTTTTAGAAGGGGTCTCCATTTATGTATGTAACAATTAAGTTTAAAACACTGACTAGGTTTAAGTTTGGTTTATTGGAGACGGCGTGTTGCCGGTAAGAATGAGTGTCAAAGAAAGGCGGAGAGTTAAGTGTGTGTGTGTGAGTTAGTGATGTAAGATATAAAACGGCGGAGATATCGAGCATCAATAGCTGTTAGTGATATGGGAACCAAGTAGATGAACTGGATCTGTGATTGGAGCTGGATGAGCTGGGACATATTAAGCACTAAGTTGATTTAGTATTGTTTATTAATACATTTATTCAGTTTATTTCAAGAACGCCGCTCAGGCGGCCCGCGGCCGCCAAACTACTAAACTAGAGATGTGACTATTGCAAAGAAGTCGATAGATAAGTGTGACCAGAGCTGCCGCAGATCAGTGCAACCAGGGCTGCAACTTGGTCACAGTAATGGCAAATCTATTGGTCAGTTTTTAAACTCCTCCACAAACGTTGTTTAAAAAGGTTGCGACCAGAGCAGCAGCAGCGCTGTGTTCAGCTGAAAGCAGCTGATATCTCCGTAGAGTTGAATAGGAAGGGTTGACCCGACAACCTTAGTCTCCTCCTGCTCAAAGGGACAATGGCTCTGAAGGTGTTAAACCATTTCCTCCTCTTCCTCTTATCTACAACTTTTACAGAAATCATTCAAACTTAAGGGGCCACTATGTGTTACCTTTTTAAACGTATAAGTTTTTTAGTACGTTATAGTTTCGCTACCGCACAGAAGGAAATGTTTTTTCATCAGTCCCTAACGAGACATAGTGCTCTACTTTTGTGTGAAGGCATTCACCTGCTATTCTCTATAAGGAGATCGGTGGTTGTGTCTAGTCTAGTCAATTTGTCCAGCTACCCATATCAGGTGAATTTTGAAGTGTCGACCAATCTCGTTTGGGAATGCACCCAAAAAAAGTTTAAGTCATCAGTCAAAATGATACTATTTAGTCAATAATATAAAACTATATTCTTTTCAATATTCCAAGTATTAAGTTAATATTTTCTCAAGTGTTAAAAAAGAGATACTATCTGGTATCAGGTTGATACTTTTTGTATTAATTTCTTAGTATCATTTTTATTGTAGATATTATTAATTTGATATGGGACACAGTGCTCACTCTGATATTGTATTTCTAACCACTCCAGTAAGGGGCTGTATTTGGTTCTCCTTTCACTTAGCGTTCAATTTACTGAACAATTGCCACCTAACAAGTCTCAGTCGTTCTGCTCTATCAACTACCTCTCTACTTAAGCCTGGCATACAATTTATCCCGTGGCCCTTTACACTCTCCACTATTAGCCCTCTTACTCTGGCTTGTTTCAGAAACTTTCTTTCCAACTGACATAGAAAAAACTTAATTAAGCATAATAGAGCTCTCGTTTCTCTCACGGCATTTCTCTGCTGTTGTTTTTTCCCCATTGCATTCTCTGCCTAAGTAGCTGTTGGTAATTTGTGCTTAGCCACACTTACAGACCAACGCCCCGAAGATGAACAGCGGCAGGAGTCTTGGGACTCTTGCACATTTTAATTGCATTTCCGCCATTTTTGATGCTTTTTGAATTTATAATGTTGAGGGTCGACAGCGGGCACGTCCTGAGAAAAATAATTCAATTAATTACAAAGCGGACAGGTGCAGGGCAGCTACAATTTATATTAATCATACGCCGTGTGAGCAGAGAAGCAGGCCCCTGGTTGATACGCATTATACGTATCTAATAAACATGTTTATTTCATTAGCTCGACACATGCGGCCATATCCTACTCACTCCCCGAGGACATCATTTGCGAGGGCCAGGTTTGCCACGAATTCGACATGAAAAATGCGTTCGCGAAAAAAGTTGCCACTTGTATCTCGTCTTTATGATTGGGATTTGCGGGCACTAATGTGCCGTTGCTTGTTCCCATTTCGGAGGCATTTTTTTTCTTCCATTTTTTTTGCCTAGTAACATTTGCTGCTTCCGACATGCTGTCGACATCATTACAAATAAATTGAGCGTGAAAGATACATTTCACCAACTTGACATGACTCAGTGATGGGCACATTTTTTCTTGGATAGCTCTGCTGACTCTTGAGAGGCTTGAGGTGATGTAGAGCGCATCTTATTTGACTTTAAAATTTTAGTGTTGACTTGATGAAAGTTGATTTTCTTTTTCTATTCGGGAGCAACAGTTGTGGGAATATGTTTTTGTGTAGGAAATTCTAGTGGAACAAACTTTGAACATTTATGTATAGTATAGGAGTGAGTAAAGAAATTAAAGCTATTTACTAAAGGCTGGAATTCAGAACTCACCAAAATACATTTTTATGTCGAACTTCACAATAGAAACACTTTCGAACTGTTTTCGAATCGAAGTCCTTTTGGGCAGCAGCCGTTTTTGAATGTGCAGAACTAAATTATTATCTTATCTGGAAATCAGGTAATGTCGCGTATTTATGTGAACGTATAAAGTCGCTACAATCACACTCATTGGACCTTACCAGTGTGGCTTTAGACCTGGTTAGGCGTTAGACCGCATTCAATACTCCGATATGGTCAAGGTTTTTTGAAGCCCCGTCTACCTTTGGATTACCAGCAAAGCACCTTCGACTTAGCATGATGACGTATAGAAGCACTCAAAGCTCTTTCAAAATAGGAACGAACCTCTTCGAGCCTTTTGATACCAAAAGAGGTTTTAGGCTAGTTGATACCTTAACGTATGACTTCCTTAATCTGCAGATGGATTATATACTGCTCCAACAGATCGGGCACCATCTTTAATGAAGACGTTCGCTAACCGATGCTACTTCGGGCTCAGTAGGGAGTTCAAGAGCAGAGACCTCGCTCGAAGAACGAAAATAGCGCTATACAAGTCGCTTATCATCCGAGTCCCGCAATACGGCACAGAAGCATGGACAATATCATCAGCGGATGAAGCGGAGATTGGCGTTTTCGAGCGAAAGATTTTTCAGAGAATTTACGGAACTTTGAAAGTGGCCGAGGATTTTTGCATCCGAAAGAATGACGAACTTTTACTACGTTTATACATTGTGATTAATGCCTGTAAAAATATGCTATGACTTAATTGACTTAATTGAGAATAAAATTTATTCTTTTTTGGCAAGACCCCTTTATACCTTTAACTGGTCCGACAATTTGGGTAAATATTCTGTGTACATTTAGCATGACGCAGCCATTCTGACTACAACTGCCTACTTTGAAATTAATGATTATAAAAGAATATAAAGTTTGCATACTTTGAAGGGCATTACTTACAATAGATTTTGTGTGTAGAAACGTAGTATGTATGAGCTCTATAGGGATACTAGTCTAGTCTGTAGTACACGTACAAGAAGAATTGTAGGGCGCTTGTCGTTCGAGGTTCAGTTTTTTTATCCTGTACCCAAAATTGAGTCGAAATAATATTTTACTCACAATTCCCTATATTAACCAAGCCTAAAAGCATACTACGATAACTTGGTTGAGTGAAATGTTATGAGCAACAAAATGCAATTAATCAAAACGCTCAGGACAGACTCAAACGTCAAATAAAAAAGATGTGAGTGTCGCTAGCACTCACGAGTCTTTGATGTGAAACATTATGATAAGTTTAAAAGCTTATTTTCAAATCACAAGCTCTCTCAATCTATATATTATATATAAATGTGTACGCCCGACTGATAGGGTGACATATTATCAAGCCACAGCTTAAACGGCTTATCGTACAGGTCTGGTTTTTGGCATAGACCTTCGTTTAGTTATGCAGGCACGCACTAAGAAAGAATATTTGGAAAATGTCTTACCAATATTCTGAAAAGGCCAATTAAATGTTTGTTTGGGTCATAACGGTTGTTCCGCTCAGGCACAACGCTGAGAACGCGAGAGAGAGTGAGAGCGCGCTGAGTGCGTGTATATGTAAGTGTGTGTTTTTTCACATAAACAAGCAATAAATCCAATTAATAATGGCCTCATCCAATTGCATTAAATCTAATGGCATATACAAAACACATCGATAGCTTTAACAATATATTGACCGTATATATCACAATAAAGCTAGGTATCGAGACACTCGAAATTTTTGCGGAGCCCATCTAATTACATAGCTCAGGAAATCCGCTCGCTAAAATTGTCAGAGCGCATTTCCTGAGCGAGTACCGAGACACTCGAAATTCGCTTCGATAATTAAAATGGACCTGCCAACTCGTTTTCTTAAAAACAGCTGATAAATTGTCGAAGGGGGTCATGAAATTATGAAACTTGTTTGATAATTGTCAGAGGTACCTACGAAAATTGAGCAGGCAATGAAAAAAGTTAAAGCAAAGAAGACTAAAAAAACAAAGCTACAATTATCTGGAGAGCTCCGAGGTGGACAAACGTGTAGAGCTGATCAAAGTGTAGCAACAATTTTTATGGAATCTGGCCAATAAAAAGCGTTTTGATACGGGCAGCTCCGGCCGCTGCATCACTTGTGGCTGAGAATCTTTTTCGGTATGCTCTCCCGTTGATGTGGTTGGTATGCCATTCGCCCAATGTGTGCACACCAAACGAGTCCAAACTTCCGTAGCCTCCACAGCCCACGACCAAGCAGCACTGAACCTTAGCTCCGTTGCTCCAGCCGCTCCTGTGGTTACCTTTAGGTATTCAACTAATATGCGTTCGATGCGTTTTGGGTTGTCGCTATAGCAGTATGTCTTAGGGGATAAGTTCTGCTCACGCAGGCCAATACAATAACAAGGGACACTGTTTATACCTTCAGCCACACAAAAGATGCATCCATAAAATTGACCATGGCATTGTCTATGACCTTTGAATTTCTCCCAGTGACTTCCTTAATCAATAATCTTAACTCTTTAATATTATTCGAATTAGCCCGCCAATTTCTTAAATAAGCAACAGCTGAATTTTTTGCGGTTGCCTGGTCACACTACATTGTCTGAGCGGCTCGTGAGGGGTTCACTCCGGGGTTCGAACCCGCGAAACTTTTTGGGTTCGGGTTCAAGGAGTAGGTTCAGAAGGTCGCTGAACCTAGGTTCGGGTTCGAAACGGGGTTCAGGAATAACTTTGTTCTTCCCTAATTGAGAAAATATTTAAGTAATTTGAGACAAACTTAGTGCCGATTTCTATATTTTTCAGATAGCTGCTATGTGTCAGATAAGCTCACAATTTACTTTGTTCTTTGCAGGGTTATATGACTTATGGCTCTATGAGAAACATAAGATTAGAAATCGGCCCTTATAGGCTTTTTACACTGAGCAAAAATGTTAAGTGTGTCGATGTCTAATAGGTAAATGCTACAAAAATAGAAAATTCCGCCATGGTAAATATTTATGACTCAGGATGTTGGATGTTAGATGTTAGATGTGCTTAGTGTAAAATGCCTATTAAACATTTTATTCATAGGTGAAAGTTTAGAGGCTTGATAATATCATATTCGAGGTTGGATCTGGTGTCGACAGCGCAACCGTTCAGTCTATATCAGGCCTGTTCCCTTTTCTAAGTTCGATTGATCGGAATTGGTAAATGTTGTGATTTCTAAAAAACTATTAAAGAACTCGACCGTATATATTAGCTATCAAGAGAATTGAATGATGATAAGTAGGATTTTTAAGTAAAAAGCCCAATAGAACTGTCGGTTATGGGAAGTGAAAAATTTTAGAATTCCGATGCTGCATGATTTGATCAAAATCGAAAACGGGAACAGGCCATTTGTGGAACCCATTCCACTACCGATTAAAATACCATTGAACAAATTGAAATAAGACCATCTTTTTCCTAACTAAAACAAGCCATTTTACTCAATACTAATTTTCAACTCAATTGAATAACCAGCAAATCGTCTTAAACTTATTTAAAATTAATCCATTAAACATAACCAAACCTGTAGACTGCGTCAGACCTTAGCCTCCCTCCCCCAGGGTAAACGTATCTATTCAGTAAACTTGCATTCTAATGAGGTTAATGTTTGCATTGAACCCAAAATGGCGTAGGCCAAAGGCAAAGCCAGTTTCATCCTCATCATAAGCGCATCGTGGAATTTCGAAATGTGTAAAAAAAAAAAATGAGCCAGGCAAACAAACGGACAGAGGGACAGGGCAGAACTTGAAGAGACCAACTAATCAAGGTAATGAAATCAGTTTTATTTCAGCTTATATTTTTTCCCTCCTCTCGGTTCCAACTGCTCGGGAATGCGGAATGAGAGGGTTGGCAAATAGCAAGCCTGTTGAAAATGTTTACTCAGCAGCCAAGTTGGGTTGGTGGTCTAGAGAGAGGCGAAGAGACTCACTTTTAGTGAACTTGCACGGCTGTCTGGGGTTTTGGCTTATGTGGACAGTTGGTGATTCCTCTCTGACTGTCTGGACTAATGAGCAGGAGAGGGGACAGGGTAGTCATTTCGTGTTTATATTTAAAATTAAACGAAATTCAAATGGTTAACAAATGAGACGTAAAAATTGGAAAAATTGTCAAATTTGCAAAAAATTATCAATTTAAAATAATCTCATTACTACATTTTTATAAATTTGGCTGAGACAAAGTTGGGATCCCAACATCATTTCCCATGAAATTCTATGAGTTTGACAAGCTATTCAAATTTTAAACATAACAAACAGTGTTAAAGCAGACTAACGTTTTCTATTAATTTTGTATGCAGAATTTTCCGACTATTTTTCTTCTGAGCGATCTTTCCAAAATCGGAGAATTTCGTGGCCCACTGTTTCGCTTACTTTGCTCACAAACCAAGTTTCAAGTCCATCGGATGAAAATTTATATTTGTTAATACAAAATTATCCGTCTATTTTCCAACCCTTGTGGAAATTTTCTAAAACCAAATCTTAAAACCCGCTTTCACCACATTTCGAAACAATTGTCCAAACTTCTGACTTCTATCACCGCCGTTCAGTCAAGACTCATTCTTATAAATATAGATTAAACTAAATACAATCATACATTATTATTAAATTTTCAATTATAATATCCAATTATTTTCCACTCCCCCCACAGCTTACAAACACAATTATCAAAATCTGTTTATTCTTTCATCCAGACACTCAAACAACAATACTGCACTCACAAAGTTTATAAACTTTTAATGGTTGAACAAATTTGTAGCCACTAAAACTTTAAAGCGACAAATTCTGACCTAACCGAAGCCTAGACACAAACACAGAGAGACGATACACAGACTAAGTTTAGCTACCAGCTAGTTAACTCAACTCACATTTCCGCTCACGTGAAAATATTAATTACCAAAAATTCCATTCCCTGTATATGTGTGTGTGTATCTTGTCGGCAATTCAATTAGTGGGCACTTGCATTTATCTTATTCAAAATGCAGCATACTTTCGGGCAAAGGTGAGTGAAAGCGAAGTGAGGGATTTTGTGTGTGTGTCGTTATGGCAACGACAACAACACGACAAGGACTTGAAACAAACTCGTGACTTATGCACTGACGCAACCAATTATGGCTTAAGGGGCAACTGTAACAGCCTGATTCCCATCCTTCTTAACCCTTCCTCTACACATATGTGTTGTGTCTGCTCTGCGTCTGCAATCTAAACCGATTTGGAACTATGTCAAATGAAATTTATGCTCTGCCCCTTCAGAGAAGGCGGCAATGAAAATTGTTGGAGAAGCGCATACTTTTTGGCACCCGCTTTTAGTGATAGGGTGTCGGCGATATTTCATCAGCAGCAATTGTTGAAAAGTTTCCTAATTAAATATGACAAGTTACCTGCCTGCGGCTTGGACTAATTGAAATTAAAAGTTAGGAACTGCTGTTGACAGGGTACAAGAGCGCCATAAGCTAGGATATGAAAGAGCGTCTTTGGGTTAGCGAAGACGTTGAAAAGAATGATAAATACTAAGGAATTTTTAATCAGGTGGTAAATTGACCTCGCTAGCATCATAAATCCGATTCTCGACAGTTTTTCTTATCAAAGTTATTAATTCTGTTAAGATCAGTTTTTTATTCTCACTCGGGTTGTCAAAATTTTATCGATAAGTCGATATATCGATATTTTTGTTGAGCGACAAAGGTTATTCCGATATGATATTTTGTATGCCGATATCGTACCATCAAAAAGGAAAGCATCCGCTAGCAAACTAGTTTTTACAGACTTCGTCAGCAGAATGACTAAAGAGCACATTATCCAGTGGGTTCTCCTACCCTCTAAGCCAATCTACTATTAATGAATGGCAACAGATAGAATAAATTTGTCACTTGATATTTTACAATACCTCAAATCAGAGCAATCTTGTGCCTATACGAAGTATTGTGCCTAACTAAAACTGTAGTTTTAGAAACTAAGTCACTTAAACCTAAAAGTTATTTTCTTGGAAAGATAAAATATAACGGACACAAAATATGAGCAATAGTTGTCTTATGGTAAAAGCGTAGTATTAACGGCGTTCCAAAAAAATTATATTAAGCTTTTATTATTATACCCGTTACTCGTAGAGTAAAAAGGGTATACTAAAGTCGTGCAAATGTATGTAACAGGCAGAAGGAATCATTTCCGACTATATATAGGATATATATTCTTGATCGGCATCAACAGCCGAGTCGATATAGACATGTCCGTCTGTGCGTCCGTCCGTCCGTCCGTCTGTATGAACACCTGGATCTTAGAGATGGTAAGAGATAGAGGATTGACATGTATGGGACAAATGCTTCTTTTATCTGCACGCAGATCAAGTTTGTTACAAAATTTGGCTACGTCCCCTTCTTCCCCCGCAATTTGGAAAAACGTTATATCTCCTACAGTTTTGAAGATAGACGATTCGTACCTGCTAGTTATAGTTAGTAATTAGCAAAATGAATTGATTTGACGAAAAAATGATAAAGATCGGATGAACGGTTCTCAAGTTATGAGCAAAAAAGTGATCCAAGCCCCCCCCGACACCCCCCCTCCCTCCCTAAAAAAAAGTTGCATACTTTTCGGATGGTCACCCTAGGGAACGCAGGAACACTGTTAAGCATGTTTTTTCATGAGTAACGGGTATATCGAAGTCGGTTAGAGCCGACTTTTTATTACGCTCTCGTTTTTATGTTGTTTCAGTTATTATTAATAACTTATTAATCATTTTTATCTTTCTGAAAAACATATATAAATGTTAATTATAATTATAATAATTATTAATCCGCCGGTACTGGGACTTGAACTGAGTTCCTCGGGTGAATGACCAAACTGCATCGCCACTCAGCCCACTCGGCTGTTGGCCGTCACTTTTAATGCGCCTCCAGTCGCAATATAAGAACTCATCATGATAATGATTTCTGCCAGCTGGGTTTTTATACTGCAACTGGTTGCGCAAACAAATTTACGACCAACAGCCGAGTCAGTTAAATAGTTAAATTGCGAGATGATAAATTTTGCTTTTAAGATTTGTAATCTCACTTCAAGGTTTTTTAAAAATAGAGCTGTTCAATCTAGATCTTAGATTGATTTTTTCTCAGTGTAGAAAATATCGATAAATAGATATATCGATGTTTTTTGGACACGATATATAAAATAATGATGTTAAAAATTTTAATTAATAATTTAATTATCAATTTTGATATTTAGAGAAATATCGGCAACCCTCATTCTATCAACGCAATCCTACTAGCCTTTTTTAAAATCTTAAGCACCGTGCGGAAAACTCCAAAACTGGTTGCACGAGGGGATCCTTAAAACAAAATAGTGCGCTAAAATAACCTGAAACTCCCAAAAATTTAAAAATTATTTTGTTTGTGAATTGTAAACGATCTGAAAGAAGTCATATTTTTTCCTCTCCCGAACCTTAAAGTAAACTATTTATTAATGTAAAAGGTTTGGTTCTAATGAATTTAGACAACTTCAAAATCTAATTCATAAAAAAGTAAAAGACATTGTTCTTCTTAAAATATTTAATGCAGTATTTGTTATCAGCACAGTATGAAATAAAAATTTAGAGATCTTACATTTTGAATAAATCATCGTAAGAAAATTTATTTAATAGCCCTTGGTTACCCATCAGCAGATTCATTTTACTTCTCCCACCTGACAAATTAAAGCGAGCCAACCGTCAAACATTCAACTGTCGAAACTTTGTCCTTGCTCATAAGTCAATTAGGTAAATTGATTTACTTAGCTTCCTCGGCAGAGGTTGCAAAGTTTTTTTTTTTTTTGGTTACTTATTTATCTGATTTGTTAGTGACCTGGCTGGAGTTGACTTCTTGTCTTGAAATGCGTGAGGTGCCAAAAAGATTGGAATTTAGCAACCACTGGTGAGGGAAAAGAGATTGTAAAGGAAGTCTTAAAGTAAATGTAAAGTTCAAACTCTGTGAAGGGTAGGTGAGATAAAGTGAAGATGTCTAGAACTTTAAGCTCAAGATAAACAGAAAACTTGCTTGAAGTCTAAGTATAAAAATATTTGATTAATGGAATTTTTTTTGTCTGTTGGATACTTAATAATCTTGATCCTCAACTTTTTACCAACTGTTTAGCACGCTGTCATTTCAGCACACCAAAAACAAAGAGGCATTGGCTCTTCCAATCCAATAAATGTCTCTAAGCTAGGATAGAACCATCTCGTATAGCTGAAAAAGAGCACAAAAGCTATTGTGACCCATTTGGTAAAGAAAAAATTTACATTCTCAAGGCAACTCAAACAATAATATTTTCTTAGTAGGTTATTCAGATATTTTTTTGTCAACTGTCATAACACGTATTTACTCTAAACATTCACATTGAAAAAAGAATATACAAAAAAGTTATATTTTTCCTTTTAGTTTTCCCTCGCCGTGTAACACTTGCAGGAAGCTCAAGTATATTCAAGAATTCATTAGGATTTGCGGTAAGTCGTTAATAAAGCTGAATACGATAATACTCAACCTATTCAACGTTTGTACACAATTATATTATTGTCGTACTAGTGTTTTTTTTAGAGATCGAAAGTGAATACATTTATTAGATATTAAGGAAGAATTATTGTGAAATTTTGGGTGCCACATTTGTGGTATCTCATACTTGTCTTATAAATCCAACTAGCAGGTAACCGGCGTACGTTGCTACGCCCCATCAAAATTTTAAACACAAAACGAAAAAGTGAAGCTTTCTTGTCAATGGTCATCTATCAAATCTTTATCTAGCAGAACTCTTGCTGATTTGATTATTCGATCTTCACTTTCCGTCCCGTTACCCGTTATCATAATATTCCTAACTCATTACAAAAGTTTAAAAATTTTGCGATTTTGTGGTGCAACATTTGTGACCGACAACATCTCTTTGGCCATCTTCAATGGCCAATTATTAAATCTTCATGGTGGTCTGAACTATTTAAAAAGTTTTTTAATTTTTCCGTTTTTTTGGGCTGTTGGATATAAACATTTACACGTTTTCAATTGCCACCTATCAACTCTTTATGATACTCTAAACTCATAAAATTTAGCCAATATCGCGATTTCTTGTGCCATTCAGTCTGCAATACTACTACTAGTGGCGTACGCAGGGGGGGTTTTGGCCTAAAAACCCCCCCTGAAAAAATCCTGCGTCCGCTACTGACTACTACTATACTATTGCAATATATTAAATCTTTATTTGAACTCACTATACAATTTTGTAATTTCGCGATTTTTTTGACAGTTTGGACTACGCGTTTGATCTACACCATCTATTTACCGACCGGGAATTTTGAAAATTGTGCGATTTCTTGGCCCGTAATTTGCGAAATTTCACAATATATTTTGGACTGTTCAATCTCTTATTTACTAGCGTCTAATAAAAATTACACTTCTCATGTATGCGCCTTCAATTGCTATTTATCAATCTTCATAATGTCCAATAAAAACTTTGAAAGTGTCTGGATTTTTTTGACCATTGTATCTTTTGCAAATTTTATGGTTTTTTTCCATTTGAATAAAAGTTATATAGCCTCGGCTCATCTCCAGGTAATCAATTATACGTATACCAAGTCCATGCCCCAAAGTTTCATCGCAATCGGGGTTATTTCAAATTTCGCGGTTTTTTTTACCATTTCCCGCCTATTTTTATACTCTGTACCGAAGGTACATAGAGTATATTAAGTTTGTGCAAAAGTATGTAACAGGGAGAAGGAATCATTTCCGACTATATAAAGTATATATATTCTTGATCAGCATCAACAGCCGAGTCGATATAGCCATGTCCGTCTGTCCGTCTGTCCGTCTGTCTGTCCGTCCGTCCGTATGAACAAACAGATCTCGGAGATGGTAAGAGATAGAGGTTTGACATGTATGGGACAAATGTTTCTTATAGCTGCAGGCAGATCAAGTTTATTTTCAATTTTTGCCACGCCCCCTCCCGCCCCCGCAATTTAGAAAAAACGTGATATCTCCTACAGTTTTGAAGATAGACGTTTCGTACCTTCTAAAGATAGTTAGTAATTAGCAATATGTATTTGCCGAAGGAATGATAAAGATCGGATCAGCGGTTCTCAAGTTATGAGCAAAAAAGTACATCGCCCTCCCCCACCCCCTCCCACCCATTCACAACTAACACCACACAATCTTAGAGAGAGAGAGAGAGAGAGCGAGAGAGAGTAAGAGAGAGACTTTGAGATGAGCGCAGCACCAGCATTGTATTCAGCTTTTACTCCAGGTACAGAGTATGTTATAGTCGGGCTTGACCGACTTTCTCACTTGTTTTAACTTGGAATCGTTCCAGGGCAAGAGTCCAACCGATCTCCAAAGTTTCATTACAATCGGTTGAAAGGTATAATATTGCCAATTTCGCGATTTTTTGAACATTTTAGTCAATTTTTTAACCTTGAAACCATAACGGGCAATCGTTCAAACATTCTCCGAAGTTTCATCATAGTCGGATAAACGGCTTAGCCGGGCATATGACAGACCAACATTCATTTTAGTTAAATATATTTTTTATCTAACTACTTTATTACTAGAAAAAACAAAGAAGAAGAAAATTCACACTCTTCAACGAGTCGATATCTTTCCAAGGAGTTGAGCGTTTTTGGCACTAACCGATCACGTTTCTAAGGCACAAAAGAAAAGACTTGCACTGACCCTTCCGATATTCCAACAAGGTCAGTTGGGCTGCCTTTACACTGTTCGACACATGAGATCTGTTATATTTTAAAGGGCATAGCAGAATAAGCATACAAAAAATGCCCCTACTCCGACCAGCACCAAATTTACATTTAAGGTTGTCAAAAAAGTCTTGCGGTATTTTTATTGAAATTTCAATTGTTCATAAAATTGGTTATAATAATGCGATTTAAGTCAAATTTGCGCCGTTTTGTTCGATGACGAGTTCCCAACGAGATGCCAACTTCATAATGCCCCTCTAATAGAAGCTCGCTTCCCTATTGGCAAAAAACTCGGAGAGCCAATTTTCACAGGACTCTCTTGTGGCCAACTTCCGACTACCAAGCTCGTTCGCCATGGACAGAAATAGGTGTTAATCACTTGGTGCGAGATCC
Source organism: Lordiphosa clarofinis (assembly GCA_018904275.1). Classification (NCBI taxonomy): domain Eukaryota; kingdom Metazoa; phylum Arthropoda; class Insecta; order Diptera; family Drosophilidae; genus Lordiphosa; species Lordiphosa clarofinis. The sequence goes on from JAEIGQ010000244.1 coordinate 105,688, forward strand.
GGACTATACGGTGGATGCAAAAGAACCTCCCATCCGAGCTCCCTGGAGTTGTCCTGATGGAAGACAATTCGGCCTCTGTTGATCAAAGATGGCCTCTTCTGCATGAGTGCGGCATTCAAGCGGTCCAGTTGTTGGCAGTACAGGTCCGAATTGAGCGTTTGGCCATAGGGGAGCAGCTCATAGTGGATTATTCCCTGCCAATCCCATCAAACACACAGAAGAACCTTCCTGGCCGTCAATCCAGGCTTGGCCACCGTCTGGGCAGCTTCACCGCTTTTCGACCACGACCGTTTGCGCTTCACGTTGTCGTAAGTGACCCACTTTTTATCGCCAGTCACCATCCGCTTCAAAAACGGGTCGATTTTGTTGCGGTTCAGAAGCGATTCGAATGCATCCATACGGGCAAAAATGTTTTTTTTTGCGTCAAGTCGTGTGGCACCCATACATCGAGCTTCTTTTTGAATCCAAGCTTCTTCAAATGGTTTTTAACGGTTTGATGACTCATGCCCAGCTCTTGGCCGATGCTACGGCTGCTACTATGCCGGTCTCTTTCGATCAATTTAGCGATTTTATCGCAATTTTCGACGACAGGCCTTCCGGACCGTGGCGCATCTTCGATCACCTCTGCACCAGAACGAAAACATTGAAACGTGCGGTGGAAATGGAAACTGTATCGGGTCCAGAAACTGCACAAATTTTATTGGCAGCATGAGATGCATTTTTGCCTTTATCGTAGTAGTACTGTAAAATATGCCGTATTTTCTCGTTATTTTGCTCCATGTTTGCGACGCTTTAACTCACGAACGACTAAAAACAAACAACAATAAATCAAACACGTGTTAGCGCGTGAAAAGAGCTTTCCAAAAAGCTCTAGCGTGAACCGATGCGACGAATACAACTAGAACTACGCTCTTGCAAAAACAAGCTTGCGGAAATGCCGAAAGACTTTTTTGACAACCTTATATGTTGTTACCATCAATGAGAAACTCACTCTCCTAAATTTGTAGTCTTCTAATCGCTATTAAAGTAGACTTATGAGGGCGGAAAGGTATAACAAAAAACTCGTTTATCTTAAGAACCGCTTAACTGATTTGAATGCGTTAAAAATATGTTATAAACGTTCACCATAGAATTCAGAAAAATATTTTTGCACATTTTTATTACCGATTCTTAGGCACAAAAAATAATACTACAATTTTTAAATAATTTTTTCGAGGTGTAAATCTATTTCAACTTTTACTGTTTTTTGCTGGTTTTTTCAATAATAAGTCCTTAACAATGTAAAATTTGTGCAGTGAAATCGGAAACCATCTTCATAGGGAAAACCAATAAAATATGTGAATAGTTTTACAAATATATTTTTTAATATTGAACACACTGTAACTGCTCACACAGAATTAACAGAAAATTTCCCCTTTTTTCCCCTTTTAAGTTGATTTACAGTGTGCCTAATATTTACAAAATATTAACGAGAGCGTAAGTTAAAGTCGGCTCTAACCGACTTCGATATACCCGTTACTCATGAGAAAACATGCTTAACAGTGTTCCTGCGTTCCCTAGGGTGACCATCCAAAAAGTATGCAACATATTTTAGGATGGGAGGGGGTTGGGTGCTTGGTTCACTTTTTTGCTCATAACTTGATTCATTATGCTAATTACTAACTATCTGTAGAAGGTACGAACCGTCTATCTTCAAAACTGTAGGAGATATAACGTTTTTTCCAAATTGCGGGGGCGGGAGGGGGCGTGGCCAAAATTTGAAATAAACTTGATCTGCGTGCAGATAAAAGAAGCATTTGTCCCATACATGTCAAACCTCTATCTCTTACCATCTCCGAGATCTTGGTGTTCATACAGATGGACGGACAGACGGACATGTCTATATCGACTCGGCTGTTGATGCTGATCAAGAATATATATACTTTATATGGTCGGAAATGATTCCTTCTGCCTGTTACATACATTTGCACGACTTTAGTATACCCTTTTTTCTCTACGAGTAACGGGTATAATAAAAACGAGAGCGCAAGTTAAAGTCGGCTCTAACCGACTTCCATATACCCGTTACTCGTGAAAAAACATGTTTAAAAGTGTTTCTGCGTTGAACATCTGAAAAGTATGCAACACTTTTTAACTCGGCTATATATCACTTTTTTGCTCATAACTAGAGAACCGCTCATTCGATCCTAATCATTACTTCGGCAAATTTATTCGTTTTGCTAATTACTAACAATCTTTAGAAGGTACGAATCGTCTATCTTTAAAACTGTAGGAGATATAACGTTATTTTCGAATTGCGGGGGCGGGAGGGGGCGTGGCCAAAATTTTAAATAAACTTGATCTGCCTGCATAATAGAAGAAGCATTTTTTTCATACATGTCAAACCTCTATCTCTTACCATCTCTGAGATCATCTAGGTGTTCATACAGACGGACGGACGGACGGACAGACGGACAGACGGACGGACGGACAGACGGACATGGCTATATCGACTCGGCTGTTGATGCTGATCAAGAATATATATACTTTATATGGTCGGAAATGATTCCTTCTGTAACAGGCAGAACGACTTTGCACGACTTTAGTATACCCTTTTTACTTTACGAGTAACGGGTATAAATACTAATTTCATCATGAGGTACACTTGGGATGTGTTTGCAAAAATTATATGTTGTTAGGGACCTCTTGATGAAAAAACCCGCAAAAAACTGTCGGAGTTGAAAAAGGCTAACACCATAAAAGAATTATTTGAAAATTCCAATTATTTTTTTTTGGGTCAAAGAACTGGCAATAAAAGTGTCCAAAAATTATTTTTTGAATTGTTCTGTTGACACTTATAACATATTTTTTTCTGAAGATAAACGAGTTTTTTGTTTTACCTTTCCACCCTCATAACTCTACTTCAATAGCGATTAGAAGACTACAAATTTAGAAGAGTGAGTTTCGCATTGATGTTAACAACATATTTAAGTTTGGAGCTGATCGGAGTGGGGGCAGTTTTCGTATGCTTATTCTGCTATGCCCTTTTCTTGGACAACTTTACTGCGTTGGCTGTTTCTCGTGGATTCTTTTTTGTCCACCTTTACAAATGGGCCAAAAATGTTCGAATTATTGCTGACAATCAGCAGTTCAATTTCCAATGGCAAGTTGCGCTGGTACGACCATAAAAGAAATTCCCTAAGCAATTTCAGAAGCAGTGAAACTTGTGGTGCAGCGTCCACATAGTAATTATTAAGCCATTCCTTGAAAATCTCGAGGCTAATATTACCTTTCAATTGCCCTCGAACACAAGCCAAATGACGCAGCTTGCTAAAAAAAAAAGTTTCTTCCTTTAAACATTTAATTCGTGCCCAATTCATTTAATAATTTTTTGGTTTAATGGTAGAAAATCAAATTAATAATTATTTGCCCGTCTCAAAATTAATAAGTTCAGTTTAATGGTTCATTGATTAAAAACACAATTGACCCACCCCTCTATCACTGTGTCATAAGGAGTTAATTAAATTTGTGGCTAGCGAAAACGAAATGTAACGACATTCGATACGAAATGTAAACAAAGCTTTTTTAAATATTTAAACAAAAAATAACCCAGCTAGCCGCACATGGCGTATGAAATATGCGCCGCATTGGCCACAGGTAAAATTGTCACGTTTTTAATTAAACATACGAACACCACAAATAAAAGCAACAACAGTGCGAGAAGAGGAAAAATGTGTACAACAAAAAAATCGAAATGAAATTATAATTACAAAAAAATGATAAGTTATTTGAGTGCGTGCAGGAAATTTGTAATTGGCAGAGAAACAGAGAGCAACCTGTTGGATTCCTCTTACTTTCATTATTTTTTTTTGTTAAATTAAATTAAATTAATGGCTTAACATATTCTCAGGGTTTTATGACGGTGGCGGACTTTACTTTACTAGGTCTCCATCAAGTCAACGTTATTGCATGAATTTTCCTTCTACACAATTCAATTTTACTTTAACTACAACTTTCTTTTGTGTAGCCTAAATAATTAATTTATCTCGCACTTTTTGCCTGTTTCTTACTTCAATTTCAGGTGTTTTAAAATTTACAACTCACTTTTAACGCACAGACAGGGAGAAATGTGGAGATAACTTCAGTGTCAGAGTACAGAGCAAGGCAGACTCATTGACCAACAGCTGCACATGTTCACAGGCTTAAAATTCATTAAGTTTTTTTTTTTTAAATTTATTTTTTTTTAAATTGCGAAATTCCCAAAAGTCACAGGTGAAAAGAAGCTGACTAGATAGTTGACAAGGCCGGATTCAAAAGCTTTAACTATTAGAAAAAATTATAAACAATTGTGTTGCCTACTTTTTTGGGCAAACAGATGGGAAAAATAACTCTCGGTATTCTTATTGCATTAGAATTGTTCCCGCTTCCATTTCCATGGCAATTTATCGAAAGAGGAACTCATTTGTGTTCTCGCAACTCCAAAACGAAATAGTTGGTAGGCTTAGAAACGTATGCTTGAATGTGGTTGAAATATAAAGTAAATTCTAGGTCTACATTTTGGGGGGCTTATGATGTTTGGAAAAACGTAAGGCCCTATTGATGCACCCTCATTGAACAAATGATTTTTGTTCTAATCAAGACAATATGTAACTAATATTCACTAAATATATTTATATGCGAAATCGTATATTACTGCAAAAAAATATCTATTATTCTGCGCTGTTCACTTCTAGGTGCTAGCAAGATTTGGCCGTACACCAAGAGCCTATCAGGATATCTTTGAAGTCTTATGTGCTCGATATCACGGTTGCGGCCGTTCCTGCACAAATCCTATTCTTACGGTGATGTGTCGTTCACAGTATCGTTCATTTGATAATTCCCAAACCCTAAGGATCTTAGAATAATGCAGATTTCTATACTACAAACTGTGGGCAAAAAATACCGGGAATTTGTTTAGAAGTCTTGTATATTCATTTAATTACCCCGAATGCATTACACTAGTGACAATGTTTTTTTTTTTTTTCAATTTAAAAATCCGGTATAGTCTTTCATAAATTGAAAACATGTTCACGGAGCTGTCGGTTAAGTTTAGTGAATTGCCAATGGTAGCCCAAATGGTCTCTTAAAATGGTTTCCACTGTTCTATCGGTAGTATCCGTGCGCTAATGCGGATGTGACCCTTGTTGGTGTGAGCCACACTAGTCACACTTTCTGACATTAATTTAAAATTTAGTCCTTTAAGAGAGCGTGGATAAAACCAATCTCTTCGTTGGAAATGGGCTCGCTTCCTCAAAATTAGATCTGAGAAAAAACACAAAGGGACATTCGATTCTTGCTCTATATTTGCTTGTTTTTTTTTTTTAAATACAAATTTAAAAAAATTTAAAAATGATACGGAAAATTCGTAGACGAAATTTCGATTCGGTAAACGTGACGTATACGTAGTATTTGTGTAAACTTAAAATGCTTTTCGTAGAAGTTAAAACTATAATTGCAATTCTCGGCAAACGCTGATCTAGTGCTTGCTCGACACGACATGTATTTCAAAAAATGATTTAAAATAATTCGGAAAACTTTTAAAAAAGATTTATTTATATTTGAGTAGCAACTATCATGCCCTACAATCAGAAAAAGCAATGACAGGAAATGACAATAATATGCGCTGACGTGACGCTAAAAAAAATATAGAATTCACAAAACATCAAGACTCTGCGTATTGCCAAAAGTTTTTTATTTAAAACAATATTTTTCCCAAATTCAGGCGTGACGTAACCTTAAGATAAATTTCATTTCATTATATTCTTTCAGTTTATTGCTTTCACATATATTTTACGGTTTCTGAGGCATTCATTTTTTACTCTTTAGAAAGATTTTAAAAACACAAAGCCAATGCGCTTTATGCACTTTTATTACAATAACCGTATCCATATTATTAAAATGGCGAAAATGAATAACACTGTGCAACATTTTTAAGGTCGTTTTCTGGTTACGCCTTCGGACCCCGATATTTTTTAAGAGTATACCGAAACTAAAAAATTCCCCAAAGGACTTGGCCCTATCACATCGTAAAGGTCCTTTTTTGATACCCAACATATTTTCACCCCAAACTGTCCGTATATCATAAACCGTTTGGAACTTTGTTTTATATTTTTGGCAAAGTTAAAGTTATAAACTAGAGGAAAAAAAGTCATGAACAGTCCGACCCAAAAAGTTGGCATCTTGTGCTTCAAAAGTGAAAAAAATTCGAAAAAGTGCAATTTTTTCATTTTTTTCGCCTGAACTACTGGGAATTTGAAAAACCTTTCTTCTGCGAAATTATCCCAAACAACAATATAAACAAATCTCTAGTACACGCCAGCTTCATACGAACACCCCTTCATACCGTTTTGATACTATAAATGATAAATAATGAATACATGATGAATTCATTATACAAAGTGTTATCTAGAAAAGATAACTTTTATTTTATGTGTTGCACTGTGTAATTTATCAAAATATAATCCCATTTTATTATAGACCTTTTTTCATATGAGAACTCCAAGTTGATGAGTTTTTGAATAAAAAATTTTCAAACAATGATTATTTACGGTCATTAAAATAAACTCTATAAAATTGTGATTCTCACTTGTTGCTTGTTAATTAATTTTACTTAATTTCTTTATTTTATTTGATGAAAAACATTTTTGTTTAAATCCGCAATATAATTGTTTTATCATCTGGCTGACCCACTTTTAAAATAACATATCAACTGCCGACACACGCAACCCAAGCACTCACACACACACTCACACCCAACTAACGAGCCACACCCACTTTTTGACAAGTCATTTGGCAGCTCGTAGAAAAGGGCGCATTAATTGTTTTTGGTTTACATTTGAGGTCCCTTCGCTCCCAAGATGTAGCCAGACGATACAACAATTAAGTACATAAAAATCATTTCATTATGTCTATCAAATGTTGAGCCCGAGCAGCGATAAGTTTTTTTATTACACCTGAGCTCGTGTGGATCTCATTAAAAATGAAAGGGCCGCTCATTAGCTGTGCTTATCCGTGTGTGTGTGTGTGCGTTTCAGGTTGCAGACAACACAAGAGATGAGTACAACAGGCGATTTTCGAGTCGACAACTTTACGCTTAAACACCCAGGCCCAAAGTTGATCCTGACGGTGTGTGTGTGCTGTAGTTTTAATTACCTTTGTTGCTGTCGTCGTTGGCATTGGCTTCGTGTATACCTTTCTCTCTCTCTCTCTCTCTCTCTGTCGTTGATGCTTTGGTGTTTCGCCGTTCGACTCGTTGTTTAAGTAATTGTTTGTCATTAGTTAAAATGTTTTCATTTTTGCTTCGGTTAGGTGAGTGTTGACTGGCTTCGCAAACGCACACTGGACAAAATGGGGCGGTGATTTTGCTTAAACTACAACGAAACTGTACACAGTGAGACATTATTAATTTTCTGCTGACTGATAATATTATCTGTTACTATGCTAAGGGCTGCCGCCAAATACTTATGGTAGGCTGTCCTGAAAATCTCGAGATTTTGGCCTATGTTGGTTTGAAAAAAGATTGAAATTTCCGCTCCTTAAAACAAGCTGGCATCATTAAAAAAATTTTAAACTTTCTAGTTATAAGTTAATTTTAGGTTTAGTTGAAATCTAAACTTAAATTTAAGTCATATTCTCCGAAAATAAAATGCAAAATACTTGACAATCCTTACCTTTGTTGGTACATAGATTACGCCTCCATAAATAGATGGCGCCATCTGAGCTTAAGAGGCAAATTGGTTTGAATTGATACGACAGCCTTCGGTTGGTTTTGCGAACAATTATTGAAACGCAAAGTTGAATATTAAAACAAATCAAATATTTTATTTATTTTATGCAACTTATCTAGAAAAATAATGTTGTTTACATTTCTTAACTACAGTTTGCTTATTAAAATAGTTTTGGTGTTAATCTTTGTATCTTACAAAGTGATATTTAGTAATAGTACCAGAGATTAAGACCGAAACGCTTTTCGGTATCGGTTGCGGTGTCTAATACGGCTTTTAGGATGCGGTTATATCATTGCGAACAGACACTGGTTGCAGTTAAAATTTGCTTTAGAGCAATATAAATGCCTTGACCGAAACCGAAATTAGTTTTGTTTTTAGTCTCTGAGTAGTACTGGTTTGTTTTATTCACTTATTTTGGTTATAATTGGTGACCTACAATCCCAACTTGACTACACTCGGATTTCCAGCTCGTTGCTTAGTGTTTAAACTGCAGAGGGTGCAGATGGCTTAATTGGCTTATACAAATTATATTAAATTAAGGCTTTTTTGGGTTCCACGTCTATTCAACACAAAACAATTTCAACACGTCAATTCAACACAAAACCAAGTCTTCACAAAAAAAGTCAACACACTTCTATAATTCGAACTCAAACCAAATTTAAATACAATGATAAATTTGTTATTTTGCTTTGTTTTGAATTGACGTGTGTTGAATTGTTGTGTTGGGTAAATTGACTTAGTGATGTGTTGACGTGTGTTGAAATTGTTTTGTGAAGACTTTGTTTTATGTTGAATTTGTGTTGAATTGACGGATTGTTGAATTTTTGTGTTGGGTGAAATGACTGTGTGTTTTATAGACGTGTCAACCTTATTTTTGTCGTGGAAATAGTGGTTTTAGTTTGCTGAAAAGCAGGGACCGAAATTAACAGTTATGAAAAAAAAAAAAAATTACTGTGAAAAATTATTGATTGCCCCGATGAAAAAGAGGGCATCTGACTTTATAATTTTGAATGGCGCGTTCACTGAAGCGATACATTTTGATTTGCAATTTTTTCCCAAAAATTTTTTTTTAATTGTTATTGTATAATTTTTATATAAAAGTTTTTAAATAACAATTAAATTATAATTTTTTTATTTCAATTATAAAAAAACAATTAATTTAAATTTTTATAAAAATCAACTTGTTGAACGGAAGCAACTGGACAAGTCTAGCAGCATATGTCAGCCACGCTCAAAAGTACAGACAACACATAATGGAAGAAAGTTTCTAGAGAGATAAGGTCGCAATTAATGTAAATGTAGTCCTGTAAATGTCTTGTTAATATTTTAGAAAATTGGATTTAGAATTTTATAATGCTAAAATTGTATTCTAAGAGAAATTGTAAAATTGTATGAAAAAAGAGAAAGAATCGGCATTGGGCTCACGGCAAAAAAAAGCCATGCCTGCAATATGCCAAAATATACTTATCTATATATATAAAAAAGTTTAACCTGACTGACTGACTGACTGACTGGTGACCGTCGCACAGCCTAAACCATAAAAGATACGAAGATGAGATTTTCACAGTAGTTTTATCGTATGCTGAAAGTGAGTACTAAGAACGGATTTTGAAAAATTCCGTCTGCAAATGTGAAAAATTCGCGGAAAACTGTTGTATGAAACTTTTTTGTTTTTCATCCGATCAAGATCAAACTCATTTTCAAAGCTCTATATGAAAACACAACAACAACTGCATACCAATCTTCCGGAAAATTCACTCCCCCTGGGTGGAAAGTGGGTGGTCAAGGTTGTATGGTCGATACTTTTGTTGCCAGTGATTTGACACGTGTTTTCCCGATTTTGGAAAATCCGCACACGAGGAAAATGGCCGGAAAATTCTGAATCCAAAAAAGTATGTATCATACGATTGGCTTCAAACTCGGTTTGTAAGTATAGAATACGAAATAGTTTAAAATTTTATATTCCGAAGTTGGAAAACTTGACCTGACGGTCGAAAAATTCCCGGAAAATTCTGCATGAAAAAATCTATTTTTCATCCGATTAGCTTGAAACTCGGTTTGTGAGGACAAAATACGAAATAATTTGAAATGTGATTTTTTAATGTCGGGAAAGCCGCCCACGAGGAAAATGGCCGGAAAATTCTGCATGCAAAAACTATTTTTCATACGATTGCCGGATGCTCACTGGGAAGTGAATGGGATGTGGGTGGAAAGTTGTTTTAGAAGTGGGTGGTGAGTGTATGTAAAGTGGGTGAAATGTGGCGGGAAGTGGGAGGGATGTGGGTGGGATGTTAATGGGAAGTGGGCGGGAAGTGGACGGGAAGAGGGCGGGAAGTGTGTGGTATGTGGGATGTAGATGGGATGTGGGCGGGTAGTGGGTGGGATGTAGGTGGGAAGTGGGTGGGATGTGGGTGGAATGTGGCGGTAAGAGGTAGGGATGTGGGTGGGGTGTGGGAGGGATGTGGGTGGGATGTGGGTGGTATGTAAATGGGAAGTGGGTGGGATTTGGGCGGGAAGTGGACAGGAAGAGGGCGGAAAGTGGACAGGAAGAGGGCGGGAAGTGTGTGGTATGTGGGTGGCAAGTGGATGGAATGTGGGAGGGATGTGGGGGGGATGTGGGGGGGATGTGGGTGGCAAGTGGGTGGGATGGAAATGGGAAGTGGGTGGGATTTGGGTAGAATGTGGCGGTAAGTGGGAGTGATGTGGGTGGGATGTAAATAGGAAGTGGGATGTGGGCAAATGGTGCGATGTAGGTGGGAAGTGGGTGGGATGTGGGTGGAATGTGGCTGTAAGTGGGAGGGATGTGGGTGGGATGTGGGAGGGATGTGGGTGAGATGTTAATGGGAAGTGGAAGGTATTTGGGCTGAAAATGGACGGGAAGTGGGTGGGATGTGGGTGGAATGTGGGTGGGATGTAGGTGGGATGTAGGTGGGAATTGGGCGGAAAGTGGGTGGGATGTGGGCGGGAAATGTGCGGGAAGTGGGTGGGTTGTGGGCCTGATTAGGGTGGTTAGTGGGTGTGCGTTGGTTCCATACTGTTGAAGGCGCTGCGAAGTGTGACGGGCTATTTGCTAGTACTATATATATGGGTTATTCTTTTATAAACCGAACAGCAAAATTTTTTTTATTTTTCATTTTAAAAAAAAAATTCGGAATTAGATCTCGACATGCCCACCAAAACGTAATTTGCGGTTTTGCACAAAATTTTTTTGTTAGTTTTATAAACAATTTCAAAAATCGTCAAAAACGAAAAAATGGAAAAAAAAGGGTTTTTTAAAAACGTGATATCTCAGGATTGGTTTATCGGATATGTCTCAAGTTGATATCGATGGAAAGAATTTTACTATATCTACTCAAATTATAATTTTATAGATTTTTAAATTATTAAATAATATTAAGTAAATGTTGCTAAAAATTACGTATAATTTTTCTCAGTGTTAACCACCATGTTATAGCTTCTGAGGATATACAATCAAATGTTCTAAACATAACTTAAATTTTGGTGTTTTCAAAAAGATGAAGACTTTTATAGTTTAAAAGTTATGAATTTTTGAAGTTATAAACAAATTAAAAGATGCCTTTGAAAAAAGCTTTGCCATGACGTCAGTTTTAAAGCTTTTTGATTGAAACTTGGCAAGTGTGCTTTATATTTATCAAGCTTTTCAAAAATGTTAACATCAAGCGGATCGGACGACTATATCATATAGCTGCCATACGAATTCAATGATAAATTGAATTTTGTTGTGAATTAGGCTGGCCAGAGCTTGCAAAGTAATTTATAACACTATTAAATTCAGCATTTGTATGGCAGCTATATGATATAATCATCCGATCCGCCATATGTTAACATTTTTGAAAAGCTTGATAAATATAAAGCACACTTGCCAAGTTTCAATCAAAAAGCTTTAAAACTGACGTCATGGCGAAGCTTTTTTCAAGGGCATCTTTGTTTATAACTTAAAAAATTCATTACTTTTAAACTATAAAAGGCTCCATCTTTTTGAAAACACCAAAATTTAAATTATATTTAGGGCAATAAATTGTTTATCCTTAGAAGCTATATTATGGTGGTTAACACTGAGAAAAAATTATATGTAAATTTTAGCAACATATACTTAATATTATTAAATAATTTAAAAATCTATAAAAATATAATTTGAGTAGATAAAGTAAAATTCTTTCCATCGATATCAACTTGAGACCTGTCCGATGAACCAAACCTGAGATATCACGTTTTTAAAAACCCTTTTTTTTTCCAATTTTTCGTTTTTGACGATTTTTGAAATTGTTTATAAAATTAACAAAAAATTTTTGTGCAAAACCGCAAATTACGTTTTGGTGGGCATGTCGAGATCTAATTTCGGATTTTTTTTTATTAAAATGAAAAATAAAAAAAATTTTTGCTGTTCGGTTTATAAAATTATACCATAAAAAAATTAAAAATTAATTGTTATACGAAAATTTGTATTTAACAATTATAAATTAATTGATATGAAAAATTTTTATTATAAAAATTAAAAATAACAATTACTTTAAGATATCCTTCGTGCCAAACATCGTAGGACAAAAGTTTGGATGTAACTTTGATCTGAGGGTTCATATGTTTATATTCTAGTGCTTGATGGGCAATGGCGAAAATCGGTTATCTTAAAGTAATTGTTATTTTTAATTTAAATAATAATAATTTTCATATCAATTAATTTATAATTGTTAAATAAAAATTTTTGTACAACAATTAATTTTTAATTTTTTTATAAAAATTTAAATTAATTTGTTTTAATTTATATTAATTAATTACACTAGTTTACAGCCAAAAAGACCAATTTCTACTGAAATTTTTTTTTAGTGTAGTTTGGAATGGTGATCTCAAAAATCAATTTCAAAATTTTTTCATGGCTCCGTTTTTGAAATATAATTTTTTTTTATTTTTTGGTAGGGGCACTTACATTTTAAGCCATATCTCACTTTATAATTGTCAGATAGAGTCAAGCAAGATAAGAATCGAAAGGTTATTTTGCTGCCGGTAATCGAGTAGAACATTGTTTTTAAATCGGTTCATTAGTTTGACTACAATATCCAAAAATATTTCGAAAAAATCGATTTTTTGCTCAAAAATTCATTTTTGGTCGCCTGGAAAAAATATAAAAAAATCAAAAAAAAATAATTTTTATTTTTTTTACATAAGAACCGCACTGCTACGAAGAAAAACAGATATCGATGTTCAAAATCTGTGAACAAACACAGGAGCTGTAAGCAATTTAGTGCAAAAAAATGTGATATTTTCCTGAATATTTTAAAATAAATTTTCGTTTGTTTCGACTTTTGTTCCGCTTTTAATTTTTATTTTTGTTCTGGCTTTTCGTTCACTTCATAATTTGACCAAAAAACGAGGAAAAGTACAATGTTAATTTTTGAAAACACACAATATACTCAAATTTGACGGTTAGTTCCTCTACTCAATTTGATCCATCTATAGTACGTGTTACACGATTTTCCTCACCAATACCTTATTTTCTTCGTAAAAGTGCGATTCTTAAGTAGAAAAAATAAAAAAAAATTTTTTGTATTTTTTTATATTTTTTCTAGTCGTTTAAAAATGAAATTTCTTGGATTTTCGAGCAAAAAATCGATTTTTTTGAAATATTCTTGGTTGTTAAATTCAAACTACTGAACCGATTTAAAAACAATGCTCGACGCAATTATTGGCAGCTTCATTACCTTTCGATTTATTTCTTACTTGACTCTATCTGACAATTATGTACTGAGATATGGCTTAAAATGTAAGAGTACCTACCAAAAAAATTTAAAAAATTAATATTTCAAAAACGGAGCCATGAAAAAATTTTTGAAATCGATTTTTTAGATCACCATTCCAAACTATACTAAGAAAATTTTTCAGCTGAAATGGGTCATTTTTTTTTTTTATTTTTGTAAACTAGTGTTATTATATTATAATTAATTTATTTTTTTATAATTGAAATAAAAAAAAAAGATGTGAGTGTCGCTAGCACTCACGAGTCTTTGATGTGAAACATGATGATAAGTTTAATAGCTTATTTTCAAATCACAAGCTCTGTCAATAGTATATAATTCAGCAAGGACACTCTTTCGAAAGAAGACAAATATCCCACCCAGATCTTTTCCAGATCCCACCCAGATTCCATCCAGATCCACATCCCACCCAGATACCACCCGGATCTCACCCAGATCCCGCCCACATTCCACCCAGATCCTACCCAGATCACACCCCGATCCTACCCAGATACCACCCAGATCTCGCCCAGATCCCTAACAGATACCACCCAGATCCCTTCCAGATCCCATCTAGATTCCACCTAGATCCCACCCAGATCTCAACCAGATCCCTTCCAGATTCCATCCATATCCCACCCAGAACTCACCCAGATCTCGCCCAGCTCCCACCCAGATCCTCATCCAAATCCCACACAGATCCCACGCAAAAACCACCCAGATCTTACCCCCATTCTCACCCAGATCCCGTCCATAACCCTCCCAGATCCCACCCAGATCTTAGCCAGATCTCGCCCACCTCCCACCCAGATCCTCATCTAGATCCCACACAGATCCCACCCATATCGCTCCAAGATCCCTCCCAGATCGCGCCCAGATAAGATTCCACCCAAATCTCTCCCACATACCACAAGATCGCACCAAGATCACACCCAGATCTTTTCCAGAACCCACCCAGTTGCCCCTCTTCAGCATCTTTCCTACCTATTCACTTCCCCCCTCGGCCCATCCTCTTGTGTGTTTGTTTGCTGCACAAATCAAAACAACACCAAATATGAACGACGTCAGCGTTCTCTCGTTGTTGTTGTGGTAGTTTTCTCTGTTTTGATTTGTTTGACTGAGCCAAAGGCAAAGAACTGTAAATGAAATGTTGGGAGTGGGTGTGTGATCTTAAACTCTTCTCTGCATCTCTCTCCGCCCCCCATCACCAATCTTCCCCCTGCCATCACTCTACCACCCGTCTTGTGTGGGTGTGCCCAGCCACTGCATAAAGCAAACACAGCAACAATGGTTGGCTTCGGTCTCACTTGACGCTCAAGCCACTGCACAAAACAAAGACAGCAGCAATGGTTGGCTTCAGTCTCACGTGACGCTCAAATCAGTTTTTACTCCAACCATCTTGCGTGTGTGTGCGTGTGCCGAGCCACTACACAAAGCAAAGACAGCAACATAATATGGTTGACGTCAGAGTCACGTGACGCTCAAATCAAATTTTACTCCTACTAAAATCGTCCGTCAGCGTCACGTGACTCTGAAATCAAATTTTACTCCCACTAAAATCGTCCCTACCGAAATTAAAGATGTTTCACATCAAAAATTATAATTTAATTGTTATTCAAAAATTTTTATATAAAAATTATACAATAACAGTTATATTAAAATTTTTATATAAAAATTTTCAAATAACAGTTTTTTCGTATTTTTTATCATAAAAGGTATAACAGTTACGGTCCCTGCTGAAAAGTTCCTTCCAATATTATTCGATGAGATCTAAACCACGTGTTTGGACTCCAAATTTTATTCTGCAAGTGTTCTCCATGCTTCAAAGCACTGGGTTCGACTCACCAGCGGGGTTTTGGCAACAACAGAAGCAAAGCGGACTTAAGGAAATTTAAAAATTTGAAATTGTGTAATACTAGCGTTTTGGTATATAGGGTCGAAAGACCAGTTTCCACAAATAAAGCATAGTTCAGTGTATTTTGCGAAGTAACCTTATATTTTTCTTTAGAAAAAATCAATGAAGCTTCTCCACTTTGTCATATTCAAGAAAACCCCAATATTGTGCAGCTAATAGCATGATTGACCGGGAGTGGCTTCAAACATTCTATATTTCACACTAGGATAGTATGTTTTGTTTTCTACCCTGACGCCCGCTACCGAGATTTCACCCCTCATCGAGCCGGCGATTTCCTTGATAAATAAGCGTACAAAAGAGGGCTTAAAAGACACTCCTGTTTGACATATACTATATAAGTCTTCTTCTCTCAAGACGCAAATATTTTTGAAATTGCGTTTATGCTGATGATTCCTCGGTAGTAAACAATAAAAATAATAACAAAATAACAATTCTTATCAAATAAAATCCAACTAATCACAATTTTAAAACTAATTTAGCCCCAGTCACCGTAGCAATCTGGTTGCTTAAACTCTCTCTCACTTCATACATATCCCCATTTAAAACGACACTTCACAAGAAGAAATATCTCATACTCACTCACTCGTTCTCGCCATTTTAACTCTTCCGCAGAACTCACTGGGAAAAATGGCCTTTGTAGCGCGTTGCAATGTTGAGGGTAAAGTGGTCGAAAGACAACAGTTGTCGGGACGTGGATCCAATCCTTTGCCCATGTCTGATATAAGCGATGAAGATGACACCGATTCAATGAGTGGTTATTCCAATCGCACCTATGGTGCACCATCCACAGTGCGCTATGTGGGAGAGGATCATCCTAGCGATATGGAGGCAGGGGGAGGCGACACAGATGTGGAGAGTAGCTATACCTATTGTCCAGATAGCGATGGCAATATAGATGTAGATTCAGATTCAGTGCTGGACTTTTGCAATCTTGTGGATGAGTGCGAGCGTGAGGAAAAGCAAAGAGAAGCAGCAGCTGGAGCGCCAACGGATGAGGATGATTCGGAGGAGCTGAAAACAGTTAAAAGCCGGACAGAGAATCAAGATGACTGGGATCATGGCTTGACAGATACGGAAACCGTATTGGATTCTGCCCATGACGGGCAAAGCGTCAGTTCTTTTGAAAGTCTGGCGGTGACTGTGACCCAGCCCAGCGCGGATACTCAAAGTGTCAAGAGTAACTTCTCTCGGGAGAGCATGCAGAGTATTGGTTCCTATGAGAGCTTAGCGTTGACTGAACCACGCCAACCCAGTGAGGACAATCAAAGCGGCAAGACCTACTTCTGCCGAAAGGAAGAGCAAGACTGTGACACTCCACAGCTTACCAGTCGCACTTATGATATGGGAAATGGCTCTATACGCATACACGATGGCTCATCCGATTCTGCTTGCAGCTGGTCAGATATGTATGGCGGTGCTATCAAAGTATCGGAGAGTCGGAGCAATTTCATACCCTCGCTAAGTCTTCACAGTAACTCATCCGATAATGCGACTTATTACAAGAGTCTCGAAGAGGACAAGCAGCTTAAGAAACGCTCGAGTGTTGACGATTGGCACGCGCGCAAGGAGCGCCAGAAGCAAGAGAAATTACTGAAGGCCAAGCTAGAGAAAGAGAAACGTGAAGCCGATGAGGCCTTACGTCAGCGTCTTTCGAAAGAACAGTTCGAGAAGTGGTGCAAAAACAAGGATGAGCAGCAAAAGAAAAAACGCTTAACTGGCAGCGTCACTTCGCGTCCCACTTTAGGCAAGGTTTCCATTACGAAGAGTTCCACTTCCCTGAAATCTATGCCCAAGGAAACGCCCGAGGAAACCAAGAAACGCTTTAAGGAATGGGAACGCATCAAGGCTCAAAAGCAGCAAAATGAACGCGAGCGTCAGCGCCAGCAGGAGGAGCGCAAGCAGAAGCTCGAGGAGGAGCGCAAACAGAAAACTGAGGGCGCCTGGAAGAATTGGATGAAAAAAGTGGACAAACGTGCCAAACCAGTGCCACTGAACCAGGGCATCGATACTTTGCGCGGCACGGTCTCCAACATCTACATTAATCCCATCAAATGGGTGTCCAATATTGATCCTAAGGATTCGCGCGGCCGTTGAGTTGGCCTCCCACACCCCTTTCGTACAGTTAGTATTTGATATAGTCCGTTTTATGAGCATTTAAAAAAAATATGACGAAAAAAATTATTTACTTACGCTATCGACGAGCATATGAGGAAAACTGGTTCCAAAGGCGGTTTATACGACCGCCAACCTAACAAAAAAAAGAAATATTATAATTAGAGATATTGTTTGTTGGCAGATTGCTGGCTCCATTCAAAGATTTTGAGCTTTGCTTCACCAATAAACCAAAATTCGTGCACAGAGATAATTGATTTTTCTGTAATTGCTGGGAAGGGGAAAGGGAAAGTTCCAATTCACATTTAAGATAAGGAAGTCAGTTGAGGCCGACTGTAAACAGCGCTGCTGAACAAAAGATGGAGCCACTATTTGCAATGAGGGATTCTAAAAACTGACCCATAGATGACTCCACTACTGGCAGGGCGGGGAAAGAAACTTTATTTTGGGTATATTTCATTCGATCTTTATCATTGCTTTAGAAAATTGTTGAATAATCTTCAATACTTCATATATATAGAAGATATGAATTATCTATCTGCAAAATTGACGTTCTTTCTATAATTGAAGGTAAACTTAATCTGCCTGCAAGTATTAGATGCATATGTCCCATACTTGTCAAAACTCTATCTCTTACCATCTCCGAGATCTCTTCGTTTATATTAACAGACGGACGGTCATGGCTATATCGACTCTGCTGTTGATGCTAATCAAGAATATATATGCTTTATAGGGTTGGAAACCATTCCTCCTTTCTGATACATACTTTTGCACGAACTTAAATAACTCTACGCACAAATTTAAATTATAGAATCCCAACAAAACGCGTCTTTAATCTCAAATTTCTCAAAATTTCGACGTGATGGATCATTTATGAAAATAGTCATTTGGAATCAACACCATACCTTCAATTTACTGTACCGTGCACCCTTAATTTATTTTATAAATATCGGATAAACGATACTCAAGTTATAAGCAAAAGAAAGTTCGCTGCCGCAGTTGATAGTATATTACGGTCCGACATTTGAACGACTTTCTTCTTGTTTTCAAGCTAAGAAATGCCATGGGTTAAGTTTAGCGGTTAACGATGCATTGACCAATTTGAAAGGGACAGGTGTGGCTGCTCATTAATTCAATGGGCTAAACAGCGCCCGGTGACATATGAACGAGGGTTTTTGAATAAAATGGATTTTACAATATGGTGCACCGAAAAAAAATTTCTCCTGACAAACAAACAAAAGCAATATCAGAAAAGGTGTAAGTAATGGTTTTCTCAATGTTCTCACTTTGTGCAGAAACTTGATTATAGTTAATATTTTTCAGAACTCAGGAATGTTATTCTTAACTGAAAAAATAGAGGGAAACTAATTTCGGCTCCACCGATGTTTATATGCCTGGCAGTTGGTTATAGCTATTCGAACAATTTATCCGATTTCATAAAACTCTCCAACATAGTGTTGGAGCAAATATTATTCATAGCTGGAAAGTTTAAAGACGTTACTATTAAAAAAAAAGTTTTTCTCACTAAAACTAGTTTTTAACCTATCGTTCCTATGGCAGCTATATGCAATACTTAGTTATCCGATCCGAAGTTTGATAGAAACAGACGGACAGACGGACATGGCTTTATCAACTCAGCTCGTCATGCTGATCAAGAAAATATATACTTTATGTGGTCGAAGATGCATTCTACTGTGCGTTACAAACATCCGGACAATTTTAATATACCCTCTCCAAGGGTTTAAAAAATAATTTGATTTTAAATTTTGGTGTTCGAATGGACACAACTCTTTATCGCTGATATGCTGCTCCGTCGATTTTTAGAGGATAGGAGACATCGCTATACAAAAACTTCTACACCCACAGATAAGTCTAAATTTGCCGAAATGAAGCCCATTCGTTGACAAAAGTCGTGTAATCCCGCTTGTTCTTGAACCGTGAACAGCGGGTGTCATATTATGAACATTTTGAGCTCACTTAATGAACGGCTTTGGCATGTTTTAAGAACATTTTGAGCTCGCAAAGCAAACGCTAAACACAAAATGTTTGTTAGGGCAACGCACAGAAGGAATCATCGCAGACCACATAAAGTAAAGTATGACCGTCTATGACCCAGCGGTTAGTGTGCTGGACTGCTGGGTGGGAGGTCGTGGGTTCGATCCCGCCTCTAAACATAGAATAATAAATGTTTTTTTCTTTCTTTAGAAAATAGTTTTTACATATACGGTCACCTTCACCAGCTATTGGCGACAGTTGTCAAGTAACTAGACATGAAAAAGCAGATTCTCAAACTTTGCCGTTCGGATTCGGCGTCAAGCTGTAGATCCCTTTTTCTTGTGGAAAAAAATTTAAAGAACACACGCCAAAAAATTGAGAGAAGCTTGGCCTAGCCCCTTTGGAACTGTATAGTCAATTTTACATTCACATAAAGTATATATATTCTTGAGCTGAGTCGATTGTCCGTCTTCTTTTTCTATACGAACTGAAATTTTGCCCAGCACCATGTCACACGTTTGTTGCTACACGCTCAAGATGCAACTTATACTTCTCTGAATAGTTAAGCTGTGCTTATTTCATTCACTTTAAGAACATTTGCACCCAAAAATTTCGGAAAAGTTTCGTACTTATATTTAGTGCGTGGCCACTTTTCATTTGAACAGTTTTTTTGCCTGTGTCCAAAGTTCAGCGTCTTGCCCACACTTACACCATTCCTGGGTGAAAATTATTACTCAGTTGCTGCACGGATTTCTTCTTCTCAAACGTTCTGCCACAACCAAAACTCACTCTACTTGGGTTTCTTTATAATACCAAATTGTTTAAAACAGTTTCTTGTAATTGTTATAAGAGGCTTAGAGAGGGACGTCAACTCTCATATGAGCAAAGATTGTAACTGACAAAAACCATTTGTTTGCTTAAAACTTTTCTCGCAGTGCACTTTTCAACTGTTCAACAATCGCAATTATAATTGTTTTAATTACAAACCACGGACAGTTCATATAAGTGGATATTTCCGTCTGGCCACGCCCACCGTCCGCTTGGAATATTAATAAAAGTCTGAACCCCCTTTCCCCCACACCCCACTCGAGGCCCAAAAGACCAATACAATAACCTTTAGCCTTGCTTTGTAATGACTTTTTGCCTGTCTCCCCATCCCACCCCCACCTCAAACTAAACAACATATCCAGAACTGTTATAGAACTACTCTCTGCATTTCCGTGTTCCTCATCCCCTCTGGCCGTTCCATTTCAGTGTGTGTGTCAATTTGTATTTTTATTATTTATTTGCCAAGTTTATGGGGAGTCTGGGGAGGCTTAATTAAGCTGGTTGTTGCCGTTGTCTCCACCCGGCACATTAGACTTTTATTTATGCAATTAACCAAAGCTGCGTGTAATAAAGTCCCGTTAGGTAAAAATCTTTGATTAATTGTAGTTTTGTTTACATGAAGCGAGAGGGATATATGCGTGTGTGTCTCCCTTTTTCAGGTGATTAGTGTCTGCTTGTTGTTGACTAAGCTTTGGCAATTTGTTTACTAGCTTACAGGCCTGATAATCGCTATTTGGGCCTCATCATTATCATTATCTTTTGGGGTCTAATGAATTTGTGGGGCTAAAGTTGAATGAAGAGGTCTTTCAGTTTGAATATGAGTGAATTTATTTCAAGTTGTTGAAATAATTACTACAGCTTATGGAAAAGCATTTACCAGAAATGTGTCAATCTAAGGCCAATTTGATCTACATATATTACATTTAAGGCCTTGTTTGTAGACTAATTTACAGAATTTTGTGGCAATTTCATTAACTACTAAGCGGCTTATGCACTGAAAGAATGTATTACAACATTGAAATTCACTCTATCGGGAGAACTAAAAGTGAAGCTAGCCTCATTAGTCAGCTTCGCGTCAGTAAAAATGTAACAGGACTAAAAAGTGTGAAGGAGAAAAGACCTTATCCCCTGAGAAAGAAAAATGATTTATTGAAATCCTTATGACTCCGTGATTATGAATTTTATTTTTTCCAAAAGCTTAGGTTTTACAAAGAGTTTCGCAATGCCACTGTATTTAGATGTGTTAGATGGGGATCTTTTTTAAAAAAAGGTTAAAATGACAGATTTATACCCATCTGGACCAGAAATTAAGGTGAGACTTTAGCGAAAATAAACCATTCAGATCATAAGAAAAATAAATTGAGGGATAATCCATAAAATTATATAGTCTGACTGAATTAGAAGAAGCGTTGGAAGGACGTTTGGTATCAACAATTTTTGCCCATTTTCACAAAAAAATTCTTGAAAACTCCACTTTATTTCTGATTTCTGTGTTTGAGGGCTTGTTTTAAAGTAAAATCAAAAGTTTTTACTGTCCAATTCAAAAAACATAATAATTTTTTATAATTATGAATCTATAAGCGTTTTAATTTCGATAAATTTTCAAAATTTGGCAAAAAAATTTTCAAATTTGGCAAAAAAAAAATTTTTTTTCTCCATTTGAGCCCATAGCGTTAAAAGCACACGACCCAGCTCTTTTTTGTCCGAGAACAAACTGTTTGATCAAGTTTTGTCTTTTTAAATTTGTTTATATCATTAACATCGTTTGAAGAACAAAAAAGTTATGAGAGTTAAAGTGGGGGTAACTTTTTGAAAACTCGAAAAACGGTTTATCGATAATATCTCGATAACGCGTTGATAGATTTTGTTTTTATGGCGATTTTCGTGATCAGCGGGCCAATTTACTTTAGAAAAAGTTGGTTTGGTCCAATGGGGGAAAATCGACTCTCATTTTGTCGAGCAGTGTTATTGTGATAGTCATTTTTGCAAACTAAAATATCTAATCAACTTTCCCTTTAATTTTCTTGATTTGATAATTTTTTTTATATTTTATCAGGTGTTTTACATATTTCTGAAGCACCTGGGGCACCTTATCTAATTGCTACCTGGTCGCAATTTCAGATAAAATTCAATTAACAGCTAGCCCAGCAATTATATAACAAAACTTTAGAAATGCCACCCGGCCGTCCCTTCCCCAACAGACCAAAAAAAAAATTATTAGCATAATTACAAAAACAAGGACCCACAAACAATCGCCATCTGGCGGCCGAAAATGGCAGCTGCACACAATTAACATTACTTAAATACACATTAAGGTTAAAGACGCACAATTTTTTCCATGTTTTGGGGCAATTTTTTTGTGCTGAGTTGTTTATCAGAAATGTCTAAGGGGGGAGCCATAAAAATTGCGTGACGCACCCAAGGAAAACACATTTCAACAGCCACAAAGAAAAGACGAAACGAATGAAAGAAAGCTGCCAAAAACTCCGGCGAAGAAATCAAGGGAACAATGTCGAGCGGAAGGGCAATGAAAATAAACACAGTAATTAAGTTAATGAGCATTTTGAGATTTATTATTAATTTTCCTTAGTTTTTTGTTGTTTCTCTTTTTTTTTGCCCCAAAGCAAATCATTTCGAATTTTCCCGTGGTTATTTATTACCACAATTTCTGTTGCCTTTGATTTGCATTTTAAATGCGTCGACAAATGTGCAAATTTGTGTTAATCTGCATTAAGTTTTGTGTGAGTGTGTGTGTTTGTGTTTTCCTAATTGCCATTTAAATGCTTGAAAATTGTTTTAAATGGTTTTTTGGTTAAGGTCCAATTTCTCACTTGGGCTTTTATTAATATGGCCAAATCATTTGTCAAATTGTTTTTTAATTTATGAGCGAACATAAAAATCTCAGTGGCTCAGAATTCGCATTAACATTTTGTCATTGTCCTGACTGTGATTATGCCATCATATGAGCTGGTTCACCTACCCCCAAAAAGAGCCCATTTAGTCTTCGTGCTGACATTTTACGATTTCGCATTAAAGTTTATAACCCAACAAGGCAAGCCACAAACGGGAAAGCAACAGAGAATACCGAAAAATGGCCAAAGCTGTAAATAAATTAGGAGCTGGGTGAGGTGAATACACAGCTAAAAAATTATAGTATTTATATTGTGTTGCAGAATTTAAAAATTAATATTGCTAATTTATTTATTAGAGCTATACAAACTTTCACCATAAATTTTATCGCATTTATAGAATTTTATATTAGTTTAGCAAAATAAATACTTTCGGGGATGCCACAGAAGCCTCTTCCAACAAAATTCCAACCGAATTCCAATTCTTAGGAGCCAAAGAAATTTATATTGGTTGGTTTCAAACCTCAAACAACTTTTGCAAAGCCCCATCTACTTGACAGTCAGCAGATATACCAAAGACCAATATAAACTCTTACATGCCGAAAGACCGTACTTTGGTTTTGCAATATAAAAGCTATTTATACCCGTTCCTCGTAGAGTAAAAAGGGTATACTAAAGTCGTGCAAATGTATGTAACAGGCAGAAGGAATCATTTCCGAACACATAAAGTATATATATTCTTGATCAGCATCAACAGCCGAGTCAATATAGGCATGTCCGTCTGTCCGTCTGACCGTCTGTCCATCCGTCCGTCTGTCTGTATGAACCTCAGAGATGGTAAGAGATAGAGGTTTGACATGTATGGGACAAATGCTTCTTTTATCTGCACGCAGATCAAGTTTGTTTCAAATTTTTGCCACGCCCCCTCGCGCCCCCGCAATTTGGAAAAAACGTTATATCTCCTACAGTTTTGAAGACCTTTCGGACCTTCTAGAGATAGTTAGTAATTAGCAAAATCGATTTGCCAAAGACATAATAAAAATCGGATGAACGGTTCTCAAGTTATGAGCAAAAAAGTGAACCAAACCCCCCCCGGTTACCCACCCTAAAAAAATGTTGCATACTTTTCGGATGGTCACCCTAAGGAACGCATGAACAATGTTAAACATGTTTTTTCATGAGTAACGGATATATCGAAGTCGGTTAGAGCCGACTTTAACTTACGCTCTCGTTTTTTGATGGCGACGAAAATCGCGGTCTCTCTGCTCGCACAAAGTTGAGAGCGTAAAAATCTGAAAATAAAATGCACTTGCTTGTGCGAATAATGCTTGAGAATACGTGTGCATTGTGTGCACTGCACACATACAGTCGTTGCCTGTCGCTGTATGCGTACAAGAGAGCAGCTTTAGAGCCAGCACGAAAAAGTCGTCTACAAAAAAATCGTATGGCTTTACTCATCTTCACATTCTAATAGTTTTGGTTATACGTTATGTTTGGCGTCAACAAATTTTTAAATTATGCATTTTATTTATGGAGAATATGAATTAAAATAATAGTTTATAAATACATAATAAAACATATAACACTGCTAAAAATTCCATCAAAATAACGCCACTGCGGTAATGATAGTGGTGGAATAATCGAAATATCGATAGAAAATTGAGAAGAAGGGGAGTGTTGGGGGTTGGGTTCATAGTTGTGTTTTCTAACATAACTTCGGCAAAAATCAATATTTTTATACTCTGTACCGAAGGTACATAGAGTATATTAAGTTTGTGCAAAAGTATGTAACAGAGAGAAGGAATCATTTCCGACCCTAGCCGAGT
Source organism: Lordiphosa clarofinis (assembly GCA_018904275.1). Lineage (NCBI taxonomy): Eukaryota > Metazoa > Arthropoda > Insecta > Diptera > Drosophilidae > Lordiphosa > Lordiphosa clarofinis. The sequence goes on from JAEIGQ010000244.1 coordinate 130,708, forward strand.
CGATATAGCCATGTCCGTCTGTCCGTCTGTCCGCCCGTCCGTCCGTATGAACAAACAGATCTCAGAGATGGTAAGAGATAGAGGTTTGACATGTATGGGACAAATGTTTCTTATAGCTGCAGGCAGATCAAGTTTATTTTCAATTTTGGCCACGCCCCTTCCAGCCCCCGCAATTTTGAAAAAATGTCATATTTTCCACAGTTTTGTAGATAGATGGTTCGTACCTTCCAGAGATAGTTAGTTATTGTCAAAATGTATCGATTTGCTGAAGAAATGATAAAGATCGGATGAGCGGTTCTCAAGTTATAAGCAAAAAAGTGAACAAAGCTCCCCCCGCCACCCCCCCCCCTCCCACCCTTTCACAACCAACACCGCACACTCTTAGAGAGAGAGAGAGAGAGCGAGAGAGAGAGCGAGAGAGAAAGAGACTGAGATAGAGAGAGACACAGCAGCAGTACTGCATTAAACTTCTACTCCAGGTACAGAGTATGTAATAGTCGGGCTTGACCGACTTTTTTTAACTTGTAGTTAGTTAAAAGATGCACAAAACTTTCCTCAACATTAGTTTAAAAAATAAAAATTTGGGGTTTTTATATCATTTAGTGTAGGGATGAGTCGGTACGTCTCTGGATTACTAGTCGTCAGTGTAGTGATGCATCTCCTGTCGGGTAGCGACGCGACGCACGCTCAGTGATTCATCGGATAGTGTGCTCCCATCACTACACTGACGACTAGTGATGCAGCGTAGTACCGACTCATCCCTACACTAACGACTGGTAATGCAAAGTCGCACCGATCGGTACGTTTTGCGGACATTCCCATACAAAATTCGTTAGCCAAATAACATGGCTGGTGGTTAAGCTGGTGGCTGGTAGTGACGAGTGTTAGCGTATTCGTTAGATCCAGTAGCGGTACGCCGTACTACAGGGAATAAACTCTGTTCCTACGGGGACTTGATCAACGGCCACGTATATGGTCGAGTGGGTTTAGGTGCCGTCGCCAGGTTTAGATGGTCCGAGGTTCAAGTCCCAGTAAGGTAAGTAAAAAAATTATTTAATGCTATGTTTAAATTAATTACAACAAGTGGGTGGTGTGTTCGGTGTGAGGTTCTCGGAAAAAGCGGGGAAGGAAGGAACACTACCGACCAATAACACACAAACTCACACTCCAATCCCACGCTCTTCTAAGCTGAAGCTAGAATTTTAAAAACTTTTTTACTTTACCTTGTCTGGGGCTTGAGCTCGGGACTCAAAGACTGAACACACAGATGACGTTATCACGACTGTTAAACTCACGCGAGAGACAGGACAAAATCCTAGTAAATCGTCTCGTTTGTGGAGGGTAGTGAAAAACATAAATACTTTAAAGGTTCGGAGATGACTCCTTCTGGCCTACAACTACTACTGCACAAGGCCAAAGGCTTAAACAAGCAGCTCGGCTTGGCTGTGAAAGCTCGCAACACATTCATACTTTTTCTGTCCTTTATTTTTGTGAAAGTGTGGTGAGAAGATTTAAGCATGATGAATTAGGTACCCAACGATTTGATAATCTAACTCTAATCAGACCAAAATGTATGTTTCGCTTGCATCAGCTGTATGGTAGAAGAAAATCTTTCAATATTTCAGTTCCAGCTATGCTAAGAGTTATGTTAAAAGTTCAGAGCTTAATTCCTTACAAAAGAAATTTATATAATTTCGCGCGAAGAATTTTTAATAATGTCTCGCTTCATTCTTTTAATACTTACGTAAGCGTATTACCTGACCCTTTTATTACAGCATAATTTTTTATATATTCATTGAACATTCAAAAAGCTTACATATTTGACTATTTTTTCCTGTTGGCCAATCAATGTTTCAGTGGTCCACTAACGTTTACTTAATTCCCCGCAGCAGTTTGACTTTATTAAAATCCACCTCATACAGGAGGTCAGTGCAGGGCAGTAGTTTCCTTCATAACCCATTGATGCATATTTACAACCTTATTTAACCTTGAGATTTATATGCATTATATGCAAAATATATTTATCAGTTACTCGCACTTTGTTCTGGCTGAAAAAAAGAATTTCCTGAAAATGCAGCACAAAAAAAATGAGGGAAATGGTCAGCTCACGTAACCGGGCTAAAGCTTGTGGTTGCACCTGTTTTGGCATGTTTGAAAAATTCCTGGAAACAAATGTAATAAAAACTACTCGTAATACACACACATACCACACACACACACACTCACCGAGTGGTGAGAGCTTTTTATTAGCCGCTGCCTTTTGAAGAGTTTCATGAGTTCTATTTTCTGGTTTTGGTTTTTTGCGTGCTGGCTCGCACTTAAAGTTGCCGTAATGAAAGAATTTCTTTTTTTTCTTTAATTTGTTGCTGGTTTTAATTTGATTTTTTAGTGTTCAGTTGGGTATTAAAGGTAATTTATGCGTGTTTTTTTTTTGGTTTAGGCATTTCTGAGGGGTCAAATCAGACCGAGTCGTTTTGTCGTTTGCTGCGAAATGAAAGTAATTTATTTTAATCAAACTAAACGAATTTTTAAGCTTAGTAAAACTGCAAAAACACGTTTTGTTTACTTAACGCTTTAATATTGATTTTGTATTTATTATATAAATATTCCTGTCGATTTGCCAAGTTGCTTACATTGCCATTTACATGTGATGCTTATTATTATGTATGTATAGGTAAATTACTTGATATATATTCATAGTATGTGTGTGTATATTTGCTTTCAATAACAATTTTATTTTTTATACAATTTAATAAATAATTTTTTGTGACTTAATTATTGGATTAATTCGTAATATTAGCTCTTTAGCTGTTTCTCAGAGTTCTTGTAAATAACATTACATTATATAAATACTTATAACTTTTTTTCCATATTAATATCAATTTCAATTGTTTTTAATATATTTATATTTAATTTGCTTATAAGGTTACGTAAATGATATGTATGATTTTTGTTTTATAATAATTCATATATTCAACCAGAGCCAATATTCAAATTTTAAGCTTGAGCACTGCCCAAGCTCGAAAATTACATATATCATTTATTTAGTGGGAACGATTTTTGCTAAGGACGAATTCTGTTCACCCATAAATTATTTTCGGACAAATCACTAAAAAAATCAACTTGCCAACAACAAAACGATCACAAATAGACAAGTGCTTCGAAAATATTATATAAGATTTTGACAGTCAACCAAATCGACATGAAAATTAATTGATTAGTTAAATGGTCGCCTATTCAAACAGCCAGATGGAATTGTTTGAATGAAGTTCTTCACCCATTGAGTATTCTGTACATGGAAAACAAAGTCCAAGATACCCCGGGCTTAATCCCAAACGATGTCAGAAGTTGGTCAAACACGGATTTTCTCAAACCATGTACGAAAAGAATTGATATGAGTACGATGTTTACTATGTTTACACTCATTTTGACCCCAAAAACTCTTTTCACAAGATCTTCATGCTTCTTTTTTAACGACGCTTATTATTATCAAACCTACAAGTTGTAGCCGGCTCGAGGTCATACGTTCGCAGACTGCCATGGAGAAATAAGTATTAAAGAGAAAATTTGCGCTGCCTCTCAATTTTGCTGGTTCTAAACGATAGTGCCAGCAGGAAAAATCTGTGGTTAGGTGTGGCAGGTGTGCTTCAATGGATGGATATTTATTTACCGAAAAATTCTTGTAGAGTCTAATAAGATTAATCAAATCAGTTCAGCAGCGACTAAACTATTAATATTATTATTAAAACAATAACATCGTAAATGGACTTTCATTTTATTGAAGCATTTCGGGAAAGGTGACAGAAGGTGGATGAACTTTCTAGTTTCTTTTTTATCTTTGCATTTCATGGTTGATTTTTGGGTTTGCTTAATATTTTTGCTATTTGCTTTACACAGCCAATTGCTGAGCATATATTCAAATATTTTTTGTAGTGAAGCAAATCGGCCAGCAGACGGCTCAAAGTTTGATTTACAATACAATTGGTAATAAACGAACACTAATCTTAAAATATTCTTCATTCTTCAGACTTCCGGCTTGCTTATGGAAAAGTTCAAACTTTTAAAATTAAAAAAAAAATTTTGCTGAAAGAGCATAATAATGTTGTTCACTGCATCTTAATTTGCTCATACCGTTCGGAAGACTGCAAATATGGCAAGTAATACATCCTCTTTCCTAGAAGCTTCCATCGTTGGGACTAAACAATTTTAATGTAGGCTTTGATCTCATTACCACTTATGAACCGTTTTATCTTATAAAGTTTAACTAATAGAATGTCAATTAAATTGTTGGTACTTAGCCGGTATTAGCATTTGTTGACTTTCCTGTGCCATTGCCTTTTCTTTCGCTTCAAAATCATTTTTCTTATCCTCTAATTTTCTGAACAGTTATTCAAAAACCCATAATTAATCATTACTTTGCACACATACAGTCTCTTTAATTATATCCACATCTGGTTTATACATTTTTATTTATAATACAATAATCGTTTTTAGCCCATTTAAATGAGTATATTACCTGCTATCGATACAAAAACCCCTTTCTTTTGTAATTGTTGTTGCTGTACCTCTATGTACATGTGCAGAATATTTGTTTTTAAAGCTTATCTTATGGACTAGGGAATGGTTTAACAGCTCAACATGCACGCATTAAGGGATTAGGAAGCCTGGTTTGACTTAATAGCTACAAAGAATCAAGTTCTGTGATTTATGTACTAATTTATACTTTCTATATTTGCATTGACAAACTTTAACTAAAACCGTCGAAGCACATAAATCAGCACCAAGCAACGTTTGGCTTTGACAAACTTAATCATCATCATCATCATCGTGGCAACTCCTTCTCGGCTGCGCGTCTGTGTCAAACATGTGTCAGTGTTTGTGGCAACAATGTCAACTGAATTTTTCGCATCGTCCTCGTCAACGTTGTCAGCAGCATCAGCAGCGTGAGGAGCAGACAACTTGGTTTTGGCTGCCGCCCACCTCCTCCTCCATACATGCTGTCAATACTCTCTGCACTAAGACTCAAATCAGCTGTGGAATAGATAGAGAGATAGAGAGAAAAACGAGGGAGAAAGAGTTGAGAAGCAATGTTAATGGGAAGCTGCGGAAATTGACTAAGCTTTTGGGTATTTGGTCAGGGCAGCTGATGTGATTAGCCGGAGTCCAGTTGATCTGGCAAATGAAGAGTTGGTCTTCGGTGGTGAGTTAACATGATGACTGATGATGTAAAATGAATATTCAACTTGGTATACAAATAAGTGATTTTATTATTTTCAACCAATAAGTGCTCTCATATAACGGTAAACATATATCTTTTTAGAGTTTTTTTCTCATTTTATGCAGATCTGTATTTTTTGAAAATGGAATACAATTTTTAATAAGAATTCTTCCCTTTTATAAAATCTTGATTTCTGACGCCTTAAAGCCATATGAAAATAAATACATAGGGCGTCTACCAGTAAAATATTTTTTTAAAATCGGGTGTGCCAAGAATCTCTAGAGGTTTTCGTATAAACGTTCGCATTTCATATTAAAGCTGTTTGAATTTATATGTAGGGAGCGTAATTGTTATTACACTTTTTTAAAAAATTACAAAATAATTATTTTTAATATTTCTTTTTAAATTCAATTTAAAAATGCGTTAACCCATAACCAGACCCTTTTGGGTCTGTATGACCAACTAGCTTCACTTGTGATGTGTTGTGTTCCTCCTTTTTGGAGTTATGCGCAAGCATAACGAGACCTTGAGCCAGCTTAATATTGATGGTTTGAGAAAAAAAAATAAAAAATAATTTTTAGTTTATAAAATAAAACTTTTGTTTTAATTTTTATTTTAAAAACTATAAGATACAAAAAAAAAAAATCTGCACATACTTTTCACGAGACCCAGTACATATTGTTGGGCAGGTCGAGTATAGCATTTCCTCATACTTGGTTTTTTCCTAACACCCCCAAAATCTGAAGATATGGCCCAAAAACCGCTTTTTGCTTTTTTACCTCACTTAAATAGATATAACTCGCGAATGGACTGTCTGATTGCTCATAACCTTATCAATTCCGATAGCCACGAGAGGGATCTAAAACATTATAATCAATGGTTTGACTAATTTAACGCAATGGCTGAGAAATGCGGCTTACAGATCAGGCATTTTCAACTTTTTTTGAGAAATTTGTACTTTGACCATCACTGGTTTAACTATTTTATTCTATGCGATTTTTCCTTAAAGTTTGTTATAAAAGCCCATTTAATTCTCCGTCGAACGGTTGTTGTCCCAATGAATTTGGATACCGTTTAACGAAGTTATGCGCGATTTTCTGAGTACACATCGACAATCTAGTATTTTTTTTTAGTGTGCTAACATATTTATGTTTGCTTTCACATAATTGCCCCTAAAAGTAAACTCAGTTTTGATTTGGCGCCAGATTCAAATAATATTTTTAAATACTTAAAATGCAAATATATATAAACTTCCATGTATCAAAATTTTTCGCAAATATTAACGGTCTTTGAATACTGTTATCTAGCTTAAAAATAAATTGAGCTATACTGAGTAGATGTGGGCTGCAAGTGGATGTTATTATTTTTTAATGAGCTGAAATTGGCATATTAAACAAAAGAGCCGTGCACAGCAAGAATCGTATACAGGTAGGCACGGTTAAGGCTTGTGAAAAGCAGATTGCTTTCGTGGCGCAAGCCTTGGCCACGCCTGGACATATCTGGTCTAATGCAGAGAATTTAGCTGCGGGTTCTATTTAATGATAAACCCTATTGGTACCTACGAAATTACTTTTCAAGTCCACAAACAAGGCCCAATGATAACTGTCTAACCACGATTGTAGGGAACCGCGAAAAAATACCATGGATGACCAATGATGAAGAATATAAAAACCACTATAACAGGATGGACGAACCATTAAATACCAAATAATAACCAAAGTGGACCGCGCCAAGTAAAAATGAGAAGAAAGTGACATCAGTTTGCACCTAAGCACCGATGGGTAATGCATAGCTCGCTTGGGCCGCGACGCACAGTGGGGCGAAAAGGCCAAAATCGCGCCATAATTCAGCGGAGCCCTGTAGCAAAAAACTGTTGATGCCATCTTTTTAAGAGGATTAAAGTATTGAATAAAAAGTTAAAAGTTCGAAATATTTAGTGGAACATTTTTTTTAAGAATTAGAAATAAAAATTTTTTTAATTGTTTCTGCGAAATAAATTTTTTTTTCGAAACATTGGAAGCTAAAAACTGGCCAATACGATTTTTTTCTAATATTATTAACATGAAATTATTTGTTTGCAGTCGAAAGACTATATCCTATAGTTTTCGGTGGAATAATCGTGTTAAAGTTTTAAAACTTTTTAGATTTTAGAGATAATTTTAATAAAAAACAACATAACCAATTTCGTATTATATTTAACAATTTTCTTTATTCCTCATCGCTACTTTCACTTGAATTAGAGAACTCCTCTTGAACTTCAGGTACATTTTCTAACAGATCTAAAGCTGATTTTGCCATTTGATTTATTTTTTTTTCCTGTCTATTGAAATGCATCGATACTAGAGGATCCGAGGTAATGAACATTCTATTCAGAACATCGAAAAATGTTCTCTGTAAAGCTTGAAATCTTTGTTTCGTCCTTCCTGGGCCTCCTCGGTTAATTGACCAATTGGGAGCAATGTAAATTTAAGTATTTCCGGGCCATGAATAAAAAATTTATGCAAAGTCAGGGTCATATTGTACCAAGGGTACAAATTTACGAAATGCCTAGCAGTTTCCAAGGCATAATTTTTGAATTTGTCTATATTAATATCATAGTTGCATGAAACAACTATTAATATAGTGTGCATATTTTAAGCAAATCGATGTCTATCTTAGTTATCTCTGCAGCAATTCTGCGCTTTGAAAAAATCGCCAAGCAAAGTTACTATAGTTACTACTTCCAAATCCAGGTTTCGGGAGATCAATAAGTAAGCTTAGTTTTTCCTTGAATTCGTTCTGAATCCGATTTTTTGTCTGGCCAACAATTTCTTTTTTCTCTGCCGATCTGGCTTGCCACCTTCTTATAGGCATTTCAAGTCAGGCAATAACATTACTAAATTAAACACTGCCTGCTTAATTTTCCATGGTAGTTTATAGAAAAGAAATTTTAAATTTAATCTACTCCCAAATTTCAAGAAAGTAAACAAACAAAACAGATGTTAGAACAGCTGATTAATGACATTCAACATGTGCGCGAACGTTCCAGGGCTGGCAATAATTGAATTTTGAAAATGACTTCACTTACTAAAATTCAATTTTCTCAGAAAAGGCAAAAAAGGGCACGCTAACTTTTTCAGGACATAAAGTTTAATATTGAAACTTTTTTTTTAAATTTATTTCAAAGAGCGATCGCTCGCGGGCGATTACTTTATGTCCAACAATAAGCAAAAAAATGTAGTTTTTTTGGAACTTTTTCCAAAAATTAAAAAAAAATATTAAATTTTTTTTTATGAAAATTTTATTTATTCTAATGAACTAAGAATAGTCAAAAGTAATACTTCCAATCGCCACATATCCGCATAAAAGTTTCATATTCATGAAAAACGATGGCGAATATACAATAAAATGCTCTATTTTATGAATTCCTTGAAATCGAGTTCGAAAAGTGAACTTTAAATGCGTGTTGTGCGAGAACCAAATATCATAGACTATATTTCTTTTTTGATTATTACGCAAAATTTAATTATCTTTCAAGTTGCATTTAAGCTTTCTTCAATATCTCAAAAACAAAAAATCAATTTTGGCGCGGAATTTGCTCTAGTCGCCCCAACGTGCGACGCCCGGCCCGTTAAAAACTCTATCTAAAACTCAGCGCATAATAAATTGCCTTCTTTTGAGGCGAGGACCCGCACAAGCTGACTTCGCAACAAGTGTAATTGGCTCGATTTGAAGTGAGTTAAAACAAATAAATCCAAGAGTGTCGACGTCAGCCCGCATAAGCACACAGCGCAGCAAGTGCAGTATGGGCGACTTTAACTCGCTTATAAGTATATAGTATTTACTTTCAATAATTGACAAAATGAATTCAACAGTTTCCTTTTTAAAAGTAAAGATGTTAATAATACTTTGCCAGTCTTCAGCAATTTAGCAGGAGTTATAGCAGCACCAGCTGCTTCGTGGACTTTTGGGATTCTTTTTTGGCCCGAAATTTATATCACATATGCCTGACGATCTCGACCCCTGCTATTACTGCCCGACAGTCGCTTCTGTTCCGTGCGAGCTAGCGACAGTTGTTCACAACAAGGTTGGGGTTGGCAATGCCAGCCGCCTACGTCTTGTACGCCCTATTTGCTGGATCTTCTTTATCTACCCGGGTAACATGTCCTATCCAGCGCAGTCTCTGTTGATTTATGCGTTTGACTAGAGTAGGATCCCCATTGAGCGCTTACTGTTCGAGATTCATTCGGGTGCGGAATCCATCAACTTCCATCTCCAACTTTTAAAGGTTATAAATAAAATAATAACAAATAATTCTCTCTCGAAGACGCCGATCGTCGCCTCATATGTTGCTGTTAAAATCCATGCTTCTGCACCGCGTTTCAGGACTGGGTTTTTATTTGGTATTTAATGGTTCGTCCATCCTGTTATAGTGGTTTTTATATTCTTCATCATTGGTCATCCATGGTATTTTTTCGCGGTTCCCTACAATCGTGGTTAGACAGTTATCATTGGGCCTTGTTTGTGGACTTGAAAAGTAATTTCGTAGGTACCAATAGGGTTTATCATTAAATAGAACCCGCAGCTAAATTCTCTGCATTAGACCAGATATGTCCAGGCGTGGCCAAGGCTTGCGCCACGAAAGCAATCTGCTTTTCACAAGCCTTAACCGTGCCTACCTGTATACGATTCTTGCTGTGCACGGCTCTTTTGTTTAATATGCCAATTTCAGCTCATTAAAAAATAATAACATCCACTTGCAGCCCACATCTACTCAGTATAGCTCAATTTATTTTTAAGCTAGATAACAGTATTCAAAGACCGTTAATATTTGCGAAAAATTTTGATACATGGAAGTTTATATATATTTGCATTTTAAGTATTTAAAAATATTATTTGAATCTGGCGCCAAATCAAAACTGAGTTTACTTTTAGGGGCAATTATGTGAAAGCAAACATAAATATGTTAGCACACTAAAAAAAATACTAGATTGTCGATGTGTACTCAGAAAATCGCGCATAACTTCGTTAAACGGTATCCAAATTCATTGGGACAACAACCGTTCGACGGAGAATTAAATGGGCTTTTATAACAAACTTTAAGGAAAAATCGCATAGAATAAAATAGTTAAACCAGTGATGGTCAAAGTACAAATTTCTCAAAAAAAGTTGAAAATGCCTGATCTGTAAGCCGCATTTCTCAGCCATTGCGTTAAATTAGTCAAACCATTGATTATAATGTTTTAGATCCCTCTCGTGGCTATCGGAATTGATAAGGTTATGAGCAATCAGACGGTCCATTCGCGAGTTATATCTATTTAAGTGAGGTAAAAAAGCAAAAAGCGGTTTTTGGGCCATATCTTCAGATTTTGGGGGTGTTAGGAAAAAACCAAGTATGAGGAAATGCTATACTCGACCTGCTCTACAGCGTGTGCTAGGTCATTTCGAAAGTATATTTTGGCTGTAACACTGTGTAATTAACAGAAAATTTTTATTAAATAAAATAAATAAAATATCCAAAAAATTGTATTTTAAAAAAACAAAATTAAATTGAAATTACTTTTTAACCTAGCGCCCAATTACAAATATGTGTCTATGGGTCATTATGTACCACTTGACGGACCTGGAAGCATGCCGCAAGTACTTATATCGCGTGTATTACTCACGTAAGAACGCATGATCGTTATAGCCTTCGTCCTTGGCGATTCTCCTAACTCTTCCTTTCCAAAAAACCACTTCCCCCCATTACTCGTTGACAAAAGTCACCCAAAAGTAACTTTGTTCATAATAAAACCAAAGCAAGCGCACAGATTTCTTACGCTTTCTTACTTGAGAAAACGTAAAAATAATTTAAGTTTAATTATACTCTGTACCAAAGGTACTTAGAGTATATTAAGTTAGTGCAAAAGTATGTAACAGGGAGACATTTCCGACCCTATAAGATATATATATTCTTGATCAGTTTCAACAGCCGAGTCGATATAGCCATGTCCGTCTGTCCGTCCGTCCGTCCGTCCGTCCGTCCGTCTGTCTGTTCGTCCGTATGAACAAACAGATCTCAGAGATGGTAAGAGATAGAGGTTTGACATGTATGGGACAAATGCTTCTTATACTTGCAGGCAGATCAAGTTTATTTTCAATTTTTGCCACGCCCCCTCCCGCCCCCGCAATTAAAAAAAAAAGCCGTAACTCCAGGTACAGAGTATGTTATAGTCGGGCTTGACCGACTTTCTCACTTGTTTTTATACACTTGAAAAGTGTATTATAATTTTGCCCAGAAGTTTGCAACGCATAGAAGGAATCATCTCCGACCACATAAACAATATATATTCTTGATCAGTGACGAGCTGAGTCGATTAAGCTTTGTCCGTCCGTCTGTCCGTCCGTCCGTCTGTCTGTTTCTACGCGAACTAGTCCCTCAGTTTAGAAGCTATCAAGCTGAAGTTTTGCACAGAGTCTTCTTTTGTCCGCACGCTGCTAATATGTCGGAACCGACCGGATCGGATGACTACTTCTTGTAGCTGCCATACAAATGATCGGTCGAAAAATGTGTTTTTATGAGAAAAAAATTTTTTCCTCAATATTACCGCTCTTAATCACGGTCATGGGTAATATTAAATGTTTTTAAGCTGATCTGCAAAGTTTGGTCGAAGTCGCTAACCGTTGAGACAATCTTTTTCAAGTGTATCAAAACTTCGGCACGGACGAAGTTAGCTTTGCCTTTCTCGTTTTAATACATTTTTGTTGATAGTCTTAATTTTTAATTTTATCAATAAAAATGTTGTATTAAACTCAATTTTTATTTTAAAAATTAAAAATAATTTTTTTCAAACAAATTCTTATATAAAAACTAAAAAAAAAAATAATTTTTCGATAAAAATTGGATATATAAATTAATGCCTATTCTTTAAAGGTGACTCAAAAACAGGAATTCTGGAGACTCCCCCGTCATATATGTCCTTTACTTTAAAAAAAATTTGGATAATTTTTTTTTTCCATAACGATTATTTGCTGAAATATGCCCGGCTACTAGATTAGATGACAAAAGATGAGCGATTTAAAACCGCCTGCTCAAAGCCAAGTAGATTTGATGCGTACGGTTTTCCTTTCACATATTCTAGTAGGCGGTCAGATTCTTGGCACTTCGCATACAAAATAGTCCCAGCTTAGTTTGAAGTGCTACCGCTTGTACGAAAATATCTAGAGATTTCCAGGGCACCCCAGAATAATATTAAATCTATAACGGTTTACTTTGGCTTAAGGTTTCGGTTGACTTCGGTTAAATGTTCAGGTTCAGGTGTTATTCCCTGACTAAAAGACCGCCGTTCTAAGTTTCAGGCAGTCTTTTCTGGCCCTTCTGTAACAATTGATTGCGTTCCATAGTTCGTATTACTGGAATGGGATGACTGTAGACTGAGAATATCGTCGAAAAAGTGCATGGTGCAATACTGGTTGATTGACGAAAGCACATAAGGTATACAAAAAAAGTCACATTATAGCTTATTCACTGTGGGCTTAAAAAAGCAGATGGCAGCTACTAATACCTAGTTTAGTAGAATGGTATCGTTAAAACCATACGAGTTATATGGTTACTCAAAAAAAAGCTGTTCTGGAGCTTCAGTTTTGCTGCTTTCGAGTAATCACACAGCTTACGTGTTTTCTATGAAATCAAAATCTCGCAGCTTCGACTTTGACAGATTTTTCGAAGCTGCGGCCGGAGTAAAATTAAAGAGCCCTGTTCTGAAATCCAAGTCGATTTTCGTTTAAACGTTTGGGATAATGAGTCAATGTTGTAGAAATTTATATGTAAGTGTCAAGTAAAGCTCTCGAATTGAATTTTCTTGGGAAAGAGCAATCGGTTTCCGATTTTTATTATACCTGATCTAGTAACCGTAGAAGTTTTTGTCACCTTCTATACAAAGTTGTAAAATTTGACTACAAAATATTAAAGTTTACACAAAAATCGAGTCGAAAACCGGAGCATATCCAATTACCTATTCTCTTAGCTTTAAGCTTATCTGCTTTATTTTTGATCATTTTTGTCGTTTAGTAAAATTAGTCCAATTAGGATTTTAATGCAGATTCAGTTATCCAGCAATGGGAACAAAGTTGTCCTTTAACAGTCTTCCTAGAAATTTTTTTTCTACACTTAGAGGAAAAAGTAATTTTTTTAACCCAAAACCAACCACAACACATCCTAACTAATCTAAAAAAAGAAAATAAACCTCAAAAACTTCCACTTTTATTTCCACCACAAAAGAATTTATTTGATTGCGGCAAAGTATTTACAAATCATTAAATTGCCATAAAGCCAAACCGAGCGTGTTTATTGATATACAATTATGCAAAATCCGCCCCATCACAAAAAAAAGGAAAAGAAAAGAACGAAACTTTTCCGCCGGTCTCTTTTTCCCGTCCCATTTTCAGGTATTTGCTCAACTCGCCAACCAAATTAGTGTGAAAATCTGTTAAACGAGCAGGACAAACTCCCTTGATTCATTTTATGGCGTAGCCCAACCGTCTCAAGTGGCCCCCCAACAAAAAAAAAACATCCTTGAAAAATGGCCCATAACCCTAATCGCTATGCTGCACACCACCACCCAAAAAAAAAAAAAATATAACAACTCACCTTTTCGCTTGCCCGGATTCTCCATATCCTCACCGCTGTGCTCCTGCGCCCTGGCCGGATGAAACATTTCGCTTTTCGTACGCTTTTTGCCTAAAAAAATTATTGAATTTGCGGTTTAGTTTTTGTTCGCAATACATTTTTAAGTTACTTTTAAAAGCGAGTCTCAGTCTGTTAATGCATATTCATACAATTTTGTTGTTTTTCAATTCTCGTTTATGACCTCAGCACTTCAGGTTTCTCTACTGATTCCTGGCGTTGACGATTTGAAACGGATTTGCATGCCAAATGAATTATTTATGTGATTCTCTTCTCTCTTTTTTCTCATCCTTCAGATTTTGCGGCTGTTTGGGTTTTATTTTTCAGCCTCCACCAAAGTGGAGTATTTGCCGCCTCGACTTAAATTTATGCCAAGTGGCTATTAAATCTAGCTCTTTGTCTGACAAAGTTTAACACTGAGTAAATGGGTTAGGTAAATTTGCTTATGAAATGCTAAAGGAAATGAAACTGATTGAATCGTTTATGGTTTTCAATTTTTGTATGCGAGTGAGTTATACGAAGTACTCACTAAAACAGAAAGATGAAATAGTGGAAGAGTATTGCTGTGCGAAGTCTACCATCGAGGACTGGCCAGCGACTGAAAAGATGTTTGCTCTCTTGACACAAGCTTTGACATTTCGTTCGGCTCGTTTCAATGTGAATAGAATCAAAATTTTAGATATTCTAAAATGAAGTTCTTCGATAAAATGTTAGTTCGGTGGATTTGAGTTTTATCTACTCTGAGGGGAGAAATCATGAAATCTCGAATTTTAAACCGTTCAGGAATCAAACCTAGCAGAGTCTATTCAGTTCGAGAATTGCGAAACTCTCTTATCCCATAAACCTAGCATTCAAAACTTATGCCTTTCCAAGCCAGAGCACAGAGCGGACCACCCCTTTTAAATAACAATTTCAACCCCAATTAAAGAAAATCACTGGCCAACACGGTAAATAAAATATTTATCAATGAACAAAATTCAATATTTTTGCTCCTAGCCCATAGCTAATCCGAAAATTTTTAAACCAAGGGTTTTTTTATTGGTCACAAAAATGGTAAAAACAGTCGTTATAGTATTTTCCGCTTAGCAAAACTTAAAGTTTGTTTCATTTCCTTTAATTTAAGGTACTCATTATATTTGTAGGACATCTAATATATATTAAAAATTTAAACTAAAAATCGGTTAGCTGTGTGTAACGTCCGCAACGGAAAATTGGGTTTTTTTAATTTAGCAGAATGAATTTTAATAATTCGGTTATCCAAACTTGTTTTATAAACAGAGTTTTTTATGCCCTTTAAACTAATGAAAAAAAATATACCCTTATTACACATATTTTTGAAAAAAGTTAATGCCAAAATGTGTTACGTCCGCAGCGGCAAGAAAATACTCAAAAAAAAGAGGGTTATCGCACTCACGAGTCTTGTGATGTGACAAGTTAAAAAGCTTTTTTAAGATCACAAGTTCTCTCAATGAATTAAATCACAGGTCGCTCTTTCGAAAGAAGAAGAATTTTAACGTGGGTAAATACAACAAGATCACTTGTGTGTTCTTTTATTATTTCAGGAAGTTTTATTGTGGTAATCCATAGATAATGATGATGTTTCACCCCCGACCACCGAGGTGGATCCAGATCCCACTTATCCCTCCCAGATCCCTTTAGATTTCATCCGATCCCACACAGATCCAGCCCAGTCCCTTGGATCCCCCTCGATTCCTTTCGATCCAGATCCCTCAGATTCCCGATCACGCCGATCCCAAACCCCTTTCGATCCCTTCTAAATCCCACTGATCCCTTCCAGATTCCATCACAACGCCCAAATCACAGATCCGCGATCCCTTCCAAATACCGCTCAAATCCTTTCCAGATTCTATCCAAATCCCGTCCCTTCCGATCCCACCAGATCCCAGATCCCACCAGATACCTAGATCCCTTCCGATCCCACCAGATCCGCCATCCCTTCCAGATTCCGCTCAGATCCCGCCCGATCCGCCAGATACCGCGATCCCACCAGATCCCGCCAGATCCCACCAGATCCATTCCAAGATCCCACCAGATCTCACCAGATCCGTCCGATCCCTTCCAGATACAGCTCGATCCCTTCCATATTCCACCTGATCCCACCCAGATCGCTTCCAGATCCCGCCAACATCCCACCCAGTCCCTTCAGATCTCGCCAGCTCCCACCAGATCCTTATCCAGATCCCACACAGATACCACCCAGATCCCACCGTTATCCCACAGGTCCCACCCAAACTCTGCCAGATCTCCGCAGTTCCCACCCAGATCCTCATCTAAATCCCACACAGATCCCACCTATACCGCTCCTAATTCCACCCATATCCCGCCCAGGTAGATTCCACTAATCCCTCCCACATACACCACATCCCCCAAGATCACACCCAGATCTTTCCCAGAACCCACCAGTGCTCCTCTTCAGCATCTTTCCGACCTCTTCGCTTCCCTCTGCCCCTTCTTTTGTGTTTGCCGGAAACTCCAAACAAAACAACACAAAATAGAATGAGTCAGTCCGTGACACTGAAATCCAATTTTACAATCCAAATTACAAAATTTTTGATGTGAAACATCTTTAATTTCGGTACGGACGATTTGAGTAGGAGTAAAATTTGATTTCAGTGTCACGTGACGCTGACGGACGATTTTAGTAGGAGTAAAATTGGATTTGAGCGTCACGTGACTCTGACGCCAACAATATTATGTTGCTGTCTTTGCTTTGTATAGTGGCTCGGCACACGCACACACACGCAAGATGGTTGGAGTAAAAACTGATTTGAGCGTCACGTGAGACTGAAGCCAACCATTGCTGCTGTCTTTGTTTTGTGCAGTGGCTTGAGCGTCACGTGAGACCGAAGCCAACCATTGTTGCTGTGTTTGCTTTATGCAGTGGCTCGGCACACCCACACAAGACGGGTGGTAGAGTGATGGCAGGGGGAAGATTGGTGATGGGGGGCGGAGAGAGATGCAGAGAAGAGTTTAAGATCACACACCCACTCCCAACATTTCATTTACAGTTCTTTGCCCTTGGCTCAGTCAAACAAATCAAAACAGAGAAAACTACCACAACAACAACGAGAGAGCGTACTCCCACAACTTTTGCTGTAAACGCGAGAGGGAGAGTGAGTGCTACTAAGTACTGAAAAGACAGGGCACTGAGAGCAGCATCAAACCATTTTAGTAGAAGTAAAATTTGGTTTCTGCGTCGCGTGACGCTGACGTCATTCATATTTTGTGTTGTTTTGATTTGTGCAGCAAACAAACACACAAGAGGATGGGCCGAGGGGGGAAGTGAATAGGTAGGAAAGATGCTGAAGAGGGGCAACTGGGTGGGTTCTGGAAAAGATCTGGGTGTGATCTTGGTGCGATCTTGTGGTATGTGGGAGAGATTTGGGTGGAATCTTATCTGGGCGCGATCTGGGAGGGATCTTGGAGCGATATGGGTGGGATCTGTGTGGGATCTAGATGAGGATCTGGGTGGGAGCTGGGCGAGATCTGGCATAGTACTGGGTGGGTTTTGGGTGGGAATGGGGGAAATATCTTGGTGGTTTCTGTGTGGGATCTGGATGAGGATCTGGGTGGGAGATGGGCGAGATCTGGCTAAGATCTGGGTGGGATCTGGGAGGGTTATGGACGGGATCTGGGTGAGAATGGGGGTAAGATCTGGGTGGGATCTGTGTGGGATTTGGATGATGATCTGGGTGGGAGCTGGGCGAGATCTGGCTGAGTTCTGGGTGGGATCTGGGATGGATCAGGATGGGATCTGAATGAGATGTGGGTGGGATCTGGAACGGATCTGGGCAAGATCTGGGTGGGATCTGGAAGGGATCTGGGTGGGATATGGATGGAATCTGGAAGGGATCTGGTTGAGATCTGGGTGGGATCTGGGTGGAATCTAGATGGCATCTGAAAGGGATCTGGGTGGTATCTGTTGGGATCTGGGTGGGATCTGGGTGGTATCTGGGTAGGATCGGGGTGAGATCTGGGTAGGATCTGGGTGGAATGTGGGCGGGTGAGATCCGGGTGGTATCTGGGTGGGATGTGGATCTGGGCGAGATCTGGATGGAATCTGGGTGGGATCTGGAAAAGATCTGGGTGGGATATTTGTCTTCTTTCGAAAGAGTGTCCTTGCTGAATTATATACTATTGACAGAGCTTGTGATTTGAAAATAAGCTATTAAACTTATCATCATGTTTCACATCAAAGACTCGTGAGTGCTAGCGACACTCACATCTTTTTTTTTAAATTGCTCTAGGTTGTCGAGAATCCGAAAAACATGACCTCAAAGTAACAAAAAGTGTGTTTAAATAATATTAATATTAATAACACAAGTTTACAAAAAAAGGCCATTTTTTGCAACAGAGAACTTTGCAACCGTTCCTTATGTATTTTTGGCCGCTGAACTCAGGTAAATTGTCCGTTTTCTTCCAGCACGTCAGGTTCACGAGATATTTGCGTTAGAGAGGTATTCTTACATTTGTTGGTCGTGTGGCCACATTAAGTGTCCTATTCGAACCAACTTTGCTTTAATGTAAGCTGCATTGAATGACGTTAAAGAAAAACCAAACACGAAGTTTTGATTTTGCTGATAAGGTACCAATTTTTGGATTTGAACATTAAAAATGTGTTTTTTTTTTGAAAATCGATTTTTTTTGCAAGTTTAAGAAATTCTGTTAATTTTTCTGCTAATATTAAAAATCTTTGAAAAAAATAGTTGGTAGTCCTTTGTTTCTTCTTATTTCAATTATTTTCAGTTTTTCGATTTCATTGCGATTTTAAAAGTTATTGTCCAAAAACCTTAAAAAATTTTGTAATATTTTTACATTTTTTTAATAATATTAAGCATTAAAATGTCAAAAAATGTTCAAAAATCGATCTTAAATAATTTTTTAATATCCATTCTTTGGTTTAAAAATAACTACCATGTTATTTTCAAGCTACAAGAAATTTTGGCGGTAAATGTTGTCCAAAAAAAGTCAAAAATTTTTATAGTTTTTGGGCTATAACTTCTAAAAGCGCAATGATATTGGAAAACTGAAAAAAATTGAAATAAGAAAAAACAAAAGGCTACCAACTATTTTATTCTAAGATTTTTAATATTAGCAGCAAAATTTACAGAATTTCTTAAACTTGCAAAAAAAATAGATTTTTTAAAAAAAAACCCGCATTTTTAATGTTCAAATCCAAAAGTTGGTACCTTATCAGCAAAATCAAAACTTCGTGTTTGGTTTTTCTTTAACGTCATTCAATGCAGCTTACATTAAAGCAAAGTTGGTTCGAATAGGACACTTAATGTGGCCACACGACCAACAAATGTAAGAATACCTCTCTAACGCAAATATCTCGTGAACCTGACGTGCTGGAAGAAAACGGACAATTTACCTGATTTCAGCGGCCAAAAATACATAAGGAACGGTTGCAAAGTTCTCTGTTGCAAAAAATGGCCTTTTTTTGTAAACTAAATCGGTATGTCCAACATCGGAAAATGAAAACCCAAATGAATTCGAGTTTTATCATTACAAACTGAATTTCAAGCCAATCGGATGAAAAATAATTTTTTTGCAAGCAGAATTTTACGGAAATTTTCTTCGTGGGCGGATTTTTCAAAATCGGGAAAACACGTGTCGAACTATTTCGCGTACTAAGCTTACAAACCCAGTTTCAAGTCAATGGGATGAAAAAAAATTTTTGTTATACTATTTGCGTCAATGGAAAAAGTGTAACGTCCGCAACAGCACAAAAATTAAGATATTTTAATAACGGGACCACTTATCATTCTTTTGAAAGCTGGGTTGAATTGGTTATATATTCTACAAAATTTTTTGGTTTTAGACTTTTTTTGTTTATTATGCAAAATTCCCTAAAAAATGTGGAAATGCACATAAGCCTCAAAGTCGACTTCCATTTTTTGTAACGTCCGCAACGAAACTTTAAACAAGCATAACTTTTTTCAAAAACAGATAACCTATTATCTTAAATTAGGTTTGAAAGTACTCCCAAAGAACTGCATTTTACACCAAAAGTATTTCAAATATACCAAAGTGGACGCCAGCTGAGTCAATTTTAAGAAGCAAATTTGCGTACAAATGTAACGTCCGCAACGCAGGATCAGCCCATATCTGGTCCTTAATATTTAGTTTCTTTTAAATTAGCCTTTAACCAGCCCTAATGTTTCCCTCTTTATCATTAACTAAGTAACATAAATTTTAGCACCCTCATTTTAATTTCTTGATTATTTTACTTACCCTTATGTCGCGCCTCAAAGTTCTCCACATAATTGACAGCATTAGGCGGTATTCCTAGAAAATCAAATATTTACTTTTCATATTCAAAAAATCTCATCCTCCATTCGGTACTTACTATACAACTTAATGGTGCCATCTGTATCGCCCAATGAGTTTTTGGCCACACACCGATAGGCTCCAAATTCCGCCTGTGACAGCGGATTGATGTGCAGCTTCATGGAATTACGGTAGCCCCCAATTTCCGTCACATTTGCCGAATATTTGCCGCCTGTCAATCAGTTATGTTTGATTTCCGTGTTAATTTTTCATTAAAATAATAAACTAATTAACATTTAATTGAAAATTTTGCGTTATTTAATAATTAAATGCATGTCACGCGCAGCAAACCAGGAGTTTTGGCCACAATGTCACTGACAGGCATTAAATTTACGTCCGAACGCATGACACATTGAGGAAAAGCGGTTGGCATGGAGGGGGAGGAGCAGAAGTTTGTTGCTGCTGTCAATTAAAAATTGTGAATGCATTTTATTTGAATTTATGAGTCCGAGTGAGGCAGCAGCATCAGCTACTCCGGTGCAAGTTTCAATCATCAGCGAAACATGTCCTCGATGCAGACAGGCCAAATAGCAGCTCTGTGGCCGACAAACGTCATTAGGTTCGGTCTCCTCAGTCTCATGCGAATGCTAACCAAATCAGCTAATTAAAAACTTTTTTTTCGACGCGTCGAGTTGTGCACTCAACGGTCATCAGTTAGTTAGTTAGTTTGTTGGTCGTGCTTGAAGTTAAATCCAGGGGGAGACTATGGCAAGTATGGTATCCTCCCATAGGGGTTCATGCGGGTCACTTTAGTTACTAATGTGTTTGTCATGGATTATGCATATATTTGCGAATGCTAATTTGGCCATTTGCAGAGTTTGCTGTCATACTAAAATTATGACAATACAAATGTGATAGATGTGGACATAAAATAACATTAAAATAGTAAAACAAATAGTTTTTAACTTTACCAGGCGGCACTATCTCTCCACGTTCCCTGGTCCAATAGTTTATTGACTTGGGATACGCTTCCGATTCACATTCCAAGGTAACACCTTTTCCTTCAACTGCGCCAATTAATTGATTCTGAACTGTTATCATGGGTGGAACTGAAATATACATTAAACCAGGGTTCGAAAAAACAGATATTTTGCATTTACTTAAAAGCTGATCTGCTAAATGGAACAATATTAATTCCGGTTCAGCAACTCAGATAAGTCATGATATCTTATATGGGTAATTATTTCTGAAGTGGGCAACTATTTTTTCTTAAGTTTTTTGTCAGGATGAAACAGCAATTTTCAACGATTTTGAATAGATTTTTCAGAATTTTTGTGAGATGCAAAGATATAGCGATTCTTTATGTTTTAATAAAGTTGGTTATAACTAAATATTTGAGGGGTCTAAAAATAAATACAATTTTTTTAAAAATTTTGCTTTTCCTTTACTTTGGGTAAAAATATATGCGATGGCTGAACTGGAGGAAGAAACTGCCGAAACTTAAGCAAAAAATTTTAATCGCGGTCTGTGAAAAAACGATCATTTAAAGATTTTTCTAAAAAACTAGGAGTAATCCTCATGATATTCTCAGTACTTTGAAAACGGTTTTATGATGGGACGGCCATAAATTTCCGAGAAATGCAAAAAACTGCACATGAAGTATCATTTTTTGATTCACTCACTAACAATTTCATACAGGCCTTAAACTACACCTAAAAATAGATCGATCTGCGTTTTAAGGATACTATAAAAGAAATAGTTGCCCACTTCAGAAATAATTACCCATATTTGATTTTTACTAAAAAAAAATTAATTAAATATTTTGTACTTACAATGCACAACGAGCGTTATTCTTTTGCTCACTGAGGGCGGCACTCCATTGGAAGCTATACATAGATACGCTCCCATATGTTGACGTTTGACATTGGGTATGATGAGCTCTGTGCCCTCAATGCTGGGTTCTGAAAAAATCAATGACAAATAACATAATTACAAATAGTTCAAGTTTCAATTGCTTTAATTTGGTTTCTATTTCTGGCTCTCTTTTCGACTCACTCACCCGCTCAACTGTTATCCCACCCACATTATTATATCATAACTGCAAATGTATGTAAGTGTACAAAATGGTTTACTCCTTGTAATGATAGTTATTACATTTGCCTAAGCTCTTCATTCAAATTGTCCCAACAACATGGGAAAAGGTGCAAACTTTTAGTGATTGTGACTTTTTACGGGATGCTGTGCGCCATTTTTGGACGATGCTTGTCCGTACAACATCCTGTTTTGATAGTCAAAGTGGACTTTTATTATATAAATTGCATAGTGGTCGGGTCTGGGTACAGTTAAGCCGTCTACGGCGCAGACACACAGGTATGTGTGTGTGAGTGGGTGCACCGGAAGCGGAAGTTCTGGCTAGTTTGCGCTTGATATTGTTTGAGGTTGGTAGTAATAATAAGCTGATTTTTCGTTTATTGATTTGCCACGGCCTCGTTCTGGTCGAGGTTGGACTTTAATGTTGCCCGCGGACTCGCTTATTGTGTGGCCATTAAACGTAATAGTCGCACAAAAACGTGTAATTTTATTTAAGCTCAACCAACAAAATGGCATAAAAACTTTTACCTTTGTGCCACGATTTTCAACCAAATCCGAACCAAATAATCAAATTTCAAATAATAATAAAAAATAAAGTTTGCTAGCCAGGAAATTTGAAAACAGGACACATTTTAAGGCAGCGAAACACCCTTTTTTTTTAAACAGACATCAGTGAGCTGTTAACTTAGTTTTGGGTTCGACCAAACACACGACGAAATCATATGTGCTCTTATAATTTGGGTAAGTTGAGAATTTCAAAATTAAATTCTACAAATAAATTCACAACACTTAGCCCGTGGGCTTACAAAATCTATCGACAAAACTGTAGAAGAAATGTATCTCTCTTCTTCTCAAAGATCTATTTGTTCAGACGGACAGACGAACATGCCTATACCAACTCAGCTGCTGAATAGGGTCGGAAATGATTCCTTCTCCCTGTTACATACTTTTGCACAAACTTAATGATCCTAACTATGATCCCTTGGTACAGAGTATTAGAAAATTAAATATTTCATTAATTTAATGTATTTTATAAAGAAAAAACAAATGTTGTGGTGGTGAATTTTGCTAAGTCTCCTATCACACGACACGAGAGATTTGAAACCAACCGAAAGAGTTTTCTTTGAAACCGAGAATTGATGAATGATTTACAGGCTCTGCAGGCTACTAAAATCCAAAATTTTTGATTTACTATTAGCTTACAAACAAATTAAAGATAGGCAAAGACAATATCATTAATATCAATATCAAAGAATATGCAATCAGTCTCACTGTTGACATGCATCGAATTTGTAGCAAGGCTGAGCAAATCTTCTCGAAAACAATGCTGATCTGGGGAAGGAATTTAAAACTACTATATAATAGAATGTACGACAGGACGTTGTGAGCGACGTTCATCCTTACAAATTGATTCTCCCGACAATTTATTTCTGCTGTTTTCCCAATATTTTGCAAAAGTAGAGAAATTTAAGTCTGGATTAGCAAGGTTAGGTATTTCGTTTTAATTATTAAATAAAATTATATTATAAAAGTTATCATTAGACCTCGAAATTTAATTTAAAATTTAAACTAGATTTTAGATTTAGTTGCCAATAAATTACTATTGGGGGGTAAATTTTCAAACAAACTTAATGTAATTTTTGATACTCCATTTTGACCTACTGGGATTATAATCTCTGTTTAAAAATATGCAAAATCCAAGGTCTAGTTATCATCAAAATAGAATAAGGTACAGAACAGGATAGCTTGTCATCTATAAAGCTATTTAAGAGCCTGATAAAGAAAAGCCTTTGGTTTTTTTTTTAATTTTTTCCCAAAATGGTCATTTTGCTTTACACAAAAAAAAAAAAACATTTCGCGTATTAAAATTGGCCACGGCTCCACTACATAAGCCCAACTGGACAGGAACCATTCTGATTTTGGCCTAGGCCTGTGGAGTCAGAGTCGTCTGACATTTAAGCTCTAGCGAAAAGGTCATTTTGCCAATTTTTGTTCTATTTATGCTGATTTTTTCAGGACGCTGCTTTACAATTTGTTGTGTTTTTTTTTTCTGTTTGGTGGGCTTCTTTTTTTTTATGCCTTTGGCCAGGCCACCTTTGA
This sequence comes from Lordiphosa clarofinis, assembly GCA_018904275.1. NCBI lineage: Eukaryota > Metazoa > Arthropoda > Insecta > Diptera > Drosophilidae > Lordiphosa > Lordiphosa clarofinis. The sequence goes on from JAEIGQ010000244.1 coordinate 155,055, forward strand.
TTTGCGTTTCGTTTTTGTATGTGTTTCATGTGGGTTTTGATGGCAAAGTACTTATAGCTCATGCAATGCATTAGCAGACACTGAGAGAATATGATTTTTGTATGCAAAATAATAAATGAATTAAAATCAAAGAACTATAAATACTAAAGATGTCGCATGTGACGCAAAAAGCGATTGTTCTAGGGAGCTGACACTAGATCCCAAAAAAGTAGTAAATAATACTAATATTCTTGTAGCAAACCGGTCCTGAACCGAACACCTTAGAACCGGTTCGGTTCGGGTTTTGGACCATGAACCGAGCCCCTAATATTTTGTCTCCTCGAACCTGAACCCGAACCGGACCATTTTTCGAAAAATTAGATTCGGTTAAACAAACTAATTTATTTTTTTAACGACACATACAATCTGACTATCATTCAAGAAGTTCCCCTACGTTTTACATTTCCCTAGGTCAGATAATGGAGCTAATATGGATCAAGCAGGAGAACTTTAAAATGACAACTACAGAGCATAAAAGGAATGCAACTACACTCATAAAAATCTAGAACGAATAATTTGAGTACGAACGCTCTTGAAAAAAAAAGATGTGAGTGTCGCTAGCACTCACGAGTCTTTGATGTGAAACATGATGATAAGTTTAATAGCTTATTTTCAAATCACAAGCTCTGTCAATAGTATATAATTCAGCAAGGACACTCTTTCGAAAGAAGACAAATATCCCACCCAGATCTTTTCCAGATCCCACCCAGATTCCATCCAGATCTCGCCCAGATCCACATCCCACCCAGATACCACCCGGATCTCACCCGCCCACATTCCACCAGATCCTACCCAGCTCACCCCAGATCCTACCCAGATACCACCCAGATCCCACCCAGATCCCAACAGATACCACCCAGATCCCTTTCAGATGCCATCTAGATTCCACCCAGATCCCACCCAGATCTCAACCAGATCCCTTCCAGATTCCATCCATATCCCACCCAGATCCCTTCCAGATCCCACCCAGATCTTGCCCAGATCCGTTCCAGATCCCACCCACATCTCATTCAGATCCCATCCTGATCCATCCCAGATCCCACCCAGAACTCAGCCAGATCTCGCCCAGCTCCCACCCAGATCATCATCCAAATCCCACACAGATCCCACCCAGATCTTACCCCCATTCTCACCCAGATCCCGTCCATAACCCTCCCAGATCCCACCCAGATCTTAGCCAGATCTCGCCCATCTCCCACCCAGATCCTCATCCAGATCCCACACAGAAACCACCAAGATATTTCCCCCATTCCCACCCAAAACCCACCCAGTACTATGCCAGATCTCGCCCAGCTCCCACCCAGATCCTCATCTAGATCCCACACAGATCCCACCCATATCGCTCCAAGATCCCTCCCAGATCGCGCCCAGATAAGATTCCACCCAAATCTCTCCCACATACCACAAGATCGCACCAAGATCACACCCAGATCTTTTCCAGAACCCACCCAGTTGCCCCTCTTCAGCATCTTTCCTACCTATTCACTTCCCCCCTCGGCCCATCCTCTTGTGTGTTTGTTTGCTGCACAAATCAAAACAACACAAAATATGAATGACGTCAGCGTCACGCGACGCAGAAACCAAATTTTACTTCTACTAAAATGGTTTGATGCTGCTCTCAGTGCCCTGTCTTTTCAGTACTTAGTAGCACTCACTCTCCCTCTCGCGTTTACAGCAAAAGTTGTGGGAGTACGCTCTCTCGTTGTTGTTGTGGTAGTTTTCTCTGTTTTGATTTGTTTGACTGAGCCAAGGGCAAAGAACTGTAAATGAAATGTTGGGAGTGGGTGTGTGATCTTAAACTCTTCTCTGCATCTCTCTCCGCCCCCCATCACCAATCTTCCCCCTGCCATCACTCTACCACCCGTCTTGTGTGGGTGTGCCGAGCCACTGCATAAAGCAAACACAGCAACAATGGTTGGCTTCGGTCTCACGTGACGCTCAAATCAGTTTTTACTCCAACCATCTTGCGTGTGTGTGCGTGTGCCGAGCCACTATACAAAGCAAAGACAGCAACATAATATTGTTGGCGTCAGAGTCACGTGACGCTCAAATCCAATTTTACTCCTACTAAAATCGTCCGTCAGCGTCACGTGACACTGAAATCAAATTTTACTCCTACTAAAATCGTCCGTACCGAAATTAAAGATGTTTCACATCAAAAAATCTAGTCGCACTTGAACTTTAAAGAATTTCGCTCTTGGAATCGAGACAAATTCATTCTCAATGTGGTTCTTTAGGCAAGGGGAGTGAGGAAACGCAAACTTTGAGAGAATAACGTTGGCCGCGCTCTTTCAAAGAGAGACAGCGCATGCGCAGTTCGTCATTGTTATTTGACCGTGGCGCGCCGATAATTATGTTAAAGTTGAACATTAAGATTGGGCAAAAATAAGTGATTAAACGTCTGTATAATGTAATAAAAATGTTTAAAACACCACATTAAAAAATAAAATGAAATAAAAATAAAAAAAAATAAATGTTGCTACGGGGACTTGAACTGTTGCGGCTGGCCAAATACCAACCGCGCTGGTTCATAAATATGCTTTCGCCGCTACTTGTAGCTTATCGACAATAGTCGAGTCGGTTAAGCTGCTCGTCCAATTGTGTTTGTTTGCAGTCTCGAGGTACCGAGTTCAAGTCCCAGTAAAGTAAGTCAAACTAAAAATTTTTATCTGTTATGTGACTAACTCAAAATCATTCACACCTTAGAAAAAAGTGGGTGGGGGTGGCTGTTGTTGAGTGGCGAGAAGCGCGGAACAAACAACACCACGTCGGTCGGACGGGTTGTCCCGGGGTCTCGGTCATGTCTCACACCCCACCCCCCATTATTTTGAGAATTATTCGTACTTGGATCAAGTACTGAAACTCTTGAGTCAAGAATGTCGGGATCAAAAATTCACTCTTGGATCAAGAATATCGCTCTTGGATCAAGAATAATCACTCTTACCCTACTTTTGAGAACGAATGCTCTTGATTCAAGAGTGAAATTCTCTATTTTTTCTCTGAGTGTATAAAGTATATAATTTTGATAAAGGTTGCTCATGTGCATTAAAAACAATTTTAGATTTGGACGATGACCAAGTTATCTCAATAAATTTCCTGGAGGACTCTATAATTAAAGTTCTTTGTGCTTTGATGTGCACTCTAAATTTAGTAGTTTTTTTTTAAGTTTAGTTTGACATTAGTTGAGTTCGCTCACTTCTCCGTTCTTACACTACATATATGAAATCGATGCTTATAGAAAAAATTAAACAAACTTGTGATGGACTGTGTGACTTCATGGAACTCGTGTGAGTTAGGTTTACAAAATTTATGAACGTTTACCAACTCAAGGATTTTTGAATTCAGAGTTCTATAAAAGATCTGCACCTAAAATCATTTGATAGTTCAAAATATCTTTTACCAATATTGGCTGCAGTGCTCTTAGACCAGAGATTTTTAACTTTGTTATCTTCTGGTCGACATTATGGACATGAAGAATATTATTTTGAAAAAATAAGTGTTAATTAATTGAAACTATTCTTCTATGTTCAAGCGAACCGAGGTTCAAACCAAAACATTGGGTTCAGGGGTTCCGAAAACCGGTCCACGAACCGAACCTTAGGCTTTACAACAAGTTCGAACCCCCGGACCGAACCTCATGCAAAATTTTGTAGGTTTGCAGCCTTGCTTGTAAGTAACTCGTGTTTTGAGATGTAAGTTTATAAGTATGCACTGTGCACACCTCTATTTATTGCACATCATGCGTTTTTGGTAACTAATGAAGATTTTTAAGTAGTCTTTGGAATTATTTGAAAATGACTGGAATAAAGTAAATATTTTTAGATGTATTGTTATATCAGTGACTTAAAAACTGAACTGTAACTAAAATGGACAATGACGAGACCGAGAGTAAGACGCAATAGAAGTAGCAGATAGACAGATAACTAACCGTCTAGAGACCAATTCATCTCTTCAATAACTTCTCTGACTGGTTCAGTCAAAGAAAACTTAACATAGAAGCCTTATTTGCTGCGTTGATTTTTTTTTCGCTCAGATATTTGTGAGCTGCTCGCTGTCATTTTTTGGCTCTCTGAAGTTTTTTTTTTACTTTCATAATTTTGTTATGTTGTCCGTCTACCCTGGCCACAGTGTTTTCTTATGTCGACAAATCCGTGAATTTCGACCTAATAGCTTCGAACTCTGGCGAGCGAAGGACGGCTTTCTGCTCTCTAGGTCTTAGCTTCGGCAAGCGTTCGGGTTGTGTACGTGTGAATACCGAAATGTTTTCGCCCCCTGGGGAGAACCAGAGGTCATCGCTGATGTAGAGCAGGGTTACCCAAGAAGAGAGCGCCAAAATGAGAATGTGTTTTTCTCTCTAAAATACAGTGATGCATGACTTCGGCAAGCATTCAGTGTCAATTGGCGAGTATGTTTGTGCCTCAGGGGCAACGGCGGGGGTACTCTGATCTAGACAGCGTTAGTGAGAGCTAAAAGCTGGCGTGTTTTTATTTTAAAAAGTTATCAAAGAGTAGACAAAAGATTCACTTTTGGCATTTACACTATGTTACTATTCAGAGAGAGATAGATAAATTGTAGCCCAACCTAAATCAATTATTAAATTTTTTGTAAAAATTCGAGATACTAATTTAATACAACCTGTTGAATGACAAAACTAAATTCAATATATGGGCAAATCAAAACACATGTATCTCCGCTCACTCTCTTTGTGCTGAAAACTTCATGGGCAATTAGTAAATCTGGGCTGATCCACCTGCCTGACTCCCTGCTCTAACCAGTTGCTAATTCTGTCAGTGCAACCATCAAACGTCATCATCAACATAGCCAAAAACACATCCGCATTCAGCAAAAAAAGGACGAAAAAAAGTAGTCGGCAGCAGGTAACGAAACAGCAGGTGCCATGACCACGTGCAGTCAGTTCAGGGCTGCACCGCGAACAGCAGCACCGCCAGCAGTATTTGTGCATTTGTCTGCTGGGCCATAACCCAAAGGCTGGCGATGGCCATGAGCCGCTGGCTTCGTCCAGCTTGGCAATTGGGGTTGCCTTTTTGTGTAAAAGTACTCCAAAATGTTGGCTGCCCAAACCTCATGCAGGCGATGCCAACAGCAAAAAGTACTTACCACTCAACACGGAGAAGGCGAGTGATGGAGAGAGAAGGAGTGAGGGAGGGATTGAGAGAAGGAGATAGACAAATGATGCACTGTGAAGAATAGTTGGTTGAGTATGGAAAAACTAAATAGTGAAGTTAATTAAGGATAATCCGTTAGATTAACGTGTGTTTCGAAATTTTTCTAAAAGTCATCATCAATCCCTTTTAATTCTATAATCTGAAGGGCAGCACTTTAATGAAGGGGGAGACCCAGTAAGCATGACGCCACATAGTCTAGTCTAGTCTAGTCTTCATATAAAATTCTATGCAAATTTCTTACAGTCTATCAACTCGTCAACCCAATTCGACTCGTTCGCTGCTCTGGCAGCACTGACTTACCCTCTTTGCCGTTGGCCAACTCGATGGGCACTCCACTTTCACGTCGCCATGTAATTGTCGGCTCTGGTGAACCGGTAGCGGCGCATTTGAGCGTCACGTTACTGCCCTCGCGAACGACCATGTCCGTGCTTGTAGGATAATCTAGGATATCCGGCGGTACTGCAGCCAGGAACAGCAACAACAGCAGCAATCGAGGTTGCCAGACGTTCAGCGTCGCGAGATAATGTTTATAACAAAATATTGTTTTTTTTTGCATTCCACATGAAAAGAGAAACGAACAGTTAAAACGAAAAATCAGTTTTAATAATTTAAATTTGTAATATTTCATTTAAAATAATTTGCATGGCGCCCTCTAGCGGCCAAAGATATGAGTGTGTGGTGTGTGTGTCTGAATGCACTCTGAACCCTCGCTTCCTGCAGGCGAATTGCATAAATGAGTGTCCTTGTTGGTTGCTTTTGTTTAAAGGACAAACTTTTCATACGTTTGTCCTGACATGGGAGCCAGAAAATACAAATTATTACCCACGATGGCGGCGAATGTTTGCGCCCACAGCGGAAAACCTATGAACCATGAAAACGTAATAATGTCGGAATGGAGCGAAGGGTCGGCACGGTTATATGGGTGGGGTTTTTTGGGTTCTGGTTTGTATGCATATAATATCCCGCAATTATGTGGTTGGTAAATGACCAAAAAATGTGTGCTGGTGTTGACAAACAGCTTGTTATAGTCGGCAGCAGTTTGGTGGGTGACTCAGCGTCAGGACTGGGTGCCTGGAGCAGTGCCAGACCACTGAACGGTCATTAAGTGACCAAAGGCCGTTGGGAGGGACGACACATATATAGTATGGCTGCAATAGATGAATTGAGTTGGGTGGTTATATACAGGTAGACAGATTGAAGGCCTGGTTATATAGTTTCAATGCAATCAAATTATTTGAAGTTTTCAAATTTGCTGTTACTAAGCTCATTTGCAACTACAATTTTTGGAACTGATTAATTATGGCGATGCTATTTTGCTACCAAGAATTATATCTTGAATGTTAAATTTTGTCCAATTTTAAAATTACCAGATATTGCATTATTCTTTCAATGATTAACCAGATTCAAATGAGTTATTTTTAAATCTTTTTATTTAAAAAAATAAATTTTAAAATCTGCATATAGAAAATATCTAAAAGAGCGTGCTTAAAGGCCAAAGTCTGATATGGATTAATTTAACTAACTTAAAACAAAAATATATCAAAGCTCTGTTTCATTCAATTCAACATTTTTAATGATTTTACAGATTGTCACTATCACAAAAAGTGAGAAGCTATCGTTCAGGCTTTCAGCTCAGTGCCAAAACCAGAGGTTCCAGATCTCATCTCAAAGCTGAGAGTCATTGGCTTTTGGTTTGCGACTTTGCTTTAAGGTCAACAATAGGTTTGTTGAAAACTTTCCTGTTGGCAAATCCTCGTAAGCTAGTTTTGTACTTAAGAACGAAGCATCAAATTCAAATTCAAAAATAAAATTTACGTAGCTATTTAGTTAGTTTTTAAGCTTAACTTAAAAATTACTACCTTTTGTTAAATTTTGAAATCGACTAAGCCACTAGATAATGGATTCTGAAAAAAGATTTCGGGATATTGAAGCGATGAATAAATATAGACAACATTCTTTAACAAGGAAGAACATAATCAAACTGAAAATCATTCCGAATCTCATTTCTTTACTGAACATGGTTTGTTTCTTAATAATCTAAATATAGTTTTCACACTCATAACATTTCAGGCGATTGCCCTCTTGATTGTTTCAGAATGTGTTGCGCCATTAAATACAAAATTATGTACTTAAAACCAAAAAGTGTGTGCAAAATAATTTGTATAGTTGCCTATGTATATATGAATATCTCATCAGCTTAAATGTCGGGAATGCCATAACGGCTTTTGTATGGTTGCACGTATACCGTGGATATCCTGTGTGTCTTGTTGTATGTGTGCACGGGAGAGTGGGATAGTGCAGAATAACTGGCAGTACTGGTTGTCGCCGACTGTTTAACTGCACTTGGTCACGAAAATCATCAGGAATGGCCAACGTCTAACGGTTTGAAACTCCAATGTTTCCCGTTGGCCGCTTTGCGCTCACCGGCCCTGACCGTATGAGCAATGGACAGTGCTTTGAGATGGGATTAAACTAAAATCTATTTGGTTGGCTTATGAAAGCTGAAAATTTCAATATATTTGCTTTTAATCAAATCTGAGTAAGCACGAAAAAATTAGTTAAACAGGTATCACTTATATACCTATATAAATTGATCAGCAGAGTCTGCAAGTTTGGTATAGCCTCACTTAATTGAAAAGCCTCACATTTTGTATCAAAAGATATTCAGTTCTAAATTATGCGTAAAATTAGGTAAAGAAGACAAAAAAAGGTTTACAAAAACTAAAAATTTAAAAGGAAAACGAGAAGGCCAAGCTAACTTCGTCGATGCCAAAGTTTTTGTAACCTTGCAAATGTTTTAATACATCAGAGCTTACATACGTCAGCATTAAAACAAACAATTTTTGTAAATAAAGCCCACTTTTCGAAAGATAGTTTTTATGGCAGCTATAAGATTTCCGATTTTGACCAAAACTTCCAAATCTGTGTAAAAGCGTATAAAACTAATAATTCCTGAAGCGGGAGGCGTTTTCATTATAAACAAAAAAGTTTTTCTCACAAAGACCAATTTTTCGACCGATAAATCCAATGGCAGCTATAGGATATGGTCATCCGATCCGGTCGGTTCCGACATATTAGCAGTGCAAAGTTTCTGTGCAAAGTTTCAGCTCGATAGCTTTAAAACTAAGAGACCAGTTTGAGTAGAAGCAGACACACGGACAGACAGACGGACGGACAAAGCTTAATCGACTCAGCTCGTCGCCCTGATCAAGAATATATATAGTTTATGGGGTCGGAAATGAATATTTCTATGCGTTGCAAACTTATGGGCAAAATTATCATACCCTTTGCAAGGGTATAACAGTTTGAATTATTAAGAAATGGAAAAAGGGTGCACTCCAATTTCAAAGCATGTTTATAAGGCGGGTGAAATCGGGTTCCGGTTGGTTTTTATTGGAAAACAGTAATGGTGTTCAGGGTACAAAACTGGAAAATGTAATGTATATTTTTAAAGTAAGAATGTACACAACCAAAACAATAACCCGATGTCCAGATCTTTTTTCCACGTTTGTTTCCAAGCAGTTTTAACTCTTAATAGCTAAGTCCTGTTTGATTCCCTGTCTCTTCTATGGATTGGAAAATTTTAGCAGCAGTGATACAACTAGCAAACTCAAACTGAATATAGCCCTGAGCAACATAGCTGGGTACGTTTTTGACCTAAAGCCAACTGACCACGTTTCAAATTACTCCAAAAAGTTTTCGTCCTCAATTAGATAAATGGATACAATATATTTAAAGCACCGTTATTTCTACATAGGCTTATTAGTCGGGGAGAGTGGGGGGTTGTGATCATAGTTTTGATTTTCGAATATAACTTTGCCAAAAATCAATATTTTTTCGCTCTGTATATTTTGTATTTTAGTTAAAAGATGCACAAAACTTTCCTTATCATTAGTTATGAAAAATAGTTTTTTGGGGTTTTTTTATTTCAGATTGAAAAAAAAATGATTTTTTGAAATTTCGAAAATTTGTGGGGGGTTGTGTGCCACCCATCTAAAAGTTTAAAATTCGTGTTTTTAAGCAATTATTCTTTACTAAATGAAAGAATGAAAAATTTTTTCATATTCTGAATTAAGATATATCAATGAAAAGCGAAAATTGATTGACGGCATCAGGCTTGATTTTTTTATATACCAGCACTTTTTGCTGGTGGCTGTTCTTTTGTTTGACTTTTTTAATGTTTTTTTACTTCTTTGGAGAGCTTTTCGCCTGTTTTTTTTGCTCAGCATTGCAATATTCATTTTGGAAGTCAAAACCGACTTTTTGGCAAAGTGGCTCACACCCCCCATATCTCTTTTTTGTTTTTAATTCATAATTTTATTAAAAAGGCAATTGACCAAACAGGTTTTCTTCACACTTACTTTTGGCATTACGAAAAAAATTTTCATTAATATTCACAAGTCAAAAATTAAAAAAAAACTTTTATTTTTTTTTTAAAAAAAAATCGAGTTCTGGTGCACAAACTTAAAGAACGTGTTGACTGATAGGTTGCTTGCCAAAGGTTAGGTAATAAGAAGGGAGACACTTGACATAAACAAACAGTTGTACATTTTTTTTTTGTGGCCAATATTCGAGTGGCTCACAACCCCCAGCGGTTCAGAACCCCCCATTCTCCCCTACCAAAGAGTCAAAGTACCTTTATGAAAACCTGAATTCTCTGCATGACGACGTACTTATAATATAATATTGTCTGCTCAAGACATCGGTTATACTCATCCGAAATGTTAAATGTTAAATTGGCTATACAGCTCCTCCAACGGGGCCAAGCCAAGCTTCTCTCATCCGAAATCATTTATACATATATGCTGTTCGCCTATGGAACAATTTGCCTCAAAATAGAGTTAGGTGCTGATTTCTGTTCTCCCAGATAGATGCTATATGTCAGATAGTCATCGATTTTACACTGCTATTTGTTAGTTTATGTGACAAATAGCTCTATGTAGAAGATGTGAAATCGGCCCTTAAACTATCAAGCACACTTCCAAAATCAAATTAATAGTCAGTTAAAGCTTAGCACATTAGAATATACAATCTACTTTCAATAATTTTTTGTCTCTCAATGTTTTTCTTTATGTTAAAGTGTCATTTATTTAGATTTAAGGATTCAATTAGAATGTGCTTTTTTGTGAATTCTTGTATTATTTTTGTGGCTAGTGCCCCAATCATAAGTTTCAAACAACTTGTAGCACTAGGAAGTAAGTAAGTAATAATAAATAAATAATAAGTTTCTATTTAAATAATTTGGCAGAGGACTTGGTATCGGTTGTAAATCTCGTAAACAATTTTAACACTCTGAAGGCTGTTCAGACAAGAGAGAAGTTTGGAGAAGCGCCATGCAACTGCGAACACGTAACCAGTTATATCTTGAGCTAACAATAATAAATATAAAAGGACCAATTAAAGAAGCATTTCAGTGTGCTCCTATTCTTTTTTAGGGACTCTCAGCTTTTTCCTAAGCGAACTATGTTTTTTTTTTAGAGTGCTGGAAATGTCCTAGGGGAATCACCACATTTTAAAACGTACATTATGTCGGACCACAAAAGGGTAAAAGGGGAAAAAACTGGTGTAAGCATTCCCAAAGCGAATGTTTGCATTATAAATAATAATTGTGAAAATCAAAAAATTATATTTTAATTTTAAAGGTGCGCGACAAAGCCTTAAGGTTTTGGAAAAAAATACTCGTACGACATGCTTATCACATCGAAATTTTTTCAACGAAATTATTTGTTCACTCTAATTGCTGTTATCTTATAAAATAACATAGGAATAGTTTTAAAATATAGTCAACGGCAACTTCTTATGAATGAAAAAAATATGATAACAGGCAATTCTGCGTATGAGTTATATAACAAAACTTTAGGAACTATTCGCGTCCGTTAAAAATCGATTTGTTTTACTTTGTTGTGTCAGGCTTATTATACATCAAATGTATCAGATGAGACCATGACCTTAAAAATTTCATACTTTGGCAGCGGGGATAAATATGTCATTTTGTTTAACCAGATTCCACTAAGATCAGCAGAAAAATTTAAATTGGAAAGTATTTCACAGTTTGTAGAAATCAGGCTACGAGTTACCGGCTGCTGCCACAATGACCACATTAAACAAAGAATCCACAGAATGGAAAAAATGCATTCTGTTGGTGTATATCAGCTTCCGCCCTGAACTTTTCTATTTTAAACGGTTGATTGTTTTAAAGCAGTAGTGCACAAGGTCAAATTGCCCTATCCCCTGGGATAAGAAGTAATAATTCTGCCAGCGTCGCAGCCGACACACGCATAGAAAGAGAGAATACGTGTGCTCTATAAAGAGCACGCACACACATATATGTGTGTTTGTATGTAGCCTATATTTGACATAACGACGTTTACTTCGTGTTGCTCTGCTACGCACACCAGTGTAGCAGCTGCGACGCTGGCAGAATTATTACTTCTTATCCCAGGGGATAGGGCAATGTGACCTTGTGCACCACTGTTTTAAAGTGATCCTTTCCATGTATTAGTTCATGCTCACCCCAATACAAGACCCTAAATTACTTCTTCCAGCAGATTGTCAATCTTGATTTCTGATTTAATTCATTTTAAATGAATTTTTTCACATATCATACCACTGTGCCTTGTCCCACTGATTATCCGGTGCAAATACACCGAGTTGATTATACTTTTTCGTGTTTGGCACTGAACGCTATGCCAACTGAAATGGTGGCTAAAATATTTAGCGCGTTGATTTAGATTTTTGCCAGCAAAAGGTATTTAGGCAACCGTGCGGGTAGTGCGGCTGGTGAGAGCCACGCGGAAGTGAGTGCGAGTGAGGCCGCAAATGGACAAACCAAATGTACCCGTTGACCACTTCCGAGGCCGACCGGGCCAGAACCGGCCAGGTGCGCTCATTTCTTACGCTTCCTCCACCCAATTCGCGTCGTTTTAATTCAAAATCAACAATTTGTGCGGTTCAGTGGACGGTTAAACATGTTTAAGTAGTCACAATAGAGAGCCGCCCACCGGCTAGTTCGAGTCCCCTTCGAATCGTTTTGTTCACGTTGAGGTATACGTCGTTTGTTTTCTGTTTTTTAATTTTTATTCCGTGGCATACAGTTCGAACAATGGCGATGCAGTCCTGGCAACGAGGCGTATGATTGTTTGACAAACCAAATGGAAAAGGCAAACGAAAACCAAAAAAAAGAGGAACTTTTTAACTCACCCACAACGTCCAGGTAGCCCATTTGACTTTTCATCGGATCCGTGTTGATTTGGCACATGTACCTGTGCGGCCGCGTGGGGTAGACGACTGGGGTTAAGTGTTTTATTTTGGTTGGGCTTACGAGCTTACCATCCCTTATCCGACTCCTTGATATCTCTTATACGCATTGTCCAGGTTTTGTGCTCGGAGTTGGCTATGCCAATGCGTTGGTTTTTGGTTATTACATGATTTTGTATGGTCAAAATCGTTTGTGTATCGACACGCAACCACGCCACCTATGAAAAGGAAGTGGAGAGAACAAAATTCAAATTAGAGGGTTTGAACTACAAAATTATATAAATTGAGTATTGAGTGCCTAAGGGGGTCCAAATTTCATATTCTCTGAGTGGGTGTTGGTACAATACACTTTCAATCAATAACACTGGCCAACAGCCATTTTGGTCCAGCCTTATTGATGACAAATTCTGTTCCAGTTTTGTGCACTGATTCCAAAACTGGTCTCGGTTTTCCTCTATCAGCTCTTGTTTTCAAGATATCGCGGAAAAAACCATTTTGCAGTATTTTTGGCTTTAAAAAAATTATGGAGGTTACACCGTGCAACAATATCTGTATTTATGAGCTCAATGCGACAGTATTCAAATTAAGGTCGCCCAAAAAAATCAATGGAGCATTATCAGCAAACCCAAAAGCGCCTAAATGTGCCTTTGAAGAGAAATATTCATCAAATTATAGCAAATTTTTCAAACTTTATCGCCTTGTACCAGCCATTTGGGGTGCTTGCATTTTAATGAAAACCACTTTAGCATGCAGCCCAATGGTTCTTCTAATTTCACAAATTTTGTTGCATTTAAATCTTCTCGATGGACAAAGTTATAAGCGGTTAATCCTGAAAAAATGAATTAAAATTTATGGCAGGATAACTAGATTGATACACAAAATCTGTATAGGAAATGTTAAAAGACTACTTGATCTAACATAGTCCTTACATTAATTGTCAGGCAAATGTACAATAACATTCAATCAGTACTAGATTCAAACAATTTTTCCCAAATGCATATTTGCTTAACCTGCGAGAATAACATTAAAATTAAATGAATTGGGCTACAAGTGAGCCAAATGTGTTCCATCTCATTTTCCAACAACTTGCTTTTTATTTATTACCAAGAAACATCTGCGTAAGAACTGCATATTGTGTTTTTTGTATTTGGTGGCACAATTCCTTAAAAAAATACAAAATTAAAAATGTGTGACTGCTTGGGGTGTTGAAAAAGTTCTTTTGAAAAATGGTGTATTGATGGTTCGCAGCTTTCCGGGAGTCACCGTTATGTCAAGGGCAAACATAAAAAGAAAAATTGGATAGTTTAAATGCCTTAATGTCCCGAAGTAGAATCATGTAGAAAACGAGAGCGTAAGTTAAAGTCGGCTCTAACCGACTTCGATATACCCGTTACTCATGAAAATACATGTTTAACAGTGTTCCTGCGTTCCTTAGGGTGAACATCTGAAAGTATGCAACACTTTGTTAACTCGGCTATTTTTCACATTTTTGCTCATAACTTGAGAACCGCTAATCCGATCTTTATTATTTCTTCGGCAAATTTATTTGTTTTGCTAATTACTAACTATCTCTATCGTCTATCTTTAAAACTGTAGGAGATATAACGTTTTTTCCGAATTGCGGGGGCCCCTCCCGCCCCCGTGGCTGAATTTGGAATAAACTTGATCTGCCTGCAAGTATAAGAAGCATTTGTCTCATAGATGTCAAACCTCTATCTCTTACCATCTCTAAGATCTAGGTGTTCATACAGACGGACGGACGGACGGAAGGACGGAAGGACGGACGGAAGAACAGACGGACATAGCTATATCGACTCGGCTGTTGATGCTGATCAAGAATATATATACTTTATATGGTCGGAAATGATTCCTTCTGCCTGTTACATACATTTGCACGACTTTGGTATACCCTTTTTACTCTACGAGTAACGGGTATAAAAAAAATAGTAAAAAATAGGGCGACGCTACCATTGAAAAAAAAAATTACCCTAATTTGTGTCTTTCTATGAAAAATTCGTCAAGTGACGTGAAAGATTCACAAAGTTATTCGCTTGCGAAATGGAACGAGTTTTTGCACTACCTTGCATGAATGAGCATTCCTCTCAATAATAAGAATGGTCAACTTCCTCGACATATAAATTCGCTTCACAGATAGAGTCTTTACTACAATCTCCTTCCGCCAGGCATTTGTTGAAACTTGTAAAATCATAATAGTCACAAGGGCTTAATTCATAGATTATAGTGAGTGCGGGACACATTTTGCTCACTTGTAGTCCAATTCATTTAATTTTAATGTTATTCTCGCAGGTTAAGCAAATATGCATTTGGGAAAAATTGTTTGAATCTAGTACTGATTGAATGTTATTGTACATTTGCCTGACAATTAATGTAAGGACTATGTTAGATCAAGTAGTCTTTTAACATTTCCTATACAGATTTTGTGTATCAATCTAGTTATCCTGCCATAAATTTTAATTCATTTTTTCAGGATTAACCGCTTATAACTTTGTCCATCGAGAAGATTTAAATGCAACAAAATTTGTGAAATTAGAAGAACCATTGGGCTGCATGCTAAAGTGGTTTTCATTAAAATGCAAGCACCCCAAATGGCTGGTACAAGGCGATTAAGTTTGAAAAATTTGCTATAATTTGATGAATATTTCTCTTCAAAGGCACATTTAGGCGCTTTTGGGTTTGCTGATGATGCTCCATTGATTTTTTTGGGAGACCTTAATATGTAAACTGTCGCATAGAGCTCATAAATACAGATATTGTTGCACGGTGTAAGCTCCATAATTTTTTTAAAGCCATAAATACTGCAAAATGGGTTTTCCGCGATATTTTTAGTAGTAGTAGTAGTATTATTTATTATTTTGTAAAACGTGACAACCAATATGAATATAAGTTATTAATATCCTTAAAATAAGTAAATAATCATGTGCTTCTGGGCATGGCATTTAAAGCCGTCAGCCCATATTTCCTTTGAATAGTCCCCAATACTCCATTTCCGGTTACTACACTTGACTTCCCCGGTCGTCCCGAGATATCAAATCGTTCACCGGCAATGGTGCGTTAGAGGACCACTCATAGGAAAAACAAAATAAATAAACAAAAAATTTACATTAGCTGATATTGACAATAGTTTTAAATTTAAAATTAAAATACATTGATTGGGACTATAATTGCTGCATTAATTAACATTAAACATTGAATTCATTTATTAACATTTTACGATACATCATAATATTCTCTACAAATAAGCTTAAGGTCACCCATCCTCTTTCTCCATTTAAGGCTCCAATTAATTCTGCATCACTCATATATTTCGCTCCAAAAAAATCTTTGTCTAAACTCTCCGAGCACTTGACATCTCCCTAACGTATGTTTAATGTCTTCCTCCTCTTGCATATTACACAGGCTGCACCTTTTATCGAGCCCGAGTACATTCCTTCGATTTGCGTTTAGCCATAACATATCGGCCCTTGCCTTGATGATCCACGTTATCTGCCTACGGGAAAAATTATCATTGCAGTATCTGGCTGCGACGTGAAGATTCAGTTCTTTATAAAATCTTGACTGGCTTATTTTTGCATTTGCGTAGTATCTCTGAATACTTTGCAGTTTAAGTTTAATAAATAGGTCGTCAAGCTTATTACACCAATCAAGGTACGTGTCAGATTCATTGCACAAGTTTAACTCAAAAGCCTGTAATTTATCATTGAGCTCTTTGCTCCAATCTATATTTTTTTCAAGAATTTTCCTTGATAGAATGTGCGGTAACCGTTGACTTCCATAATCAAACAATGCTCGTGTTATATACTTTAAGTGCAAATTTAAAGTATAAAAGTGCCCATCCTCGAGTCCCGTTTCAATTGCAAGAACGTAATTCGGTGTTTGCGTTGGTAATTGAAGAACCCTCTTTATGAAGTATCTATGGAGACTATCAACTTCCTCAAAGCAGGAGTAACCCCATACCTGTGCTCCATACGCTTGTACCGATCTGCATGCTGCTCGGAATAGGTTCCACTTATCGGTAAGGGATATGTCTGATCTCCCAGTAAAAGAGTTCCACGTTATATTTAAGCTCCTTTTTGCCTCTCCATTCCTGTTAACGACGTGTTTTTTAAAAGACATTCCTGGTGTTAAAGTAACACCCAAGTATTTATACTGGCAAGCCACTTCCAATTCCGTACCCCTATATAACCAGGTTTCATTCGCTGCGCGTCTTCCACTTTTTTTAAAAATCATAATTTGAGACTTCTCAAGATTCACCTCCATTCCCCACGTTTCGCAATAACATTCAAGTTTTACTATCATCCTTTGAAGTGTGGTGACATTATCCGACAACATGACTATATCATCGGCATATAGAAGCAGCCGTATGTTAATATCATCTATCCACAGGCCATCTTCCAGCTCCTCGTGTAAGTCATTCAAATATAACGCGAACAGCAGGGGAGATAGAAGGCATCCCTGTTTAACTCCGCTGCTCGTACAAAAGTCTTGAGACAGATTCTCTCCGGACCACACCGCTGCCACTGTATCCTTGTATACAGCCTCAATAAAATTTACAATTTTTGTGGACACACCTAGTTGGTGTAGCTTGTAGATCAAAAGATCTCTCGGTACTTTATCGAATGCAGCCCGGAAGTCCACAAAAAATGCGTAAACTTTTTTGTTTTCTGCCCATTTTAGCTTAACTATTGCATTCAGGTTGTATATATTGTCAGTTGTGGAGTAGTTTTGTCGAAATCCGGCCTGGAACTCATTTATTTTGTTATTTATCTTGGTCCATTCTGTCAGCCTTTCGTTGATTATACCCATAAGAATTTTCGCACAACAGTTCATAAAGGATATACCTCTATAATTTTTCGGGTTATTTAAGTCGCCTTTCTTATGGATAGGAAATACTATGCTTCTCTTAAACGAGTCATCACAATTTGTATTTGTGAGTAAGTCGTTGTAAACTTTAACAAGCTCTTGCAAGAATTCGTCAGAGGCATTTGAGTAAAATTCATAGGGTATTCGATCCTCTCCTGGCGCTTTATTATTTTTGGTCTTTGCGAGCATTGATCGTATATCCATTAATGTGATGGGCCCGTCTAGGCTACTATCTGCACTCCAATTCGGTGCATATAGAATGCTTAATGCTGTTCTCTGGGGGTTTAATAACTCACTGAAATGCACCTTAAAGACATTTTCTGTTATGCTATTCCCAACCTGCATTTTTCCGTTTTTTAGCGTCTTCACCATGTTCCACCAATCCTTCGTATTTCTTACTTTTGTTAGAGATTGTGCAAAAGAATCAAGATATTCTCTTTTTTTTAAAAAGCACAGTTTGTTATATTCCTTTTTTTTATCTATATAATATTTTTTGTCAGAGGGAGAACCCGTGCGTTTATAAGTTTTAAGAGCATTAAAAGTAGCTGTTCTCTCACGCATACACTTTTGATCAAACCATTTATTTTTGGGAAGGAAAGTACTATCAGCCTTCTTTGTAACACATGATGATTTAATGGCTGAGGTAAGATCAAGTAATTGAGTTTCCGGTGATTGCTTAATTTTTTCGAGATTTTTGGTCAAGAGAGATATATACTTAGGTTTTATGGATTCATTCCAGTATAGTTTTGGCAGCAGTTTCATATCAAGTTTTGATTGCTTGGTGCTAGTCAGATTCATTGTCAGTCTGACTGGAATGTGATCTGACCAGATGGCGTCATCCACCTGCAGTTTTGCAATGTGTTCGACCAAGTCTTGTGAGACTGCGCAAATATCATTTACGGAGTTTCCTTGGCTGGATATGTAAGTAAAATTGCCCACTTCATCCCCCAGTGTTCGACCATTCAAAACAATGAGACCATAGTCGTCACAAAAGCTCATAAAGTCTCGACCATTTGCGTTGATCACCTCATCCTTCGACGACCTATTTCTGCAGCCAGATGTAAAATGTGCTAGGGTCAATTCGTCTAGCTCTTGGTGCTCATTTCCAATGCGAACGTTTAGGTCGCCCATTATTATAGAGCAGCATGTTGATGACTGTGTGAAGAAGTCCTTGATTACTTCAAATTCTTCTCGCCAGTTTGAGCCGCGTATGTAGAGCGGAAAAATTGAGAACTGCAAGTGGGTAGTTTTAATATTTATAATATTTATATCCATTTCATTTTCAAACGAATGTTCAATCCCTTTATCAATTAGTGTTTTTTTTACTCCGCAAAGAATTCCGCCAATAGCCCTGCCATATTTGTATTTTCTCTTTGCCGGTATCCAATTTAAATGAAACTCCTTAAATAAGTGATCATATTTAGCGGTGTTGCCTTCCTCAACATGTGTTTCTGTTAGTATGATAATATCTGCTGTGCTCAGGTAGTTAAAAAAACGATCTATGTAATAGTTTGCTATGAAGTCCGTGTATGTTATACGCTATTATATCCAAATTCAAATTAACCGTGTTAATTGGGACCCTGCTTATTTCATTGACGATATCTAGTTTTTTGTATTTAGGGAGTCTTTGAGTTTTTTGAAATCAGTGGTGATATCTTTGGCACGTTCTCCCCAGAAGTCTCTAATGGCAGCTTCGGCGGTTATATCTCCAGCTCTCATTATTTTATTTCTATCGAACCGAAACCATTTGTTTTGCATCCACAAACTATCGTTTTTGACAATGCATTTTTGTGCGGGATTTAGAGACGATAGGTTTCGCCGAAGCTGTAGCAGAACTTTTTTATCCATCTGTCTGGCTTCACTTAGATTCTTCTCGATATATATTCGCGTACCTGCTATTTTTTTTGCATTTTTGAATAGCTTAGCGACCACCTCCTTAGACTCGAGCGTAGCTATAACCATTTCTTTTCCACTTCTGCTTTTTATGATCCTTACATCCTTTATCTCAACATTTTCTAATTGAAGTTTTTCCTCGAAAAGTTTCTTCACCTCAGTTTTGGGGGATCCTTGAGTAGCTAGACCATTTATAATGACGTTTTTTTCCTTGCTCGCGTCCACCATTCGCACTATATCCTTGTTCGAAAAATCCTTCTCCGACTCTAATTTTGCCAACTGCTCTTTTAATAGTGTATTTTCGACCCCAAGTTCTTCTATCTGGGATGCAAAGTGTACGCTCATACATTGAAGATCAGTTTTGGTAGCCATATTTTCTGCCAAGTATTTAAAGTTTTGGGCAGCTTCTGCTTTGCTTGCATTAATGGCTTTAAATAAGTCTCCCATCGTCGGCTCAATCGCTAATTCGCCAGACTTATATTGCTTTGGTGATGGCTGGTAGGAGTGTTGGGGCGGACTTCGTGCTAGTTTAGACATTGTTGGTACAAAAGAGTGAGGTAACGAATTGTTAGCGTAATACAAATAGACAAAGAACATAAAATATAATAACTCGTTTGAAAAAGAGATTTATCGGCGGCTGCTTCTTATCGATAAATAGGTGTGAATGGCAATTTTCATCGATTTAGCGAACAGCTGATGTGTGCCACCTCTAGATCTCTTAAGTTTCTTGCCTCCTGTGTTTGTTGTGTGTGTGTCCACTTAAGAGGCACTTTCTTCGTTTGTTGCGCCTTTCTCCAGGTTTTCGTGAGCCTCAAGTAGCTTACGATCGTAATGGCGGTCAAAATTAAGTGATGAAATGTTTACCCAAGCTGCGGCTTCAACGATCCGCTGACAGCATGAACGTCTTGGTAAGCACCCCCTCCAATGTGGTGTCAACAGCTGATGATTTGTTTTGTTGCAGGTGACTTTTTTGATCTTCACAAACTGGAGCCCGACACAAACACGTCCGCACAGTTGAAACACTCTCTCTCTCCTCCTCCGCGATATCTTGAAAACAAGAGCTGATGGAGAAAACCCGAGACCAGTTTTGGAATCAGTGCACAAAACTGGATCAGAATTTAATACAAATTGGGCTGGACTCCACCAAAGTGGTAATTTTGTTGGCCTGTGTAAGCCATCAATAAAACAAGATTACAAATAACAATATTTTGTAGAATTGCAAATATGCTTATTTGTTGCTGTTTCATTAACAGTGACTTGTCGAAATCCAACTAATTTTTTTTTATTGCATAAAACTAATAGATACCGAAAGGTTAGTTTCGCAACTATTTTTCTAAGCCAACACAAAATATTGCTCATCTAACATCGCCAATAAATTAAATTGTCTTAGAGGCTTTTAATAATCAAAAGAAAAACTTTAATCTCATAAGATAGTTTTCCACAATTTTCGATCCTTCAAGACTTAATAAAATCTCTGCAAAAGTAGTTCTCACTGGTTGCCTTTCAGGCTTACTGCTTTTGATCAAATGGAAGTCCTTTCCGCAGTGGCGCACGCAGTGGCGGTTTGGGCCCCCTGAGACTCACAAATGCATTAGGTGAGAATTCACTTTTCACTTTTGTGACGGGTTTTGGCCTAAACAACCAGATTAAATATCCAGATAGCCATCCAAATTTGTTAAACTCTACTTGTATTTCATTATGTTATTTAAATAGGAATCACAATCAAAACCTATACAAAGGGCATAGCAGAATAAGCATACAAAAATGTGCAAAAATTATTTTTTTAATTGTGTTGTGGACACTTACAACATATATTAAACCCATCCAAATCGGTTAAGCGGTTCTTAAGGTAAACGAGTTTTTTGATTTATCTTTCCGCCCTCATAACTCTACTCCAATAGCGATTAGAAGACTACAAATTTAGGAGAGTGAGTTTCTCATTGATGGTAAAAGCATATTTAAATTTGGTGCTGATCAGAGTGGGGGCAGTTTTTGTATGCTTATGCTGCTATGCCCTTTTAGGGGAATATCCAAAATAAAAGCCATTAGCAATTATTCCATTTATTTGGACAATTCTTGCATTAAATTTGCACCTTTTAACTCATTTTCAACCTTAGTCAAAAACCTAACAAGGTACAAAATAAATTTTTAAATTTGAATGTTAACCATACCTCCTCCTACGAAAAATTTAATATTTTATCCAAGTCAATTTGAATGAACTTGAAAACTTAAATTTTCTACTTAAATGCCAATATCTTCTACATTCTTGAACGGACTTGAATGATTTATACATATGGCGTTGCATTCTTAATTCACAAATCTTAGGTGACCAGCAAAAAATAAATTTTCCACAATTTTTCGGTGTTTAAATATGCACATAAAGTCTAGCTTTTTTCAAAAAAATTATTAACTTAATGCAAAGTTGCCGATAAAAGCTTTTAAAACGTCGAAGGCAAGCACCTGCTTAAAGTGTGGGGTATGAATGAATGTATGATAGGGCGTTCAACTACCTTTCAAGAAAACATTACTTTTTCATAATGAATGAATCGATTCTGAAGATATATACATTTTACTATAGGTACTTTTTATACCCGTTACTCGTAGAGTAAAAAGGGTGCAAATGTATGAACCAGGCAGAAGGAATCATTTCCGACCATATCTATATTTATAAAAGAGTTCAACCTGACTAATTGACTGACTGACTGACTGGTGACCGTCGAACCATAAAAGATAGGAAGATGAGATTTTCACAGTAGTTTTATCTTATGCTGAAAGTGAGTACTAGGAAAGGATTTTGGAAAGTTCTGCCGGGAAGTGTGGAAAATTCGCGGAAAACTTTTGTATGAAACTATTTTGTTTTTCATCCGATCAAGTTCAAACTCATTTTTAGAGCTCTATATGAAAATTCAACAACAACTGCATACCAATCTTCGGGAAAATTCAAACTGATTCTTTTATTGGTTCTTTACTGTTAAAGGCGCAGCGAAGCGCGACAGGGTATATGCTAGTAAAGTATATATATTCTTGATCAGCATCAACAGCCGAGTCGATATAGACAATTCCGTCTGTCCGTCCGTCCGTCTGTCCGTCTGTCTGTATGAACACCTAGATCTCAGAGATGGTAAGAGATAGAGGTTAGACAACGCCCCTTCCCGCCCCCTGCAATTTGGAAAAAAGTTACATCTCCTACATTTTTAAAGATAGACGATTTGTACCTTCTAGAGATAGTTACTAATTAGCAAAATGAATCGAAAAAATGAATGGAAGTGAACCAAGCCTCCCCGCTACCCACCCTAAAAAAATGTTGCATACTTTTCTGATGGTCACGCTAAGGAACGCAGAAACACTGTTAAACATGTTTTTTCATGAGTAACGGGTACATCGAAGTCGGTTAGAGCCGACTTATAACTTATGCTCTCGTTTTCCAATCAAATTACTCGAAAACAGCCCCACAAAAAATGTTTGGACTGCAATTTTGGACTCAGCAGCGGGATTTGCTTAGGAAATGACTGCCAAATGATCGGCTTCGGAAAACTAGTGTTATTGACCAAGCCCGTATCTTTGCTTCATAGGCTATTTTCACCGCTACAATAAATTTCCTTATGGTCAATGCATTGCAAACAATTCTACGGGAGATAGAAATTAGACCGCGTGGATAAAGACCGCCGTCGGCAGTTTTGTTAAATGAATTTAGACCGCTTTCACAAAATGAATAATGAAATTAGGTTGCGCGGTCTAATTTCATTCTGCAAAATAAATTTAGACCACCATCACAAAATAAATTTAGACCGCCGTAATTAATTTTTCAAAATGAATTTTGACAGCCATTACAAATGAAATGTATTTTTGGATTATACCGGTCTTATTGCATTTTGAGATGACGGTTTAAATTAATTTTGCAGAATGAAATTAGACCGCCATGCAAAATGCACCGCGGTCTCAATTCACGCGGTCTTATATCACAGAGCCCAATTCTACCATGCCAACACTGGAGTTTCATCGTGATATTGTCCGTCATACCCATCATAATTACATAATGGATCAACTGGGTCCAGTGTACCAACTACTCCTGGAAATGATTTTCTAAAAATAATATTGTGGGATCCCAGAATCAAGCAGAGCCATCTAGAACAACTCGCAGTGGCTGCACGTTTTAGCTCTTTATCTTGGTCTCTCTCTTGAAAAGTTCTGCAAGTTTATGTGTATGCTGTAGTCATGACGAAATAGGCATTTTGCTGCTCTTGGTACTTTTAATATATGTTAGTGGATTTAAAGTTGTCATCAAATAATAATAAGCATACTGATATTGTCTGAAACAATAAGTGTACAAGAACTATTATAATAAAATAATTTAAACTGTTCGAATTGAATATACTCTCGAACTTACAATAATAATCCACACTTGAAAAAGATGGACTTGTGAACTATGCGACGCGTCGCAATGGAATAAAAAATGTTGATTTTAAATGGTCTTGGCTCTTAATGATTTAAGACTTTAAAGTTGTTTTATCGTTGACTGTGATTTCGCTTTTAATCTAACATTTAGCTCATTTTCAAATACTTCCAAAAATTTTTTACTGCTGAGCCCCAAAGATTTTTTTTAGATAATTGCTTACCAGGGTATGAATCAGTTGCCAATTAAACTTAACCAGCATGCAAAGCTCTCAAATTATAAGCCACTAAAAATGTATTCCAAGAACTATTCCACACACACACACACATACAACGTAGCTGGGTAATTGTACAATTACCTGGGAAAATTATTATGCAATCAAACACGCAGCTGGAATACTTTGTACATTTCATAATGAAAGAAAACCCCTTTTAGCCACACTTTGCATGTGTAAATGTGACATTTGATGGGGTCCTATTTTCAGTTGACATGTCAACACGTAAATAATATGATTTTATAAATTAATATAAATGTTACAGCTAATTGATAACAATTTCCA
Source organism: Lordiphosa clarofinis (assembly GCA_018904275.1). Lineage (NCBI taxonomy): Eukaryota > Metazoa > Arthropoda > Insecta > Diptera > Drosophilidae > Lordiphosa > Lordiphosa clarofinis. The sequence continues at coordinate 179,263 of JAEIGQ010000244.1, forward strand.
TACTGAAGGGCTAATAAATTATTTTACATGTAAATTGAATTTGATTTTTGGATATTTTTGTGGGGGTGTCAGCATAAAATAAGTAATTATACCCAAGTGCCTGCTCAATTATCTGGTGAACAGAACATCGCTTAATTGTGCCTGGGAAAGCAGCTTTGGGGGTGACATTTTCCTCTCCAGCCCCTGCACCCGGTGAACAAAGCTTTGTACTTGAATGGAGCTACGTTTTAATATGCATTTGCTGTCCTGTTCTCCCCCCACATCCGCCCACAAGGACCAACAACCCTCGCTTAACACGTTGTCATTCATATTTCAATTACTTTTTATGTGATTTTCGCTTCTGTTATTGTTGTCTGGCAGATTCCTATTTATGTTTTTATTTTCACTTTCATTTCCATTCAATTTTTGTTGCCTGCTTTTTGGGTGTCGAGATTTGCTCTTTGAGATTACCGATGCGGAGGTAAAAATGTTAATGAATATTAATGCGACGGGAGTTCGGGGGGTTTTGCGGCTGTGTCTATTGAGTGTGTAATTGAGCCACAAGCCTGGGCATGTATACTGTGATTTGCTGTTATGTTGTTATTACCTTATAGGGTCCCAAGTCCTGGACGACGCATGTGAGTAAGGCATCACGTCCCACGGGCGCTGTCATATTTACAATTGGGGAACTAAATTTGGGATCAACTGTAAGGAAAAGAAATCGAGTGTGTGTGATATTAATAGCTTTGCTTATGGCTGATGTGCAGATAATTGACAGCATAATCGAAATTATGTTTAGGAGCGGCTATTGGCGATTATCATATAAATCGGTTGTAATATAGCTAAAATCGTTGTCAAATTGGTTTTTGTGGACCGGGGGAATGAAAGGATTTTACTAGATGAAGACTGCAAGCAAAAGTTTGAGGGTATGGTGTTAAAAATTATTGGATATGAATTCGCTCTGGGAATTCCTTATTTCCTTAATGATTTTTAGATTGCAGTTTCTTTACTGTTTTTAAGTTGTGACATTTACAACATAGAGAATATTTTTTTTAGCTTAATTTTGAAAAATGCAAAGTTGGATTTTTTAAATCAAAAAACTTACAAGTAAGAGTGTTGCAGTCGACTGCCCCGACTGCAAAATACCCTGTTCCAAGTATTGTAATTCCTACGGCTTTGATTTCCCATATTAATACTGAGGTTATTTCTTCGACTCAGTATATTTTTATGCAGTCAATCAAATGAAAAACTTTTAAGGCATCGAAAGCTAATCTCATTTCCTGCGTTGAAAATTTCGTTTTTTTGGTTTTGATTCGACACTGATTTCTGAGATTTTCAAATCAGACGTACAGCATAAGCGTTTTAAGCTTGAGAAAAACTTGCTGCTTTGTTAATCAGAATTTTACAACTTTTGCTTCTATGAGTAAAGCAATTTAAGCACTACAGTGCTTGTATACCCTCCAAAGGTATAGAAAATTGAAAACTTGCCATACTGATCATCAATGCCTGCCATATACTGATCTTGGAGACCAGACCGACCTTCCAAATAATCCAGAGTTTCGCGTGCCGTGTGGTGCCGTCTTGTTGAAAGCACATGTCAACTAAATTAAACTCTTTCATTTGGTTAAAAAGAGTCAATAAGCACCACACGGTATTTTGTGTCTTTTAAAACTACGGTCCAACGATTCCGCCGGCCCACAAGCCGCTCCGGACAGTGCATTTTTCAGGATGCCTTGACAGCTCTTAAACTACCTCTGACTGCTCTTCAGACCTTCGACCTCCTCGACTTAAATCAAGAGCTCTATTTACCTCTTTAATAAAAATAAGCCGAGTGGGTTTTTGTCTTAGAAGCAATTTCTCAAAAGTTTATCGAAAAACTTTTATGCGGCTGAGGAACATTTGCGTATTGACCTTGTTGAGTCAAACAAATGTATTTTGGGGAACAAAAAGAGTGATGAGGTGACCATGAGCTGGATGCGTAGTCTTCGGAGAGTCTTCGAGATAAGTTTGCCGCCATACCGGAGTTCATCGCTCTTGGAAAGACTTACATGCTGAATTTGTCAACCTGAATCATCCATAAGATTAAAAAATTAGTCCCCTCCCTGAGACGTCTCGATTTCGCCAAAGACAGCATGAGACACTCAAATTTGGCTAATCTGCCGGGAAGTTTGACTAGCCGGACATTGAGAAAATGGGCCATAATCGATTAGTTGAAATTCATGGAAAGTTTCAGCCACAAATGTGTCGGGAGGGACACCAAAATCTCTAGAGATTTTGCCGACGCACAGTGGCCGGTTTGGCCGACTAAGCGTGGCAGTTCATTTCGTTTAATTTTTTTTATTAGAAAATATAATTAAAACAGAAACTGATCCATCTCTAAAATCAGGACTGCATCTCTCGCAAAAAAATTTCCCGTTCACTAGTTTGATGATTAACTGAAAATTGTTATATTGCTTACATTTTCAAAATTAATTGCGCTTGTCAAAATAATTTCTGTGGTGAATTAAGCTAAATATTCTAACAAAACATGGTAGGTTTGAAACCAACCGGATGAAATTTCGGTGGCATCAAAGAATTGGTTAGAATTTAATTGGAAGAGGTTCTGTGGCGCACCCATTTATGTAAGTTTTGAACCTCCAGACTCTGCAAAAGCTTTAGACATTTGCAGCATAAGTAAGCTGTAGGTCCCTGAAAAAGCTGGAGGTCCCTTTAGTTGTGCGGAGCTAAGAGATTGATAGAAGCTCGGCTTGGCTCATTCTTAAATTTTGTAATATCATCTGGTTTCCGCCTCGGAACTTCTAATAAAAAACATTTTATAAATTTATAAGTTTTTTCTTGCACTAAAAATTTTAAGAAATTGTCAAAAGCTCGGCTTGACCCTTAGGGGTTTTTTGTTATTTATTTCAGATATCCTGCTATTAATTTAAATGATGAATTGAAAACTTATTAATTAATTTATTTCTTCATCTTTACTTACCTATAACCTCAGCTGGCACCTCCACTCTCTGCGGCTGACACTTCTGGCACATTATGATGATAGCCAATGCCAATTGTGTGGCATAGCCCAAAGCATTGGCTAGATTACAACATTGCGTAAATTGCTGATTTGCAGTCATCTCTTTAGTTTATTCGTACACTTGTTTAATACTTTGATTTGTTGGCTTTTACATTTTATGAAATTGTTTTTTTACTGTCGGTGGGAAATTGGGTTTCAATCGATTAGCAAATAGCCCGAAACACATTCAGACAATGCAAATGGCCGACTTGAACTTTTGCATAAATTCCACACACACCCCGCACACTTAACCCGCGAAACTCGAACCCGGACGAACTCAATGAACGCGGCCGGCGTCGGGTAATTGGCAGTCATTAGCGAGCCTCTTCTAATGGTATAAACTTTGGGCTTTTGCTGGCTGTTGTTATTTATGCGTGTAAACAAGGGCGCAAAAAGTTCAACACAAAGTACTTGAACACAGAATCAAAACTACTGTGCAAACAATGGCGCACAATAATAATAATATTAATCAGGATGGCGAAATTAAAAAGTTTCAAGTTTCAAACGCGCCGATTTGAAGTATTTTTGCGTGTTTGAGTTGTGTAAATTGCCAAAGCGAACAGCTGCCCGAAATTAAGTGAGAGCTGGCAGCTATCTGCTGGCCAGTAAAGAAGGTGTTGCATGTCTGCACATTTCATTTCGAAAACAGTTTATGGAACGGAAATGAAATGTTTCAGTTTGTGTGAACTCGTAAATAAAGCATAAAACTGTGCAGTCTGCTCTCTGAAGGGCACTGAAATAAGTACGTAGTTGCGCTCAAAAGCGGTTGTATTAAATAGACTTTGCTGCAATGCAGTTGTGGGCGAAGTTGTAATAGGAATTAAATTTATTTTGATTACCGAAAATCCCATTCCAAAGGTCACTGTTATTGGTCTGACTCACCTGGTATAAAAGTGCTGCCAACTGTGTGCTCTATTTCAAAAACTAAAAGCCTACGAGTGACAGTAACAATTTTAAAATGACATTTCATTAAAACTGTTGTTTTCTTTACTCGATTTTCTTCTATTGATTTTTACATAATTTAGTGCAAGGGAAAGCAAAGTTATCGGCCTGTGTGTCCTTTTGTTAGACATTCAAGTTTCACATTGCATGCCCTGAAAAGTAGACTACAAAAAGACATTGGCGGAGGGGAGCCTTGTGTAGGCACTAAAAATGTCTAGGAAATGGGCAGCGGCAATATTATTAATAATTTAGAGCATGCGGGCCATGTCAGTTAGGCCACAGACAGAGAGACAGGCGCTTGGTATGGAAATCTTGTTAAGGAAGCCATAGTGCGGCGAATATAAGTGTGGCTAGCAGAGCTTTCAGAGTATTAAGCATATTATCTGGGCAGAAAAAGTGTTCGAAACTTCTTTAAAAAATTCAAGTGGTTGTTTCTCAGCCCTAGCAACCACCACCCACGCAAAGCAAGTAAATTTACAACACATAATAAGACTCACTCATAAAGTTTTTGTGCCCCACATATACTAGTTTTATGGTTTTGGACATGCAAAGTCGAAAGCCCATACAATTTGTATAATCAGCTGTTAAATTATGTGCAAAATGTAGCCCCCAAGCCCCTGTCCCTACCTTGTCATTTCGCACAAGGTCAATCACACACTTTGTTTACTTTGCGTGTTGATGCGCCCAAGGCTATGCAGCACAAAAATGTCTCTTGATGCTGTGCAAATACGCACAGAATTTAGTCATATTTTCAATTTTCAACATAAACATTAATTAACACGTGATATATTTCACAGCTTATCGTGATGCAACTTTGGCATTTTTCATATAATATTTCGCTTTTTTTGCCTCCCGCCCTAAACCGAAGTTGGCTAAGAGTGCATAAAATTAGCATAAATCAAAAAAATCTAAGCTAAAAGTATGCAAAGTTTTGCTCACTTTTTTTCTCTCCTATTGTTTCTTACTTCCCCCAACACAAGCGCCGCCGGCACGGAAGTTGATTATTATCGCTTGTTATTAACCACAACAGTAACAAGAATAACAGGGTACAAGGGAGGGCGGGGAAAACTGCATTCACATGTTGGCCATTATGTCACAATGACGAGGGGACGAAACAAACTTTTCCGATTTCTCTGCGACTTTGGGCAAGAATTTGCTTTTTGTTTGTCTCCCTCACTGAAATTGAGCTTCAGCAATTTGCAATTGATATGCAATTGTGTTTTTGTGTGTTTGCATGAATGTGTGGGTGTGGATGTGTGTGTTTGTGTCAATCTGAATGAATTGGGTTTTGGGTGGAGTTAATTGTAAGAGTGGATAGAGAGGCCATTGACTTTGACTTTATTTGGTCAATGAATAATGAAAAGTTATTTTTAGGTTAAATCCGTGGAGAAGAAGTTTTTGGTAGAAGAAGATAAAATTCTCATACTGTTTGATTTACAATTTGAGATCTTTAATATTTGATTTATATATGGGTTATTCCATCTAAATAATCTAACCGCGCTATATAATACTATTTGTTTTGATGTTCCCACCACTAACAATTCGCAAGATAAACGACACAGAAAAATAAATTTTTGTAACATTGTAATGGTGCATCCGATTAAAACGAATAAAGTTGTAGAACTACTATTATCATATCCTCTATCAAAGAAGATCGAAGCGAATTTAAATAAGTTTTCACCTATTTTTCAAAGTGGGCCCACCGATTTTTTAATGAACTATTTTAATACACTTGAAAAGTCTTCTTTAGTCTGCACGCTGCTAATATGTCGGAACCGTCCGGATTGGATGACTACTTCTTGTAGCTGCCATAGGAACTATCGGTCCAAAAGTGGGTCTTTGTGAGAAAAACTTTTATGTTTTAATGTTAACGCGTTCCACTTCAGCGATTACACTGTGCAACACTAAAAAGTTGATACGGTCGAGACCAAAAAATTCTGAAAGGGTATGATAGTAGTATAAAAACCTTCCCTGGGTTTGGTCTGGTTAGCTACCGATTTCTTTTTATTGCACTTTTAAGCATATGATTGGGACTTGTAACTCCCTATCTCGTAAACTATTTGGAATTTCGCTTTGACGTCTGAAAAGAAGTTGTTGCTCTTGACTTAATTGACAAAACATTTCTAAGTAACAAGTCAAAATAGTCACATCTTTAAACTCAAAATTGCAAAAATGTCGTAAATTCATCATATTTTCCCCTCATTTTGTACTGTTTTTCAACTTTTTCTTGAAAACTATAACGAATTTGACCAAGCAATGAAGGACGAAAAAGTAGCATAGACTAACGTAAGCAATCGGTTGGAACATACTAACTTCATTCGAATGGTCCTTCATATAGTTAAAGACCCTAAAAGATGAATAACTTCAACCAAAACTCGAAAAAGTACAGTTTTTGGTAGAAATTGGCTGACACTATCAAAAATTTCGATTGTTTTGTATTAAATTAATAAAATTGTCAAAAAATATAACTTAAAAAATTTAGCTAAAGAAATTTAATTTATTTATTTTTTTACCGATAAAATTCGTTTTTTTTCGAATTTTTTTTGACAGCTTTTCATGCTTTTGGTCTTCTTACTATATCAAAGAGTGCTTAAATGAAGTGTGTTCGTACTAACGGTTTGATTATTTTGGTCTAAGCAACAACTTTTACCTACATTACTTGTCCAGGAAAAAGTTCAAAAACTGAAAAAAGTTGTGAAAAATTGATTTTTTTGGACATCTTTTGTAATTTTAAGTACCAAGACGTTATTTTTTTGATTTGCTACTAAGAAATGTTTTGTAGGCCAAGCCAAGAGCAACAACTTTGCTAAAGACACACAAGCAAAATTCAATATAGCTTACGAGATATAAAATCATTAATCCTACACTGAAGCTGAAAAGTTCAAAGGTCAATAAAAAGAATAAGAATAAGAAGAGAATCAGACCAAACCCATGTAGCGTTTTTATACTACCATCACACCCTTTCAGAATTTTTTGGTCTCGACCGTATCAACTTTTTTGAGTTCAAAAATGTGTCACAGTGTTATTAATGTTATACGCTTTTACATGGATTTTGAAGTTTTGGTCGAAGTCGGATTACTATATCTTATAGCTGTCATAGGGTTTTATTTAGAAAAATGTTTCTTGAACTCTGATGTATTAAAACATTGGCAAGGGTATATAAACTTCAGCAAAGACGAAGTTAGTTTGGCCTTGTCGTTTTTTTTAGGTTTTTTAGTTTGGATCCTTATTACAATCCGACACACCAAGTGTGTAGACGTGCGCACAGCTAGTTTCAAAATGGTGTATCGTCTTGAACAGTAAGGCAACGAAAACGGCATAGTAGCAACCGATACTTGAAGGCTGTCGGACTTCAAAGTATTTAAAAGAACATCGATCTTGCAATAAGCTTTTGCGCCGCTGGGTATGCGATTCTTTGAGACGACTACGCATTTGTATCTTCCATGCGATAAATTGGTCCCGTTTTCCTGATCGAAACTATCAAAATTAACTCCTCATCTCAATTTATAGTAAAAAAAAAACTTTCTGCTAAATGCTGACATATAAATGGATTCTGGTAAATATCTTGGGGAATATTTTATCTTGGCAATTCGTGAATGTGTGGTTTAAAGAATTTTTAGATTGCCGACGAAGCGCTAAGCGTTAGGCGAATTGAGGCTATTGTAGCCGCAACGTGTACCCAGAAAGCTGATTTTTTGAGTATTTAAGCTTACAAAAACCTGAATGAGTGCATTTACGGACATTGGAAATGAATAGACACTAGAAAAAATTTAGTTGAAAAATATTTTCCTTTTTTCATTACTCCTGTTCGGGTTCAGGTTCGGATTGAAAATTGGCTTTGATCCGTTTTAGGTTCGGTTCTGGCTTCCTAAGAATTACGGCTCCGACTCCGTAGAGGTTCAGCTCCGAACCGGTTTGCAGCCCTGCAGCAATAATATAAAATTTTTAAATTTGTGACGAAATTACGATACAATTGTAGTTGTAGTGGCAGTTTTTGGTCTGGTAATTTCGATTTATATCCCTGATCGGCATAAGAAAAATTTTGCTCGGGTCGTTCGGAAAAGAGTCACATAAAATAATATAGTCTTGTCTAATAACATCCCAAAGGGTGTGCTCATCGCTTTATCTATATACTTTTGCTATCGGCTTTACGTTGACATTCGATGCCGTTCTTGTTGAAACTGACTGTGAGCGAATATCAACAATTGGAGAATTCCGCACTCTGGTTTTTTGGACTTGCGTAAGCTTGTTTAGTTTGTACTTTTGAATTCGGTAGTAAATAAATTTAAAGATACAATACACTTCGATTTTATCTATTAATTATCATCCTATCGATTCTATCCTTACCTATTTTTAATGACCTGTTTTTAACTTCTTCTGCCAAGATCCTAAGCTAACGAGAAATATTAAGTCACAGTATTACTAGTCAAATCTAAAGCACCGGGCATGTGCTTAGAAACCCCATAACTTAATTTCCGTTTTATTTTTGTCCGTACACATTATTTCACTGCATATTAAAACACATTTACACTGCCAAATTCATGCTAGGCCCAAGTGCAAGGCCATTCACCTGCAGTGGCACAACTCATACGCCTAAAATTCTGTTACCATTTAGTATGAAAATTTGCAATCACAATCAAATTGATAACAACCATCAGCTAAAAACAACAAACTGAACAATGTTATATGTAAAATGCAAATGACACAAAAACAGCATAGACCTGGTGCATGTTTCTCCCCACCTCTCCTGCGGCCTTTATTTGATCATGGATACCCGACAAATGTGTGCAACATATTTTGAAACAAATAATAAGCAGGCGATAGATTTACATACATATGCAGACTGGTTATGGTGCGGTTTATGGTTATCAATGAACTTTAATTTGTAGCCAGGTCCAGGACCAACCGCCACATTAAATATGAAATATGCAATTGTACGGCGCGCCTAAACAGACACACACACACACTAATACATTCGGTGGGCAATAAACAGCAGAGAGTCAGACACATTTGTAGGCAAATTTCAAAATACACATCAAAAACATGCGTGGCAGCTTACTAAAGAAAGAAAAACATGTGACGACCATTGACCGCTGCAGATGGCAGTGGGTTGGAGTACTTTGGCTGTGCCTAGGGGTGGTTGGCTTTGTTTTCATTTAAGTTTTAGTTTCATTTTTTTATTTTGGTTGTGCCTTTTTAATATAATTACAATAATCACGCATCTGAAGTCGCTGCAAATGTCGCCACTAAATTGCCAACAAGCGCCTAAAAACGCGTGCGACTAAACACGCGAGCAGGCACGAAATGTTTGAGTGTGTGTGAGAATTGTAATGCGCTTTTGCAGTTTGTCGTTAATTATTAATTAATGTTGTAGCAAGCATAATCCAAAATAGTTTGGGATTTCGTGTATGAGAAATATTTTAAAAGTATTTCCAGGTTTTATTATGAATTTTCAATGAAAACCCAAGGCAACAAAGTTAGACTTTTTTCAGTGTAGTAAAGGGTTGGTGGTGAAATGTTAGAAATGGTCCATCGCTTCGAGATTTTTAGTAGTTTAAGCTTAAAATTGCAGAAATTAGCTCGGTAATAAAATAACAAAATGGTTTACCGCAAAGTAAGTGATTTTATCGGAATTTCATTGGCATACTTTTGGGGCAACAACAAAATATAGGGCTTTCGTGAACACGTATACAAAGAGTAAAAATGGTATGTTTTCATCAATAAACGAAAAGTTTTTTTGGATAGTTTATTTCAAAGTTCCGGTAATATCAAAGACAGTCAAAACAAAATTATAGGTTCCCAAAACACGTCTACAAGGGGTCAAAATAGGCAGAAAATAGATTCGTGTTCAGCACACAAAAGTCATTTAGAATCACCACCTATCCTTCAATATGCTGGAAAACCCTTCAACAGAGATAGCTCACAACATTTTTTTTCTAATTTTTAAGCAATATTATTTGGAAATATTATGTTTTGAACAATACGGCGCGTTTCCATCCACAGGCAGGCTGCCAAAATTTAAGGTGTCAGTTGCTCCCATACATGTGTAAACACCAGACAGAGGCAGTGGATGACTTCCTTAGTTTTAGGTATTAATTGATTTCATACATGTGTGAACTCCTGCCTGGGGCAGTTGACTGCTGCACAATTTGTTCGAAGAAATGATTCAAAATTCAGTGTGAACAGAATGTCAGATGACTGACATAGAAAAATTTGACAACCTGCTCTTGTGATTAAACCTACCCTCCAGTATACAGAAATTAAGAAATCTGATAAATAGTTCAGATTCCTTCTCCAAACATTTACAAATTTTTTTAAAAATAGTTTCAGCACAAAAAAAAACTTTAAGCTACTTTTATAAAAGCAACAAAACGTTTTGCAATTAGTAATTCAAATTAAGAGTAGTATATAAATTCTTCAAAAAGATCAGGTATGTTAAAACAATTTCTCAGACCATTTTGAATCGCAGTAAAGGCATTTTAAGCAGCCGCGAAATGAAAACAACATTAATTTTGACATTATTATGCTGTCATCGATCATTTTATCAGAATTAGATTAGTAGGAAAATAAAAAGAAAATGTTCAAAGTAAAGAAGCCAATGATATTTTACTCTATTCTAATTTAGTCAAATTGGTAGGGTTGTCGATATTTCTCAAAATATCAATATCGATAATATCAAAAACCAAAATATTCACTGGTGGCAGTTACACTAAACCGATGTTGATGATTTTAAGTAAAGAATTGTCACCATTCTGGTGTGACCCTAAATCGTAATTTGAAAACATTTTTTTAATATTTTTACACTAAACTACAAAAAGGGCTTAATATCAAATTTTAATTTTTTTAAGGACCGCAATTTAGTCAAAAAAAAAAAATATCATAAAATTTTTTTCAAGAATCAGACCAGAAGGACGTCTATTCACACAACCTGGGGATGATAAATCTTGGCCGCCAGCACTGTGCCTTTTTTTGGAAATAAAATTTATGAAAATTTCTTAAATTTTCTGAATCTAGATTATAGTTTTGGGGGTCCGATTTGTATAGTCAGAAGAAATCAGCAAAGAGTATAGCAAAAACGAAGTCTAAATAAAATTCTAAGAAAATTTCACTAAAAATCCATGTGTCTATAAGGAGTTCCTAGCCGGCGCAAACCGATCTCAAATCTTAAATATATTTAAGGATTTTTCTTTTCGAACAAGACTGAAAAAAAATAAATTTTTAATATTTCTACTTAGAAATCAACAAAGAATTAACGTATAAAGAAAAAAATCTATGTCAAAATATCGTACATGGATCAAGTTGGATGGGGGAATTCATTTCAGGCCCATGGTTTCTGGGCAAAATTTTCCGAAGATTTCGTTTTTCCGACAAGTTTTATGCAGAACAAAATCGACAGTCCTGTTATGACAATTTGCTCCTGCAATTACCATAGTAATTTTGTCTAATATATCGTTTAGAAAAAAATTTATATCGGAATAACCCTTATCGTCCAACAAAAATGTCGATAACTCGATAAAATATTGACAACCCTAGTTGAAAGTATAAAGCTAAATATAGACCATGATGCGAAAGTAAAAACCAGTCAAAACTAATGCTTAAATCTTGCAGAAATGTGAACTCGCGCTGATATATGCATTTGAGATTTCTTAAACTTTAAACATGATTGGAACCAAAATCTTGTTTTTTTGTAATTAGCGCTTACCGAGTCCCTGAATTCAAACTAACATACATGCCAAAATGAATATTTCTATGGTAAATCACCGGCACTTAGCTCAAAAATACAAATACACACTTTTGTATTTGGTTTTTCGGCATAAAATCTAGTTGTAAAGATATTGAATTCTTCGGTTTTTAAGCAAATTATGTGTTACAGGGACGGCTTGGAACGATTTATTCAATGTAGACGAATATTTCATATAGCTTGCATATAACCGATCAGGCCGATTTTCTCCAACTTTGTTGTCTTTGACGCTTTAAAACTGAAACTCGGTTTGTACACTCATTTAAAGCTTCTTATTCGATATATAAAATCTGGTTCGGCTTAGAAAAATATTTCATATAGCTGCCTTATTCCCATCTGTCCAGACATACCAATTGCTATTCCGATATAATGTTGTGAGCTATCTCTGTTTAAAGTGTGTTGATTGCATTAAGTTGTAATCAACCATTGACCTTAAGCCAGCGCTATAAAAAGCACAAAAAATATGGACAAACATTTTGCATTTTTATAGGTTAAATTATGCTGTAATATTTTTAAGCAGATGCACTCAAAGTTGGAAAATGCTTGCTGCCAACTTCACAAAAATCACGTGGCACAAAAAAAGCTGACTCAGCTGACTACAGCCCGTCCACATAGCAGTTTGCCAGTGCTGCAAAGAACAGGAAACATCGTAGAGGTGTCAAATGGGACGAAGACGATGACTAGGAACGTTGCCCATTTAAAGAAGATCGCGGAGAGGTCTTAATCCATTCTTCTGGAAAAAACAGAACGGATGTGAGAGAGTGTTGTGAGAAGTCTGTCACTCAACAAATTATAACGCTCGGATGTGGCTATGTGGGAGAGAGCAGTTCAGTCTGGGTTACCGAGCAGTACAGAACTAAAGTTATAGCAAATAAATATATAACAATAATATATGTTGTTTGTGTCTAAACGCGGGTTCCTGCAATGAGTATATTGAGTTTATATTGAAATCTAAAAAAATTGTTGGTTCTTATGCCAAGAAAAAATCAAGAAGAGACAAGTGTCAAACTAGAAGCGCTAACAAGTGTTTTCCAATCTGGATAGCTAGCTCTAGCTGATAATAGTCCACCATTTTTATATCATGAAGCTTTGGATCAAAGTTCAAATAAATTGGCTAAATCAGCAGCAAGACCTGAGAGAAATGGTCCATGAGGTTATCGACTATCTTATTGTCTGTTCACACTGGTCGCAGCTTCGGAAAATCTTTCAAAGTCGAAGCTGCGAGAGTTTTTTTTTTCATAGGAAACACGTTCACTGGTTGGTTACTTAAAATTCGGAAAATTCAAGCTCCAGCACTTGTTTTATTGGTGTTACCATATAACTCTTTAATGATATCGTTTCAAAATGCTTACAACACCATATTTTAAATTTATTTATTCACTTTATATTTATCAATATTGCGGCACAAACAAGTCTGTCCGAAAGCGTACTAAAATTTTTTGTAACTAACACATTTCGTAGTGATCAAAATCAGAGCAAAACCAATTTCAAAACAAAGTTTTGAACCTTCCATCGGCATTAATCTGGACTCTAAAATTATACTGTTTAAGCTTTTTATATACACATTCAACAGGTTCCTTTTATTAACTAAATCAAATCAACTTCTTAAATTATTTTATAAAATATTTACATTAATACTGTTTTTGAGTTTTGAGCAAAACTATTGTTAAAACCTTTATTTATTTATAGATTTACGTATTTTGGTTTGAGAAATCAAGTCTTTTTTGTTTTTTGTTCCACCATTTTCATTAATAATCTCTTTTTTAAACTGTTGTGATTTATGTTCCCCGGCTTGTCATTTCGTTTTCAAAACAAATGCAACACGTTCGAAACTTGTTCAGAATGATTTTGGTTTAGAAAATCGCTTAGAGAAAGCACAACCGCACGTCCCGAAGGTTGTCGTCAGACTAAACAGCAAAAGCAGCACGAAGTGACCGAGTTACCCAAAACATTGACGAAGATGATAGTCCTCGTCGTCAGGTGGTTGGGATGGGGGAGGAAGTGTGTGCGAGTGGTTTTTTTGGGCCGATGGCATTTGCGTCGCGAACGAATCAGACAACTGTGATTTTTGTTGTTGCTGCTGGGATACATTTTATTTTGCTTTTTGTGTTTGGTGGGTGCATTACTCTTCTTTTTTTTTCTAACTTCTGGTTTGCTTGTGTGTGTGTATGGGTGTGTGTGCGAGCATTACCCAATGGGGGGTGTGCTAGAGAAACTCACCACGGTTGAACGGCTCTCGCAGTTTCGGTTGAACGTAAGTTGAACTGAACGGGTAAATTGGGAAATTTTCTCTGCATACTTTTAGATGCGTGGTGCTGGGCTTCCGGATTTATGAATGAATTTGGTGAGTGTAAAAAGGGTTGAGGTAGGGGTGCTGGCAAGTGCGTGTTAAGTTGAAATTGATTGTCATTGGTCATGGCATTGGTTTCGGGTTTGTTGTTCCTTTATTTTCGAAGGCGATGGTCATAAATAGTGCCTTGGCTGCCAAATAAAGGAATAAAATAACAAATATTGCGACAACAATGGAGATTAGCAGATTAATGAAATATAATGAATGAAAAATTGTTTATAACTTTTTTTTGATATTTTAATATATGAAAAATTACACACAAAATAAAAAACCAATTAAACATAAACTAAATGCCCGTTATTAAGGGAAGAAGTATTAAAAAGTCGTTCTTAAAAAACAAAGCAATAACATTTATTTTATATATTAACGTTCTGCCTGCATACGATAGGAGTCTACGTTTAAAGATTTGATTGCTCTAGGTAAGTATAGGTATGCCTCTGCCAAGAAAAAACAAACCACCTAGAACAATATTGCTTACATATTTTGAAGCTTGAGTATGTATCCTATTATTAAATTAACAAACATTTAGATTTTGAACTACTTTAAATGTCAGCCCTTGGTTTAAAAATTTTCGGACTAGTCCATATACAATTTTAACGATACGAGCTATAGGTATAAAAATTGGATGAAAAAATAATAAATTTATTAAAGGGCATAGCAGAATAAGCATACAAAAACTGCCCCCACTCCGATCAGCACCAAAATTGAATATGTTGTTACCATCAATGAGAAACTCACTCTCCTAAATTTTTAGTCTCCTAGTCGCTATTGGAGTAGAGTTATGAGGGCGGAAAGGCAAAACAAAAAACTCGTTTATCTTAAGACCCGCTTAACCGATTTGAATGGGTTAAAAGTATGTTATAAGTGTCCACCATAGAATTCAGAAAATTATTTTTGCACATTTTTATTACCAATTCTTAAACACAAAAAATATTATTTAAATTTTCAATTAATTTTTTCGAGGTGTAAATCGATTTCAAATCTTATAGTTTTTTGCTGGTTTTTTCACTTAGAATTCCTTAACAATGTAAAATTTTTGCAGTGACATCGGAAATCATCTTCATAGTGAATACCAATAAAACATGTGAATTGTTTTACATATATGTTTTATAATATTGAGCACACTGTAACTACTCACACAGAATTGACAGAAAATGTTCCCTTTTTTCCCCTTTTTAAGTTGATTTACTGTGTGCCTAATATGTTAAAATATTACTGAAAAATAATAATTTAACATTTAATTGTATTTCACCATGAGGTACACTTGGGATATGTTTGCAAAAATTATATGTTGTTAGGGACCTCTAGATGAAAAAAACCAGCAAAAAACTGTCGGTGTCGCAAAAGGCTAACACAGCAAAATAATTATTTGAAAATTTCAATATTTTTTTTTGGGCCAAAGAATTGGCAATAAAAATGTGCAAAAACTATTTTTTGAATTGTGGTGTGGACACTTACAACATATATTAAACCCATCCAAATCGGTTAAGCAGTTCTTAAGATAAACGACTTTTTTGATTTATCTTTCCGCCCTCATAACTCTACTCCAATAGCGATTAGAAGACTACAAATTTAGGAGAGTGAGTTTCTTATTGATGGTAACAACATATTCAATTTTGGTGCTGATCGGAGTGGGGGCAGTTTTTGTATGCTTATTCTGCTATGCCCTTTTAAATCAAAATATTCCACTTTTCGAAAGCTTACTTTGGTCCATTTAAGATTATTCCCTTAGGTATTAATCATTGTTTTAAGATTTTAAAGACGTAAAATTCGCTTGAGGCTTTGTAAGTATAGAGAGGTGGTTCTCGCTTCTTTTGAAGATAAAGCTGCTCTCATATCGGAGCGACAAATTCGCTCGCCATTGCGCTGTCCGGCATATAAGTAAGCTTGGGAGCCTATAATAACACCAATAACCCTCAGTATTTTTAGTATTGGCAAAAATCCTTCATTGAAGGAAATTTTGCAAACAGGTAAGGCTGAACGAATATCCTTGGGAGCAAAGGTCCAAAACAAGGAGTTCAAAGACTTGTTGTTGTTCTGCTTTTCCTTGCCGAGAACTTTTATAGAAATTCTTATATTAGTTCTGTGGCGGCATTTGCAACTGCCTCTAGTAAAATACTTAATTTTTCGAAAACCTTGGGTCACTAAAAGGGATATATTTATACACTTGAAAAGTGTATTATAATTTTGCCCAGAAGTTTGCAACGCATAGAAGGAATCATCTCCGACCACATAAAGTATATATATTCTTGATCAGCGTGACGAGCTGAGTCGATTAAGCTTTGTCCGTCCGTCTGTCCGTCTGTCTGTTTCTACGCGAACTAGTCCCTCAGATTTGAAGCTATCGAGCTGAAATTTTGCACAGAGTCTTCTTTTGTCTGCACGCTGCTAATATGTCGGAACCGACCGGATCGGATAACTACTTCTTGTAGCTGCCATACAAATAATCGATCAAAAAATGGATTTTAATGAGAAAAACTGTTTTTTTTCTCAATATTACCGCTCTCAATCATGGTCATGGGTAATATTAAATGTTTTTAAGCTGATCTGCGAAGTTTGGTCGAAGTCGCTAACCGTTGAGACAAGCGATTTCAAGTGTATAAAAACTTCGGCACGGACGAAGTTAGCCCTGCCTTTCTCGTTTTTAACTAATTTGAGTTTTTGAAAATCCTTTTGGGGTTCTATTTTTGACTATCTAAACTTTAGGTAGGTAGTTAGGTATTTCCAGCTGGCCATGTAGGGGGGCCACAGGCCACACATAGACCTTACGGTCCTTAGTGAAATCTGAACTATTAAAATATGCACGCGGTTTTTCACATTTAAGCTCTAGAACGAAACTGCTCAAGAAGAGGGTATTACCGACTTTATCTTAAAATGAAAACAAATAATTTATCAGTTAGGAAACCATTCGTATTGCACCTTATTGCAACGCTTTCTACTTGATTCAACATTTAAATTAATTTTTTCAATATCAACAACTGACTGAGTGAATCAGGCTCCACCTCGCACTTCCCTTCTAACCCAACTTGCTGCACTCACACACAAAGTTTATTTTCAATAATCGTGCCAGATTGTGTCATGGTACGAAACTCCCCCGCTGGCCTCAGCTTAATTGCTCGCATATATCAGTTTCAGTTCCCCTCCGCAACGCTAATCACCCAACTCCCCCGGCCGTCACACTCGCAGCCTATCATTTTCACACAACACACGCACACAGCCTATAAATAATAGAAGAAGACTCCTAACAACAACAAAATTTGCTGCAGCGCAAAAAAAGGAAAAAAACTGTTAAACTATGGCGAAAAATGTTGAAAAGGATATCCGAGTCCTGAAGCCGCTTTGCATTGCGTGCCAATGCACTTGCGCCACAAATCATTCCAGCAACATTCGGAAAGGGTTAAAGGTCTCCGGCTCCCGGGACTCGCAACTTTATTTTCAAGTTTCTTTCGCTTCCTTGGCAACTTTTTTTTGTGTTGCTTGTTTTGGGGGTTCCTTAATATAAATTTTGACACCTGATAATTGCTTTTCACTCGCTTCCGCGTTTTGTGTGCTGGATGCGACGACGACAGCTGCTGTCCCCCACCTCTGCCCTTGCAGTCCATATTCTGTTATATGGTGGCTGAACATGCAAAGTTTCGGGTTGTCTTCGGGATAGATTGTCTGTGTGTGAGAAGCTTCCCTAAACTGTCATAAATTATGACTAAATTTTAGTTCTTTTTTATGGCTACGTTTTGGGCATAAAACTTTTAGTTGAGTTATAGGCGCAACCTTGATGGAGGCATTCAAAGGAAATTGGCAATTAAAAGTCCATAAAAGTAGATAATTTTATAAAAGAAGGGGGGTGTTATTTTTAGTCACGATCAACAGCGAGAAACAGATATCAAGTAAATCATAAAGAGCACCACCTAAAAAATTGCTGACCACTAGCAAAACTCAAGACGGCTCGCTCGAAAGCAAATTTGATTATAATCAACAATAAAATATTATGTAAACAACTGAGGCAGTAAGCTTCAAAGAGAGAACGACATAAATCTACATAGGAAGAGCGTGAGATACAAATGCTTCTTGTCGACTGAGAAAATACTCTTTAAGAATTGTTTGTTGCCATAAAAAATATATAAAAAGTCTGTTTCACCAAAATGGGGAGAAATACAAAGCTGAATAATATGTTACTTAAGATGCGACCCATTTGAAAGTTAGAGCCAGGTAGATCTAAATAAGCTGCATATGGGTCATTCTTTTCCAAATCGAACAGTCTCAAACTTCAACTTTTTTTTTGTCAATAAAAAAAAAACCGAAATTAGATCTCGACACTCCCACCGAAACGTAATTTGCGGTTTTGCAAAAAAAATTTTGTTTAATTTATAAACAATTTCAAAAATCGTCAAAAACGATAAAGTGGAAAAAAAGGGTTTATTAAAAACGTGATATCTCCGGCTTGGTTTATCGGACAGGTCTCAAGTTGATATCGATGGAATTTCACTGTGTGTACTCAAATTATAATTTTATGGATTTGTAAATTATTTAATAATATTAAGTAATTGTTGCTAAAAATTACATATAATTTTTACTCAGTGTTAACCACGATGATATATCTTCTAATGATACACAATTGATTGCCCTAAACACAACTTAAATTTCGGTGTTTTCAAAAATATGGAGACTTTTTTAGTTTAAAAGTTATGAATTTTTAAAGTTAAAAACAAATAAAAAGATGCCCTTAAAGAAAGCTTTGCAACGCAGGCAATTTTAAAGCTATGTAACTGAAACATTAATTAATTGCCCACATTTGCCGACTTTGTCGTTTTTGATGATTTTTGAAATTGTTTATAAATTAAACAAAATTTTTTTTTGCAAAACCGCAAATTACGTTTCGGTGGGAGTGTCGAGATCTAATTTCGGATTCTTTTTTATTGACAAAAAAAAAGTTGAAGTTTGAGACTGTTCGATTTGGAAAAGAATGACCGATATGCGAGAAATTCACTAAAGATTGTACAAAAGGTTCGGTCCAGAAGTTTGAACCTTTTGCAAAAACTATGGTTTAATTCGCAAACCTGTTTCTCAGCATATCTTATCCAAGGTTATAGATTGAACCTGTGTTCAAAGCTTCGAGATGGCTGTAACTTGTGAACTTAAGCTTTGTTTTAGTGGAATTTTTACACTTATATTTTACATAACTAAAGAATGGAATAATCTATATTCTTATTGTTATGCTTTGAGCCAATGATCAATGTAATTACCTATGCGTCATAGGTCATAATCTGAGTTCTATTACCTATGTGTTACATGGACTTCAATTTGAAAGAAGTAGAAGTGCAATGAGGCAGTGAAACTACAGTCACTTCTAAATTAAAGCTGAACCTACTTTTAAAGATGTGATTTCCAACGTTATTATTGATGAATTTACCCCCAAGGTTAACGAGTGGGAAAAGATCGCTTGTACATAAAGACATGGGTTTTTTAAGCCGGATATCATAAATTTACCCTAACAAGCATCTGCGGATTCTTCCACAAGGTTTGAAAATCATCCCCGAAATGACAGAAGATCGTCCTATACATTAACCAATTTATATCATACTCTTCTAAAGCTTACAAGAGTACCTGGTCCTTAAAATTGGATTGGATCGCTTTATTTTTCTGCTCGACCTTGTATTAAAGCAATTTTTGATATGATTTCAAGCCGCACCTACATTTTAAAATGCTCAGAAAATTATTTAATTCATTCAATTTGATTGAAACAGAAGTTCATAAAAAAAGAATGGTCCAGCTCGAGCGTCCAACAAAATATGATCAAACCTCATTAACAAATTCTATTAACATATTTATAATACCCTTTTTTTGCTAATCAATAGAACAGCTGACAAAATCATTCATAAGGGGCTCTCTTATAGGCTTCTCCTCCACTTTGCTCTGCCTTACATAAACAAACTCCAGCTTATTCTCTCTCAGTATACGCACTTATCCAGGCGAATTGATTTCCAACGATCAGTTGATTTCTTCCTCTGCAAATTGCCGGTTCGTTAAGGCGCAAGTTTAATAATTTAATTGGATTCAAAGTGAATTAATTTTGATGCAATTAGACAAAATATTCTTAAAGCGCTTAATTTTTGTTTTGTTTGTTACTGCTAGAATGTGTGTGTTTTTGCAGTAAAGCTATTCCAACATAAGGTAGGTAAGAGCTTAAAAAAAAACTTAGTTAAAATTAATTTTTAATTTAATAATTATTTTAGTTCTCTCGGGAAAATTATTTTTTCTAAACTTAAGAAAATTCGGTCAAAAGTTAAATTTGCCCCAAAATTGTGAAATAATATTTACATCTAAGCTATTCTTTCAATATTCTCTTTTAGGGAATCTTTACTAAAATTCAAAAGAAATGTCTTAAATATAGAAATTATTTCTAAATTTTGGGGCAAAATTTAACCCTTGACTGAATTTTCTTAAATTTAGAAAACATAATTTTCTGGGTGTACATTTGTACAGAGAAAAACGCAAGGTTAATTCGGAATGAAAAAAATGTATTTAATAATGACCACCTGTTGGCAATTTATTTGTCTATTTATATTAGACCTTGCGGTTGTTAAGTTTCTTTCAAGCGCTTTAAGAACATATCGCTCATTTACTTCAAAGCTGGTTAAACTCAAAATATACGATTTTTAAGTTAATGATGCAGAAATATTCGCTGTATCGAATGTAGGCGTAAAATTCTAATATTGATGTCTTTTATTTTTTGATGTAAAATGAGAATATGTCACTATTTTATTTTCCACACTAAGAAGAGAAGATCAAGTTCATATTGATAATCCCACGTTAATATGAACTTATAAAAAATTCATTGTTCTTATATCAATTTAATATGAAAAAATATTAATCCAATCTGAAATAATATCACTCAGAAAAAGTTTCAGAATAATTTTGCAAATGTAATAATAATATGACTTTAATATGAACTAGAAATCGAAATTCTGGTAGAGTCCCGCCTCTAAATACTTTTTTTTTAATTTTACGTTTGAAAATATCGTATTTATATTTTCATAAATATTCATTTCATCTTAGTAATGTCAGAGTAAAATTGATATGATAAAATTGAATTGATTGTAATTTCAATTCAATTTTTTTCTCGGTGTGGATTAACTCGAAACTAAAAGAACTATTTTCTCTGGGTCGACTCCATTAATCGAGCGGTTCTCAAGCGATGAGCAATAATAATAAAAAATTCTTACTTACTTTAAGACTGGCATTACTCAATATAATAAATTTTTTAAAAAACGCGTTTAAGGTTCTTAATGGACCTAACACAGAGAAAATAGTTCTTTTAGTTTCGAGCTAATCCACAACAAAAAAAATTGATATGAATCAATTCAATTTATTTTTCATATTAATTTTACTCTGATAAGACTAAGATTGATGTTGAACAGATTTCCCTCTATGTACAAAAAGCTTGTAACCATTTACATATCTAGTTCAGAAAACCCGAAATTGAGCTACTTGTGAGAACATTTAGAATTGATAAAGACTAAAAATCTGCTTTACTTCTGTGTATGAAGTTTTACAAAACTAATAAATATCTTAGTATAAAAACAAGATAGAAAGATGGTGAAGCTGAACTAAAGGGTCTGTTTTAAATTTCAAGTCGACTTTCATGTAGCTTTAGTATCTCGAATGCAAGTCGCATAAACGTTTATGTAAGTGACAAGCCAATTTGTGGTTACTCGATTCCGTCATTATTTCCTCTCAAATTGAATTTACTGGGTTCACTTGTAATTCCTTGGGTCAGTTGCAGCTGCTCAAACAATTCCGAGCTTTGTTATACCTGATCTAATACAACGTTATTCGACATCAAAATACTAAGGTTTACACGAAAAATGACTCGAACAGGACTGTTTATTATACCATGTACTATTATTTTTATTATGTAGGTATAACTTTATTTTATTGGTTGAGCTAAACATTATTTCTTTCCTTCCCCTTAAATTGTTTTTTTTTCGTACCAATTCCCACTTCTGCCCAGTAGATTTCGTCTATCACCGGGCTCATCCATTGATTAATTTGCCCACATAATTCACTCATTTCCTCGTTTTCGCTCAACTCATCAACCAAATCACCAACATGTTGAGGCAGCCTCTCGACTTCAGTTTCCGGTCTCCGGTCTCTTCATTTTGTGGGCAGATCTAGTCATAAATTTTAAATGACACCTACAGGCGCCGACACAGGCAATCCCCCTTGCCCCTCTTTGTCATATTCATTATTCACACATATTTTGCTAATTAGCAAAATATAGTAAATGTTTGGATTTATGCGAACCACACGCACACACACACACACATGCACAGAAGAAGGAGAAGCAAGTGAAGCCGAATGCACCGCATTGGTTTCTGGTCAGCTCACTTGGTTACTCCGCTCCCCTCCACCTTTGTGCGTATGGGCTTGGGAGTGTGTGTGTCAAATGTGTTGATTTAATGCCCGTGGTGTCGGGCTTCTGAGCCAGTGGAGTTGACTTGGGCTTTGCGGCAACAGTAAATTTTGGTTTGGCTTTCAATCGACCGCCAAACTGGAGTCAATTTAATTGAAGTTTCTGCTGAAATTCTGCGTGTAGTGTTTATTCAATTCTCGCCTTGTTTACACATGTCGCGACGTAATTTAAATCCTCTTTACTTGCAATTTCACACCCTTTGCCGGGATAAGAATAGTAAACTTTTTACTCATCTCCAAGGTGGGGGCAGAATTTTCTAGCAAAGTGAATTCGAATTTGCTAAGTAGGGTAATGAAAACGATTTTCATTTGCAGGAGGGCAAAGTTTTTATCTAAGCCATGGGGACTAAGAAAGGATATGGAATGATGCCGAGAGCCGGCGGCGGGGTCAAAACTTTCGGGACGAAATTCCTCAAGTTTTGGGTAGATCTGGGGATCATGGTGAATGGCACGCACTGGTATGTGCACAAGGGTGTTCTTCTCTATGATGATGGGCGACTCAGCAGTATTGTTGGAGGGCAATGTATAATCTTCGTTGGCCAAAAGTGTCATTGACGCTCTACTGGGATACTTGCGCAGAGTTTCTGTAAAGAAAGAAGGGAGAAACTTCTAATTAGTCAAGTCCAGATTTTAAGCAAATTAGTTTTCTTAAGCCAAATCTTGAGTATTTGTAGAACACATTGGTCCTAGTTTACATACGTATACCTAAATATAACAAGTTTTCACTTTTTATTTCAAATAAAACTCCAAATATTTCCCCTTTATATTTTTATAGATTATTCATAAATTGAGTTTATCAGATGGATAAAAGCATTTTATACAAAGTCTTTTTTCATTTTTTATCATAAGCATTTTATCTACCAACTCACCGCTGATAACTTGATCCAAGTACGTCATCTCCATCACGGCCTCATATCTGAGTATTTCTTTATATTTTTCCATAACTTTTGCTATCTCCTCTCTTAGTTTGCTCTGCACTTTGTCATTCTTGGCCAACTCGAACATGGCACAGCTCAAAGTACTCACAGATGTCTCAAAGTCATTCACAATAAACTCATACATTTGATTAGTCAATTGTTTCAGGGTTACATCGTCAGTGTGGATTTTCTGTTTAATTAGCATATCAATAAAATCTTTTCTCTTAATATTTTCACGCTCTCTCAAAGCCACTGACTTCTCAATAATTTCCCTTAGGATATCAGTTTCTCTTTGTGTAAATAATCTCCACTTGATGGGAAACTTTTCCAGCTCACTAGCGTAGGTGGCTTTAAAAATCTGGTAGCGTATGCAGGAATGGGCCTTACTTAAAAGATCATTTCGTAGTTTCCTTAGTTCTGCTTTTGGATTATTGAGAGTATTGCTTGGAGTACCAAAAGCACTGTTTGCCATCGCATCTATAGTAAAGTAACTCAAGAGATCGTCCATTTGTAAGCTGGTTTCTTGGCTGCCTATCATATCCTGGCAGGTCTGCTCCAACTGCTGGGCCACTTCTGTGATGCTGGTAAATATATATTTCTTGTTATCGCGTGTGAATATTTGCCACTTTTCATCTAGAAAACTTTTGTCCTTGCGTTTAAATTTATCTAAATCTTCGCCCAGTATACACTTGACTAAATTCAAATCTGTGACCACTGCAATTGGTCTGGTAAACACATATGTGCCAGCCAACTGTGCTTTTCCCTTGAAGGCATCATAGGTCTCTTGGAGCAGCTCACTCAAATGCACCGATTTCAATTTGAAAAAGTGTCCGTATATGAAATGAGGACGTAATTGCTGTACTCCTTGCAACTCCCAGTAGCTGTAACAGTGGCGTAAATAGCCAAGCAAAAAGCTAAACATCGAGGTGAATGCGATTAATAAGAAACTCATGTCGCGACAACTGATAAAAGACTAATGCGGAGACCACAAGATTTTGACTTATCTAAGAACTGATGAGAGTAACTTAATTCGGCTGCCTGATAAGGGGCTAATCTGTTCTTTTTTCTAAAGATACTAATGTTTGGGGCACTTAATGAGGGGCGGGATGAGAGTACACTAAAAAAATAAGGGAGAAACACCGACCGACCACACCACACTCTTGCTTCTAAACTGTAATTAATTTTAAGATACCATTGAAATATTTTAAGATACGTCGGACCTCCGAAGTCTAAACACACGAACGAAGGCACCTTAACCCAGTCGACTATTGCCCGCAAGTAATACGTAGCGTCGAAACCATACTTAAGAATGTACGCATGACATTTTGCCGTGAATAAAGTCCCCGTGGGCTCATACTTTTTAATTTTTTAATATTTTATTATTTTTATTTGTGGTGTTTTAACAGGCTCGATATTTTAAGCAATCTTTAAATCAATTTCACTTTTTTTTCGTATAAACCGTAAAAAAATAAACAATGGACACATTCAGCAGATAAATCCGATTTACAATTATCGATGAGTCTCTTCTGAATGGCATTGATATAAGGCTTAAAGGTATTCGGAGGCTTTTTATCATAAAAATATCCATTAGACAAATGAAATTCAATATTTACATACACTAATAAAACAAGTAAGAGTGTTGCGGTCGAGTGCCCCGACAGCAAAATACCCTGTCCCAAGAAATGTGGTTCCTATAGCTTTGAACTCCTTTTGTCTTAAAATTTATTTGTTTTATTATAAATGGGCAGGCGCTCTTGCATATCTTCGGTGTTTTTGCTCGGATCTCATTGTGG
The DNA here is from genome assembly GCA_018904275.1 of Lordiphosa clarofinis. Classification (NCBI taxonomy): domain Eukaryota; kingdom Metazoa; phylum Arthropoda; class Insecta; order Diptera; family Drosophilidae; genus Lordiphosa; species Lordiphosa clarofinis. Next base: position 204,509 of record JAEIGQ010000244.1, read on the forward strand.
TACACAGAATAGATAAATGTTGGGCCTAACTGAATATATATTAAGTCCCTAGTCTCAAACTTTAAAATTGTAGCTCTGACAGTTTTTCGCGGTTAGAAGAAGATGGAGGATGAATTTGCCCAACCTGGAGCAAACTTGATCTGGGTACGGTGTACACCTACATTCATGCAAAAATTTGTGGCTCTACTTCTTATAGTCTGTGAGATCAACGCGTTTATACATAGAGCGTGGCAGTTTTCGCTGCTAAATGATGGAGGATGTGGAGTTTTCCAAATCTGAAACAAACTCGATGTGGGTACAGTATACACATACATACATGCCAAAATGTGTGGCTCCATCAATTACAGTCTCTGAGATCGACGCGTTCATACAGACAGACAGACGGACAGACGGACATCGCTAAATCGACTCGGCTGTTTATGTTGATTAAGAATATATATACTTTATTGGGTCGGAAATGATTCCTTCTATCTGTTACATACATTTGCACAACTTCATGATTCCCTTTTCCCCATTTTTAATGGGAACAGGGTATAAAAATTTGTGTGAAAACTTCCTAAGGCAGACTAATCCAGAAATCGGTGACCAATCATCCTTTTTGTTCGATTCCCTTTTAAAAATTTTTTAATGTCAAATTTACCCCTCGCAATCGGAAATCACTGCATTCAGCAGGTAAAATCATCAATCACAAATTACAAATCGGTCATCGAAATTAACTGCCGAATTTGCCCAATGAGTACGGTCGGGATCAAATCATTCTTGTTATGCTTGACATCTTTCCTCCTTTTATTTTGCAGTGTAAAAGCAGTAAAACCAGAAATTTTCTCACTAAACAGCTTGAAACCTATTCTAAACTCTGAATAGTATTTTTCGTTTCTCGTTTTGATGCTTTCAATTATAACAGAATAATTGCAGTCAGTTGCAAAAATCAGTCCGTCTCTAAAGACCTCACGATATTTTACCTTATTAATTGTTGCAGGGATGAGAACTGGTTTTAAACTAAAATAAAGCTGCGTTCCTTTGAAACTGCAGAACCTTTCCCATCTGAGTTGGTTAGCCAAGTTAACCACAACCTTCCTTAAAGACTAACTTGTAACTGTGTCCCCTTATTACTGAATCACGAGAAATCAACTCAATAGATTTCGTCCGGCTTCAAAAACTAACGTTTCGACTTACTAAGTCTGTACTTAACATTACTTTTCGTGTTGCACGTCAGTGGCTGCGCTCCTTGGTGGGTTGAGCGGGAGGTGGACTGCTATATTGCCCGTGGTTAGCGCTTAACAAGTAGATGTCCAAACATTGGAATTGACGACTTTCATTCCTCAGTATTCTAGGAGCGTTTTCCTCAAAAAAAATTTGTTTAAATTATGACCAAAAGTAGAGTGAAAAAAATGTCAACTATCTAAAAATCTATCTCTAATCTAATCCATATCGAAACACCGGTCCGAAACTTTATCAAAATGGTACAGGTTTGCATCTTTGATAAGATATTGTACCTGTGAATTTAGAAATCTTTCTAAGGTAGAAATTGCCATTTTCTGTTTATCTAACTTTAAAAAGTTATTAAAATGATTAATTTTTAAAGCTTAACAGAATGAACTCACATATCACGTCACTTAACCAGCAATTAGATTATTAAAATTATAATTTTATTACATAAAACAAGTATTTTTTATGCTAGGACGAAATTCTTAACAGCCCAGCCTTGTTTATTACAAAATTCCTAAAACTTATTAATAGAATATCTATAGACGACTATCATAAACGTTTCCAACTCATATTTCCTAATTCTCAACCGCTTCACATAATTTTATTAAGCCTTCAATTTAGTAATGTAAAATTATTTCTCAGTACACTTTATTTTATTTTCAGGTCTAACAGCTGTCTGTTAAATAAGTTTCCTTTATTCTCTCTGCTCATTCGCGTCAACTGTTATATGTTCGAAAAAGCTCATTTGGTTGAAAGTTTGGCACTGAAAAGCGCTTTAAGGGTGGAAAAGTATGGTAAGTCGAACTTTATGTATAAACTTTTTCAAAGGGTGAGCTTTGGGCATAACGTTTTATGGCGGGTCTAAAATTATGTTAGATTTAGAACATGTAAGGCATATTTGAATATTATTTTTAAGGACGTCTATGATTTGAGAAGAAATAGTAGTCAAACGAAGTGCAAAACATTTATTAATTTATTTTTAAGATATCGACTAAATTAATTTTAATGGTTGGATCTACTTTTGTGTCCCATTTTATAATGCCACGCTAATAAATTTATTACACAAAAAATATAATTGATATTGGCATATATCAATAAAAATAGATGACAATTAAAATGAATTTAAAATGTTTTTGTTGTTGTTGTAATGTTTTTATGCACGTTACTCGTAGAGTAAAAAGGGTATACTAAGTTGGCGTGCAAATGTATGTAACAGGCAGAAGGAATCATTTCCGACCGATTCGTAAGACGTAAGACGTAAGAGATAGTTAGTAATTAGCAAAATGAATTGATTTGCCGAAGAAATGATAAAGATCGGATGAACGGTTCCCAAGTTATGAGCAAAAAAGTGAACCAAGCCCCCTGCTACCCACCCTAAAAAAATGTTGCATACTTTTCGGATGGTCACCCTAAGGAACGCAGGCGCCGACTTTAACTTACGCTCTCGTTTTTATTGTTGTTGCCGTTGCGATTTCTGTTGTAGTTTACAGAATGTTTTGAAGACCCTAATTTGGAAAAATTGACCCCACCCTTAATGCTTAGCAGAAGTATGGATTCTTTTTAGAACATACCAAAATATTCTTCATCGAAAAACACAATAATATAACTACAAGATGAATTAAAGTTGCTTTTGTATTTCCCATTGGTTAGTTAAATTCTCGTTTTCGCTACCTTGTAGTTATTGTACCGTGTTTTACGATTATTTAAATTTATATGAGAAATGACAAATATATCTGCGATTACTCGATCAGGTTGAAAGAAAATTGTAATTACTTGTTGATTTTAAATAGCTTTGCTTTCAGCAGTTTTCTTAAGACCGTCAAACTTCCTAATCCGTTATTAGTGACCGAAAACGTAAATGTCATTTCATATGCAAAGCTGAAGGATTTTTATCTTAATGATAAAGTTTAAATTTAAGCTGATCAACGATCAGATTTCTCTGAATTCCCATGCCGTACGCCATTTGCATTTAATATTAAAAAACTTTAATGTACAATAACATTAACTTTTAACAAATCCCATTTAATTCTATGACTTAATTAGTTATGCCAAAATGAAAGCGCTTTTCATTTTAGCATTAAACAAACATGAACATTGCTTTATCAACTAATATTTGGTCTACCTCATGCCATAAGCTGCGGGTGCTCTCAATTATGGCGCCTCGAAAACTGCAAAAAAAGGACGATGAAAATTCAGGGGTAAAAAAACTCTAAAAGAAGCAAAAAGAACACGATTGGCATACGAAAGTGGGCGGGCAAAAAGAATAGCATATCAAAGTGTGTGCAAAAAGCAAAGTACGAACTCATACAAAAGAAGCTTAAACATTAACTAGGTGAGGGGAGCAGAGAAGAGAGAGCTCAACTTACTCCTTTCTCTCATATGGCATATTTATGGTTGAAAGTTATAGCGGTTTCACCTCATTAAACATATCAATGTCAAACTGGTGTGATGGCCCATATTTGATTACGCTGCAAATTGACATTATCAATTGCAATAATGATTAAATAATTAAAAATAAAACAAAAAATTGTCATACATAAATTATGACAGAGTGTCAAATATTTCATTTGTTGTGACCTGTTTCCTGCAGGGAGAAGAGAAGGCTCAAAAATCGAACTGTGGTTCAATCATTTCTGTGGTTTGCCTTGCCCGCCTCTACAGCAATTGTACTTGGACATGCGGCACATGGTCTGTTGGCTTTATTAACTTTGCTGCTGCTGCCAATTTTTTGTGTGAAAATTCGCAGTCAAAACTGCCAGAACAGCAACTAATTTTTTTTTATTCCTTCACCACTTAACTCTTCAGTTCTTTAGCTCCTAGCCATTTTAATTGCCCACTCGCTGGAGTTTATGAGGGCAGCCAGCAGACATTTAATTTATTTTAATAATTTTCATTTTTTGTTTTGTTATTATATTTTGCAGTTACTCTGCGCGTTTTTAAATTAAATTATAAAGTCGCTAGCGTTTTTAGCTGTATGCTGTTTTTTTTATTCTTGCCTTCGCCCACTTTTTTTTAATGAAAAATGTTGCCATGTGGGTCGATGGTGTAAAAATGTTTGCTGGCAAAGTAAACAATACGAAGAGTGGGCAAGGGGAGTTGAGCAGCAACAGCAGTTGTGTGCACATTTTGTGGTTCAGTAAATATTCGCCTCGGGGTGTTGGCTAAAAAATAAAGAAAGCGCCATTGCAATCAGGTGAGGGGTGAAGGGTTTAACAAAAAAAATCTATGGCCGAGTCAGCAGCAGAGAATAATTTCAAGAAACTGAATTTGCATTAACTTGGCTGAGTGTGCTTTAAAAACAATTTTCAAGGCAAATATTCTATCATCTATTACGTAGCTTTGGTGAACGTCTTGTATGAAATTTTCTTTTTTCTGGATAACTCACCCATATCTTGTCTCACTTAGCTCGCTTTGTGCGATTACATTTGGGGACGATTGCACATCTTCTAGACAGCTTTAGTAGTAGATGTAAAGATCCTTTGATTAGAAAGACAAAATTTAAGATTTCAAAAATCTTTGCGTTTGGTCATAAGGACTGACACGAACTAGAAGGTGCAAAAAAACACTATAGTCTCTGGAGCGATTGAATCCCAAATAGTTCCATAAAGCATCATTAATTTTAGTTTCATCGCTCTTGAGAAAGTTGTGTCATTTTTTTTTACACACTCTGGTCCTTGCAGAAAGTCAACCAAATTGATGAAATTAGCTGATGTAGGCCAAGGAGCCTTGCATCTTCTGTGACTTCAAATGTTTTTTTTCTGATTCTAAAACACTTGTTTCTGAGTTATAAAGTCGTCCATTTCATGTGGCAATGCGTTTGTAACTTTTTCATGTTCTCGGAGCTTCAGATCAAGACTTCTCTCCTTAACACGGCGTTAATGTTCCCGACCCATATAAAATTATTAAAAAAAAAAATCAATTGAAAAATGTAGGTTTTTTTGTTACAACAACATTTGAGTTTTTCTTAAACCCTTTTGAACTGTATTTTTCTGTTTTATTAAAGGGGTATGCCTCAAGTCGAGGCTGTTTTTTTGGCTTTTTTAAAAAAAAAACTTATTTGAAAACGCAAAGAGATTTTCCAAACTCTTTTTTTTTTATTTTGTCACAAATTAAAGTAAAAAAAATGTACTGCTTCGATGCGAGGGGTGTTTCAAACGTTATCGGCCGTCAAAGTGGGCGTCCAAAGAAAAAGTTATGAAATGAAAAGTATCTTCGTCTCTGCCGAAGTTTTTATACCCTTGCAAATGTTTTAATACATCAGAGTTTACAAATGCCAGCATTAAAACAAACAATTTTTCTAAAAAAAAAACCCACTTTTCGACCGGCAGTTCCTATGACAGCTATAAGATATAGTCATCCGATTTTGACCAAAACTTCCAAATCTGTGTAAAAGCGTATAAAACTAATAATTGCTGAAGCGGGAGGCGCTTACATTAAAAACAAAAAAAGTTTTTATCACAACGACCCACTTTTCTACCGATAGTTTCTATGGCAGCTATAAGATATAGTCATCCGATCCGGTCGGTTCCGACAGTGTGCAGTAAAAAGAAGACTCTGTGCTAAGTTTTAGCTCGATAGCTTTAAAACTGAGAGACTAGTTTGCGTTGAAACAGACAGACGGACGGACAAAGCTTAATCGACTCAGCTCGTCGCCCTGATCAAGAATATATATAGTTTATAGGGTCGGAAATAAATATTTCAATGCGTTGCAAACTTCGGGGCAAAGTTATAATGCCCTTTGCAAGGGTATAAACAGGGTTATAATCAGAATGGATGTAATTCTGGTCTGAACTTAGAAATAATTTTTGTGATTTTTAGTTATGTAGTTTAGTGTACAAAAATGGTATTATTTTTTTTTTAAATATTATGATTGAGGTTTGACCAGAATGATGACAATTCCGCGTCGATTTAAGTTAAAATCTTTGAAAACGGTTCAGTGTAAATGGGGATATCATGGCCGCCAGTTCGAAAAACATGATTTCGAGATAAGCGCGTTTAAAGTTTGAAGTTCGTTTTTTTTGGAAAAAAAAAATCAAAAATTAAAAAATTGTTGTTGTTGTTTTTGTTGAAAGTAACGAAAAATTTTACAAATATTATATACTTACAGTTATTAGTCGGCGATGCCAGCTGCATACAGCGAACCATCTTCATTTTCAAAAAAACTGTTTTCAGCAGCAGCTTTTTTTGCGTTGCGTGCCATTCTGCTTCTTTAGATGCGGCCGTAGCTCTAGTTTCTGAGCGGTTTAGTTGGTAGTAGCATTGCGTAGGATAGCCTTCGATAAGTATCGAATAAAAACCGATTAATAACCGATCATTATCTTACCATTAATATTCAAGAACCACCCGCTATCACAGTTTTATTGAATGGAAATTCATTTACTCAAAAATTTCTTGTTTTAGCGAAAACATTGCTCCACTAAAAAGGCTATATCTTTTAAGGAATTTCGAATTTCAAAAAATCCTTTTGGGGCGATATTCTTAAATATTCAGCTATAAAAAAAATGCAAAAAAAAAAATAATCGAAAAAAAAATTTTGCACATGAGGAATACTCCCTTAAATAACAAATAACTTTTTTCAAAATTTTACTTTTTTTATAGGGAAAACAAATTTCACACCTATTTTACTGTCCATAAGTGTATACACAAACCTCTTTTCAGTTTTTAAATTTTTGCCTCAAATCATTTGAGTTTTACATTTAACAATTATTTCGTTTAATTTTATAAATTACAAGCAACACAAGAAATCATAATAATATTGAAATAAAAAATTATCTAAAATTATGCTTTATCATAAAGCTGGACTTAAATAAGATGCGAGTGCGCGACATTCCTCCTCAGTCAGCCGTGGCTTTCCTAGCATCTCTGTCCTAGCTTCCTTAAGAAACAGGCTTCTGTTCACAAAATGCTCCACATCTTCTAGTTCACGCAATTTGTATAGAGTGCACATGATGTCTTTATTCTGACAGTTGACACTCAGCATTTCGATATTTTTTGCCCCAGAGTAGTTCTGCATAGATCTAGCGTGACCAGACAAAACATCAAATTCGGAAAAAATTTTGTTTGGTATTTTTTAATTAACTTGCTTGATAAGCAACTTTCCTCCATGATACCAAATTGGTATTACCAATGGATATAAAAACTAGGGCTGCAAACCTCCTAAAAATCGGAAGAGGTTCACTCCGCTGCCCGAACCAGCAAAACTTTTTGGGCTAATTTTGAATTTTTACAAAGATGGTTTTACCAAAGCTTATTTACATTAAATTAAAAAAAAAAACAATGATTTTATTCCTCGACTTAGCACTTTTCAATTTTTCATTATTTTTTGCTGCTAAGCAAAAGATTCCATTTCATTTGGATCAGAAGATGAACATGGTACAAAATCATTAATGCTTTTCTTCATTTGTTCCTTTTGGCTTCCCAAAAAGCCCGAGTCTCCGACTCCGATCCGATTTGCAGACCCAATAAATTTTTTTTTTAATGGGAAAATAAAATTAATTTTTTCAGTTTTTGCTATTTTATTAGCGTGCTAATGCAACGGTTTTAGTTCAAACTTTTCGTTTTTATCTTAATTAAGCAGTTGTTCGCTGATTATTTAAAGCAACGAAGTCCAACGAGCGAGTCTGAAAAGTCACAGTGTATTGGTGCGCGAAAGTAAAACACCGAGAATATGCTCTGACCTGACAACTTCAAAGCGACTGAAAGGCCTTTTCTTTCTACTTCTCAGCTTCGGCATGTATTCGGATTGTGTCTGTGTAAATAGCGAAGTGTCTTCGCTGCCTGGGGGAATCGAGTGTCCATTGCTGATATAAAGATACAAGAGGGGCGACAAAACATTGTGTGTTTTCAGTTACTCAAAACAAAAGAAAGATCCACGCCTGAACTCCACAGATGTGAGAACACATGTAAAATGTTAAGTTTAGCGAAATCGTTACTTCTTCTTCTTTTTCCCTCAATCTTTTTATGAAACTACTCGAAGAAATCCCAGTAATGAATGTGGTCCATTTGAACCTTATGTTCGAAAAGTTTTGTAACCAGTCCTCGAACCTAAGAATTCTTAAGGTTGTCCAGCAAAGTGCAATGGGGGCCGGAGTCACTTATCAATTCACACCGAATGCTTGCCAATGACATGCATTACTGACTGTCAGAAAAAATGGGGCAATGTTTCTAAGCCTCTTTCTTTTTAAAAACAAGTAAGAGTGTTGCGGTCGAGTGCCCCGACAGCAAAAAACCCTGTCCCAAGTAATGTGGTTCCTTTAGCTTTGAATTCCATTTATTTTAAAATTTATTTCAATAAATGGGCAGGCGCACTTATGTGCATATCTTCGGTGTTTTTGCTCGGATCTCATTGTGGTACACAGAATAGATAGATGTTGGGCCTCACTGAATATATATTAAGTCACTAGATTAAAACTTAAAAATTGAAGCTCTGACAGTTTTTCGCGGTTAGAAGAAGATGGAGGAGGAATTTGACAAACCTGGCGCAAACTTTCTCTGGGTACGGTGTACACTTACATACATGCAAGAATTTGTGGTTCTACCTCTTATAGTCTGTAAGATTTACGCGTTTATACAGATAAGAAGACAGATTTTCGCTGCTTAAAGATGGAGGAGGAGGAATTTTCCAAATCTGAAACAAACTCGATGTGGGTACAGTATACACCTATATACATGCCAAAATTTGTGGCTCTATCTATTACAGTCTCTGAGATCGACGCGTTCATACAGACAGACAGACGGACAGACGGACATGGCTAAATCGACTCGGTTGTTGATGCTCATCAATAATATATATACTTTATGGGGTCGGAGGTGCTTCCTTCTCCCTGTTACATACATTTGCACAACTTCATGATCCCCTTTTTCCCATTTTTAATGGGAACAGGGTATAATAAGACTAACATTTACCTTAATGATGATATCCTGCGCATCAACCTACCTATGTAACCGTTTATATTTTTTTTTGTACCATATCAAACTCTGGTTCCATCGCAGTTAAGTCACTCCAAGTGTAATTAACTCAACCCCTTTAGGTCGGAATATAAGCCATTTAAGAACAAACCTTTTTATCACTGTCAATGAACAAAAAACACAAAGTTCCAACTAACCCTTGCTCCAGGTGTTCTTTTATGTAAGACGGCATTTTTTATTTCAAATCTGTTTAAACAAAAGTTACAATATTTACCAAGGATCACGTTTAACGATTCTCTTTTGCAGTGCATAAAAACTAAGCTTAAATTAGTCTAAAATTAAAGTTAAAGTGATGGCAACATTTGTGGTATTTGGTTGTATCGAATGTTCTTATAAACTAGCTTTAGGTTTGTTCTTTCTCAGTTTTAGTTCATTTACAAACTTTTTATGTTGCGATTCTTCTTATAATTTACATGCTAATACTTTGTATTTCCGTTGTATCTGGCAGAATCCAATTTACTTACATTTACGGACTTAAACAACAACAACTTTTTACAGTAAGCGAGTCTTAACTTTAAGCCTTTGGAATAAAATTTAAATTATGATTTAATATTTTCGTGGCCAACTTTTTGTTTTGTTTCTAGTTTTAAAAGTAAACTAAATTGCTTATCAAGTAGTTTTCGTTTCTTTTTGTACAATTATTTTTTGAAGATTTTGCTTAGACAGACGAGAATTAGCCATGCCACGCTTTCAAGTGTAAAACGGCCAGGGTGATTAGTAGAAAGGTGCTATTCAAATGGCCAGTCCCACTCTTGAGGTCCTGCATGCGATCCATATCATCGGTCAAGGATTTGGCATCGTGATTAATCAGATGTGGGCTTTTCCCATCGGCTCGGTAGTTGGAGCCATGATCAGGAGCTGTAAAGGCAAGAGCAATAATGATTGATTGAATTCAACTTTGTTTGGTTTATGCTTATATTTATTTTGAGGCCAGTCGCTTAATCAAAAGTCATATGTGCCAGGGACTTGAGGTCGTCAATTCGAATGTCCTTTTTCAATTATGCGCTTGCCACACACCAGCAAGCATAAACAATAGACACAGGATGCGTTTATGGGCAACCATTTTGTAGCAGGCGACAATGCGAAAGAGATAAAAACGAGCGATAGTAGAAACACAAAACCCAAACGGTTTGTCAGAAAGTATTGCATATAGAAAAAGGACACCAGCCACACTGCTGCCCCACTTATTTATAACAGTCGACCATTTGGCAAAATCGAAAGTATTCTCGCATTGGCTGGGTATTTTGTTTCAATTTCAACTTGGCAGCAACGAAAATTGTTTCGAGTTTTATTGCTTAAGTGCGTTAAGCCCTTGCGCCGTAACACCAGGACGAAAAATAAACTATATGGAGGGAGTGCATGGGCAGTGTACAGTTATATTTTTTTTTTGTCGTGCCATCCATTTATCCTGCAGTTTGGTTTTTTTGCACTGTTTTGTCTGGTTGTTTGTTTGCCGGGCAATCTGTTTCATTGGACATTTGTTTGCGTGTTGGTTTGGCTTTCGGGCTGTCGATTTTTTTTTTTTGTTTTTTGTGTTTGTTAGTTTCGGTTTGTTTTGACTTTGATGTAGGCAGGCCATTGGTCATTAAGCGTATGGCTAGAGCAAATTTGTGGCAAACACTTTCAAGCGGTTGAATTTGCATATAAAGTTGATGCTGGAAATTGATATGAATAAACATGAAATAAACAATCAAAAGTCAAGGATTGTTAAGACAGTTCTCTCTTAAATATGCTTTGTAAGCCGTAACGGTTTGTCCGATTTACTTTTGACAGCTTTTCTACGTTTCAAGGCAAGCCTTAAAAAACTATTATATTTAGCAGATGGAAGGACACAAAAATTACGAATATACTAAACTAAAACTGGAATGTCAACGACTGTTTTAGTAATTTTAATTACACACTATTCACACGGCCTTACAATTTACACACGGTTTACTTTTTACAATGTCTCTGTTTCGGGAATGCCGATACGGGGTCTTAGATGTCTGTCTTGTCCATTTTATTTACAGCCTCTCTCGTTGTGCATCTGCCTGTCTACTACTACACAGTTCTCTATACAGTGTGACCATTCTCTTTGATTACCCGTTTGCTAAAATGTAGATATATCCGCCTTAGCAAATTTTAAATATCTCCCCAGACTACAGTACTAAAATGATACAAATAATATTTCTGTTATATCAATTGGCTTAATCTATTATGCAAAACATTTAATAGCCTTACTCAAAAATAGCTTCAAGAAGTACTGTGCTCAAATTAGCAAAAAAAATTGTGCTCCTGCACTGTGCATAAACAAGCGCAATTTATTTCTATTAACCCACTCTAAAGCCACAACTCCAGTCAATTTCACCCAAGAGCTTTTGCACAGAATTATGCAGAAATTACTTAGAGTTTCGCTTCGAGTAGAGTTTAGCCGAAGAGCCTATAAAAAATTGTGTTTGCTTACCCAGCAGCCGTTTTCGTTGGAATCTTTCTCAACCTTCTTCACGCTTAAGCGCTTTAAAGACACCGTGGGGATCTCACACGCATAAACACATGCTCAGACGTCAATAAAAATCAGCTCGCACTCCCTCACACAATCACACACTCACATGGACAGGACAATCATGGACACAGCCCGTTTTTGTTGGGTTGTTGGTGCCGGCACTTTCACACATGGAAATGCTTGCAAACTCCCGCAAAAGCAGGAAGAAGGGCAGCCAAAGGAACTGGCAAAGCTGCTTATAGAAAAATACAACAACAACCAAGCCAAAGCACACACACAGACGCACACAGACAAAATAAATTTTCGAAGCCGGTGCAAAGCAATTTGCGCATTTCCGTTATAAAAATAAAAAGGGTTCTCGTTAAAAACAAAACGAAAAGTCCTCTGGGTAAACCAAACGAAAATAAAATAAAGGACATTCGATGCCATATTTCACAGTTATGACAAAGTTAGTTCAATGCAATGAAGTTTGACTGGGCATGTGCAGAGTTGTTTGGGATGTGGGTGTGAATATGCATAAAGGATGTGGCGAGTAAATGGAAGGGGGCATAAATCGGAAAAAACTGCAAATGCCAGACAACAGTATTTGCATTGAAAGTTTTAAATTTCGCTTAAGCTAATAACACTATTTTAATTTTAGGGCAAACTTTTTTATACATTTCAATTAAAACTGCATTTCGAGTGAAAATCAATTCTGTATCCGATTCAAATCATTTTTTGCGGAAAGAAAATTAAAAGTATCAGGTGATATGCAATTGCTATTGCGGCTTAATACTTTTGTGCAACCATTTTGGTAAATTGAATTTGATTTGAATTTGTATTTTTTAACGCAACTTTAGTTGAAACTTTCGTATTGAATTTACTAACAACAAATATTTTAACCATTTCATTGTTCTTTTTTCAACTTTTTTTTTATCTCTTAAGCTTTTTCAATTACAATAAAGTTATATTTAATATTTATTTAGATTTGATGAAATGTTAATACAGTTTTAATTCGGCATAAACTGAATTTTAGATTATTTTCTATTATACTAAAATGTAAATGAAGTTTAAATTAATTTAAATTTTGCTTAAGTTTCACTTACAATTTATTTAAAATTCATTTATTTAATTGTAAGTTAACTTAAATTTAAATCAATTCCATTTCCATTTTGAAAGGAACTGCTGCTGATAGAACAAAACCCATGATACAGTTTTGTTCAACCTATATCCACAATCAGAAATAAATATACCTCCACCAAAAACACTGTTGGGTTGTGGCTTATAGCTGCCATATAACAAACTGGCAGGCATTTATCAGCGCTCCAGGGGTATTTAAACTTCGGTCGAGCCGAAGTTAGCTTCCCTCTATTTTTTGTTTTCAATATTAGCGCTCTTAGCATCGGTCATGGTTAATATTACTCTTGTTGAAGGGAGCTTCTTTAAGTTATTTTAACTTTCAGCTTGGTATGGAGATACCCGCGAAATACCCTCGAAATGAAAAAGTCCATATTAAAAAATGATTTCGCATGGATCACGCGCGAAATTGGCATATCGATATCACAGCGTTGCCAACCGACGTCAACGTGTCACGCGATAGTCACCCGATAGGCAAGTGATGAGAGATGATTTCGAAGGTGTAAAATATATGTAAAACATATTTTTCGTACTCTACATGGCGGTAGACACTCATGAGGAACTTGTTCCAGCACAAAGTGATTCAATTGTGAACGACGGCGATTCCGTATGTCGACTTCCGTATGTATGACTTGGGACTACTTTGTCGCCGCAAGTCGTGGATAACATCTTTTAATCCATGTTATTGCATTATAAGTACATAACGTCGAGATGAAATGGCCACAACAGTCGATATTGCCATTTCCCTAGTCGTGTCCAAAGAGCACCAATTGCCAATTGGAGCAAATGATTAAAAAGTTACAAATAAAGTTTTGCATTTGGCTGGCTCGAGGTCGGTGGAGAGTTACAATTCAATGTAATCAACACACAATTCAACAGAGATTAATTACAACACTTTGGAATAGCAATTGGTATGTCTGTACAACGATCGCTGTTTCAAAGATAACCACATCTTATCATCAGCAGTCTTTTGTATTGCATATTCACATTCAAACGACCACACAGACTCCCTTATAAATCTTGATATCGCCGAATAACGAGTTGGGGACTCCAATTTGCTATGGGACGAGACCACGAATCAGCCTGCTATGTTTATTGTTGTAATTAATTTCTTTTGCCTTTGAGCTCCGCAAGGTGGTTGAACAATCTGTCCAATGATCCTCCATAGCAGAGTCACAGCGTTACAAATAAAGGTAACGATGAACCTACAAACGATTTTTTTTTGCGATTTATTTAAGTTATACAACTGCCTCCACATGGATCTTCACAGGAAGTAAGGATAAAACAAACACAGCCGAACCCTAGGTGTCTTCACTAAAGCTTCTTACAAATCATTAAAGGCCACCATAAATATTTGCTGTTAATTAGTTTAAATTGTCCCGCCAAATTAAATTTAAAAACAAACCAACTAGAGATGAGCAACTTATTTCGCACTTGCTATCGACGAAATAATGTGCAGCGATTTCGCACAATTTTCGCAAGTATCTCCATACCAAGCTTTAGCACAGACGAGGTCAGCTTTGCTTCCTGGTTATGTATACGTAAGCCTGAAAAAATCATTGTTGAGCACTAAAAATTGGCTTAAAAACAAATCGGAGAATTAAACAGTTATGAATCGGGGTCGGAACCAGAACCTCAGATCCGATACGTTAAGGAATCGCTCCTCAAACCGAACCTTATTATTTAAGTTATGGTGGTACCTTTTAACCGAACATTTAATTTTAGTAAATTTTGAAAATTTAGCGAAATTTTGCGCCGATTTATCAATACCTTCGATTTACTCATAGACCGCGAACTATGAAGAATTATCATAGAGAATTATATTTATATTTAATTGTGAATAAAACGCATTTAAGGTGCGAGTGACTAGCTGCTCTGCTAGAAGCTGAATGTTTATTAAGACATGGGTTTTTCTTTTTATACATTCTTGGTTTTACCCCCAGCAGCGAAATGCTCCTTGGCTAATACATAATTACTAGGACACTACTGTGTTCCTTTTTTAGAGGGTTGGTGGGTTTAGTTTTGAATTTATATTTTATGCTCCTCGTCTTGAGTCCCAATCCTAGGTAGCGGGCTTTAAATGCACTGTTCAAATATCTTTGAACAAAATGAATTGGGAAATATGCAGATTTTTTATCAAAAAGGGGATATGATTTTCGACAAATGTCAAAAAAATAATAACAAATTACAATTAAATAAAATCTTTCATACTCATTGCTTCTTGATTTATTGACCAGGAGCCTGCTAAAACGTCAAATGATCCAAGCTCGAATATTCTCGAGTTATCAAGTCTCTAAACATCTACACTGAGAAAAAAATCAATCTAAAATCAAGATTATAATCTTGAATGGACGGCAAATGCTTCATGGAGCGGAAAGGTTGTGGTTCGAGTCCCAGGAGGGGCGGGTTTTTTTTTTTTAATTTTTATATTTTTTATTTTTTTAACAAAATAAATCTATTTATGTATATCATAAAGTTTTTTTTACTAAAGCTTTACAGAAAACTGTAGATGGTTGATAAGTTACAAGATAATAAATCTTGCTTTTAAGATTTGTAAGCTTATTTCAAGGTTTTTCAATCTTGTTTTTAAAAGATTGCAAGATCCTCGAAAAAGAGATTTTCAATCTAGATTTTAAATTTATTTTTTTTTTTCAGTGTATATATGAATAAAATGTTTAAGGGCCGATTTCTCATTTTCTGCATGTGTAGAGCCATTTGTTGCATAAACGTACAAATATTATAGCAGAGTAAATTTACGAAATTCAAATTTACAAAACTTACGTTAATGTTTTCTTAATTAGCGAAAACTAAATTATTTCTGAACCCCGGTTCGATCCCGAACCTAGGTTCATCAATCTTCTGAAGCCGCTCCGTGAACCCGAACCCAAAATTTTTTTCGGGTTCGAACCCCGGAGTGAGTCTTTCTGATTTTTTGACCGTTTGAATGCCAAATTTTTATATTAATTTAAGCTCATATGAGTATTTATTCTGTTTTTGTTATTTTTATAAAATTGGATCAACAAATTCTATTTACATTTGCTGCATTCTCATCTAAACATCAAGAGCTTTCTTAAATATTAAAGGAATAGTTTTAAAAATGTTTGCGTTTTTTTTTGGACCAATGAATCAGTTATATAGCGTAAGGCTAGTCTATAAGAATCTGTCTTATAACCTGGCGCAGGTCAACTACTTTGTTGATATGCTAGGGGTCTACAATATAAGCAACATACTCAATGCCTAAATAGTACAGAACTAAAGTCAAAGAATTATGCGGCCTATGCAATATGCGCAAAAAATTATATATATAAGGCATTTTCTAAGAAGTTGTACCACTCTAAAGGAGATACGATTCAAATGGACATCAATCTTAGAGGAAGACCTTGTCGGTATTCTTAATGGGGACTTTAGTGATGCTCAACGATATCGGGAGAGGTTCCTAAAAGGTGATTTTTAATCACGACTGAAGGACAGAACAGCCAACTGCTTGACGAAAAATCCACTACTTCGTGGGTGGTGTTTCATGGTCCTTCGAAGTTCAACTGTTATCAGACGATGAATAAAACATTGTTGAGAACATTAACTTATTAATAGATTTTATTTTTTTGTATGTTAACAAAATTGTTTATCAAAAAACCTACTACCACTATAGCCTATGTCCTATACCAGCTTATCAACTTTATGAATTTCAAATTTTGCCGGTCTTTAAATATATATAAATACATATATAAAGTAAAACCCTAAAATAATTTGAACCAATATAGCTGAAAAGTTACCTAATTAGGCCTATTAGTCAAATTTCCTGAAGATTCCTAAAATCTTATTATCAACGCTCATGCTCATTTCAGCTAACCGCAGCGTTCATACTTTATTCATTTCAAAATTCACTTAGAAATTCTACAATTTTCTAGGACATACTTATTTTTAATTAAGACCTACTGTCTCTCCCAAAATGGAATCATCATCAGTGCAAAAACTAAGTTCACATTAAATGCTGCAATTGCAATTTGCTGTGGCACTTAAATTGTCATTAAAAACTGTTACCATCTGCACTGACCACAGAAAAACTGGTCTGCTGCTGCTGCTGATGCTGCTTTCATTTTTAATTTGTTCGGCCAACGGGCAACAATATGACACAAATTACAAGAAAATGCAATAAAAAGAAACTGCCAAGGCCCAAACGGATATGCACTCAGTCCACATGCGAGACTCTCGAACAACTCTGACTCTTACTCCATGATGATTACTCGCATTCAGCGGCTGGCAATAATTTGCTTATAATTTGCACCCTCCCTCCACCTACCTACCGCAGGGACAATGGTGCGGCAAATGCGCAAAGTGAAAAATGATAAAGTAAATGAAATGCAACAGACAGCGACTGTGGGAGCATCGCGTGCCGAGAGCATTTTATAGTTTTACAGCCGTCAAGTATACTGCACTTTTTTCTTTGTTTGGGCCTTAAATGCATGGCCACAAAAAAGGCGATAAATACAACGCATGGTGCCAGGTCTAAAGTGAGTCTCAAGTGCTGAGCGCCGGATCTGTGTTTTCCCATTTTTTTCGTTTACTGTTTGTTGCCTTTTTTAAGTGCAACAAGCTGAACAATTGAGGTGTGACAAAAAGCGCCTATGGGAAGGCGTGGCCGCTGGAAGTCAGTGCTTTAAAGGGCGCTAATGGAGCGAAATATTGGATGGAAATTTGAATGCTCCATGAGACCTTTTCAGTTAGAATCTGCTAGTCGAAAATGTATATCTTAATATGCAATAATGTATCCGTAAATGTGCTTCAAGTTTGGCCTTGCTTTCGTTTCATTTAGCCGCGAGCGAAAACCTAGTTCAGCTTAAAATGTTATCCTCTTGAGTACAAATTCCACTCAACCAATTTCAATATGCCCGAACATGGATGGGCGTGGCACCCTCTGTCTCATAAGAAACTATCTTCACTCTCAATTTTGGTCATGAAAACTTGGCTTGTTCCGCCTTAAAGTGTCAGCGTGTAGCAAAAACAGCCGCGACATATGCAAAACTCCGTAACGATAAGCGACCACACGCCCATCTAGCCCCCCTCCTCCCCCGGCGGGATACCCACACAGGCACGATATGTGCAACATCTAGCAGGTAATAAATCTAACTGTAAACGCTGCGCTTACGACGTTGCATGCAACGTTTGAAAGTTGTCGTCATTGTAGCACCACCCACACATTGTGTCCACCCACCCCCCTCCCCGGAGTATGCAACATTTTTGCTTGCGTTTGCCAAAAATTGCTGTAGATGAAGGCGAAGACTCAGTCCCTTTTCACTCTTTCCGCCTTGATGTCCCGAGTGCAATTTGTCTGCAATTTTTATACGACCTCCCTGCTTCTCTTTTTTTCCCCCCATGCTCTCATATTCAATTTGTTCGATTTGATTTTGTCGCTTACTTTTTTTTGGCTGCTGTTGAGTGCATTTTGTTTTTTTTTTTCTGTTTTTGTCAAACGCGTATGTAGAAATTTTCCACTTCGCAGCAGAGGACTTGTAAAATTTTATGCGTTTGTCCTTGCCAAAAGAAAATTGTCACCCCTTATAAAATTTTATGCTTATCGATTGACAGACTTGGACTCGGATTTGGATTCTTTAGTCTTTAAGCTAGCAGCTACTCAACTTGACTTCAAATCAAAACCATTGTATTATTTATGATGATTGTACATTATGATGGCTCCACATTAGCAGCACATTACAACAGACACTTTGCCAAGTCAGCAAGGAAGGAGTGGAAAGATGGATGGAGAGTCTAGAGGGAATATACACAATTGCATGCTACAAAGTCATATTTTCATTGACTGGAGACACACAGAAGGACTTACAGATACGAAACAGTTGGAAAAAAAGAGACTGACATATTCTATGGCAAAATATTTATACCTAATACCCATTAGTCACGAAAAGGTAGATCAGTTAAGTAGTTAACTACTCTGGGAAGCTCAAAGAAACTACATCTGAAATAATTTTTAGGTAAATAAGTGCGGTCTTTTAAACTTCAAAAACCATGTGTTGATACACTTGGGATTACTTTAACAAATGTGTTTTTTTCAACTCAATTTGAATTCTGGAGTGTGGCGCTGGTTTTGAAAAATCTATAGTATATTGGATATTGCGGTTGATGGTTGCAAGTTTTTTCCTTCTAACATTTACTTTTATTGTTCCTACATAAGTTCTTTTTTTCTTACCGATTTTCATATGAATTAGCTGTTTGTTAGTTAGTTTTAATTGGCTGTGAATAGGGGCATGGCTGGCCGGATGGGCAATTAAAATTCCCCCATTGTGTCGGAGTCGTTATTAGTTTATTTTGTATATTTGTTTGATTTTCTATGTTAGGCTTGCTAAGTCTATAACTCTTCTATAACAGGCATATAATTTTGTCGTCGACTTTAACTATTAAATACATTAATAACTAAAAAACTGAACAAGGATCGTTCAAGGAAACCAATTATATCAGGCTGCATTTCTATTTCTCTCACTCGTTCTGGATAGTTTTTACACCCAACTAAATATATGCAGTCTTTACTGCACTCATGGCATATTTGTGCTTCACTTATGAAGTGCCAATGGATGTGTGGCTCATCTATACTTATAAATCTATAAACCCCACTGACAGACAGGCGTGTCAGGCGTGCACTAAACAAAAAAATTTGGAAAATTTGTCGGAGAAGTTGGTGAAAAGGTCAAAGAAAAGATTGTATGGGCCTCATGGCTGTGACGCTCAGGCAATATTGTGGACAATGTAGTTGTGCTAAGAGCGCGAGAGGGAGTCATATAAGAACGACTCACACTTAAACAAATTAGGCATGTGTTGTTTGTATGTGTCTTCGCTCTTTGAGACAGCTGATAACTGCTGAGACATGTGTTTTTAAGAAGCAGCAGTTAACAAAAGAGAGGAGGAGAGGGAGAACACACAAAACGAAATGATAGGGCGGGTGGTACTGTGGAATGGGTAGGGCGGGAAAGAGTGGAGAGCACAGGAGTAGGGAGGGAGTGAGGAATGAGACGGGACGTGAAAGAGTGGTGAGCGCCGGTACAGGGAGGGGGCGAGGGGAAAGAGTAGTGAGCTGCGGAGAACGGGGTGGATAAGAATGGAAAAAGCCAATTTGAATTGAATTATAATTGAAGGTGGCTGTCTTGAGGTCAACTTGTCTAGATATTTAGTTCGTAATTATTGGCTCAACGAAACAGGACTTACTCGTCTGTTTAGCTCTTTAAAGGGCCTCTATTTATTATAGGTTCCAGCCAGAGCTGTAATGTATTCATTACTTCCCGTTTTTAATTACTTTTCATTACTAAAAACACAATTTTTCAGGTAATAACAAATCGATTCCTGATTACGATTTTTTAATAATCGTAATTGTAACTTGGAATTACGATTATTCAGTGGATATTCCAAAATTTAATTACTTTTACAATTACTTAGATAATTGTAACTGTAAAGATGAATTATTGGGTAATTGTGCTTGAAATGTTGAATTATTATGTATTTGTAGGTGAATAAACTTGTTATTATTTTTAAACAAAAACATGTAAAATAAACCATGAATTTGATAATTGGCCTTAAGAAATTTAATTTGACACCTAAAAATTCATGAATAATTTAACATTTCAAGCACAATTACGCAATAATTACCCATTTAAGCTACAATTGTCTAAGTAATTGAAAAGGTAATTAAATTTTTAAGTATTCACTGAATAATCGTAGGTCCAATATAGAATACGATTATTAAATACGATTATTGCAAAATGGAAATTAGGAATGGTTTTCAATTAGGTGAAAAATGGTAATGGTAATGGTTATTCATGGTTTCAGCAATATATGTAAATGACATGTTGTCGAACTGAACTTGAATTTGGAAACGCGTTTAAATTGCCTTTAATCCAAGAAAAATACTGAGTATTACCTTAGTCGTAGCCTTCACATCGCCAACAACTTCTCAACGCTTGGACCAATATAAAAAAAATAAGCTAAATATTGTTATATATCTGTACCTAACAAGTGTCGACAACGGCATTGGCAGAGCCCCTTAAGCCAAGCAGCTAAAGTCGTTATGATTTGTCATAAACATAAAATAAATGGCCAAATATTTATAGTCCTTAACACAAGGGGGGGAGGATTTAACTTCACGTTGAAGTGGAATGGCTGAAGTGGCTTAACCCTAGAGACTCCCATGAGACGTTTACTCACCGTGATGTTGTTGCTGTTGTTGTTGCTGCTGTTGCTGATGATGATCCCTGCCTCGGGCTGTCGATGAGGTATGATGATCCTGTGAGTTCCATAAGCTCGAGGTGGCTCCCATATAAACATTGTTCAACGCTGAGGATGACTGATGGTCAATGGTTTTTGTTTTGATGCGTTGGGTTTTGGTATTCTGCTGATGGTTGTTGTTGTTGGCATTGAAACTGTAGGGATTGTTACTATTTTGATTGCTATTGCTGCTGTAGCGTTGTTCTGGAAGCGAAAAAAGAAGTTACAGCGGTTGGTGTGAAGCGAATATATTTATATTTTGTGACATTACCTTTGTTGTATTTGTTGACTATAACCACAGGTACAGTGTTAATCGAAACTGTGGGGCTCATGGTGGTTATGGTAGTGGTTTGTGGAATGTCTGCGAAGGGAAGAAACGTTAACATTCAACAACAACGTTTGGGGAAAAAATTAAGGCATGGTTTGCACTTATGCTGCAGACAATAAAAATTTTTCAGTATCAAATGATTAATTGTTCCCCAAAATTTTATTTATCCATTTTTGGAATGAAGGGAATTACTTACTTTTACTTGTCTGGCAATTGGTACCGAGAAATTATATAACTATTTCTTTTATCGCCAATCGGGCTGTACATTCTTCGGTATCAACCATAGTTCTCTCCCTTTTCTGACAGGCACATTAAGCAGCAAACTTCTTGCGCTTGCTTTCGATTCTTTATCTACCCACTATATTTTCTCAACAAATTTTTCTATAAATACTCAAGGTTTACCTGTAGAGAAAACTCCTTTTCCATCGATATCATTTGATGTTTAAAATATTGAATTTACTCCCAGCGACCAAAAAGAGGTCGGTACTTTCGGTCATGCATTGTATTCTCGGATGAGTCCAAACTTAACCTTATTGGACACGTTGGCACTCGGACGGGCGAATGCATTCGCCGTATATTATGATATATGGGGATGTACAACTAAATACCTAGTACTTGCAATTATTTTTGTATACCCGTTACTCGTAGAATAAAAAGGGTATACTAAAGCCGTGCAAATGTATGTAACAGGCAGAAGGAATCATTTCCGACCATATAAAGTCTATATAGACATGTCCGTATGTGCGTTCGTCCGTCCGTCTGCATGAACACCTAGATCTCAGAGATGGTAAGAGATAGAGGTTTGACATGTTTAGGACAAATGCTTCTTTTATCTGCAAGCAGATCAAGTTTGTATCAAATTTTGGCCACGCCCCCTTCCGCCCCCGCTATTCGGAAAAAACGTTATATTTCCTACAGTTTTGAAGATAGATGATTCGTAGAGATAGTTAGTAATTAGCAAAATAAATCGATTCGCTGAAGAAATGATAAAGATCAGATGAGCGGTTCTCAAGTTATGAGCAAAAATATGAAAAATAGCCGAGTTAAAAAAGTTTTGCATACTTTTCAGATGTTCACCCTAAGAAACGCAGGAACGCTGTTAAACATGTTTTTCATGAGTAACGGGTATATCGAAGTCGGTTAGAGCCGACTTTAACTTGCGCTCTCGTTTAGTACTTTTTCTTGTTAGCACTGGCCACTCATCAAATAAAAAGTGCGCGAATAATGCTCACAACCAAGTTCTATTTACTGACAAGAACATTTTCACCAAAGAGGAATCATTCAACAAACAAAACGATAGAGTGTATGACGAGTCAATAAGACAAGCGTCCGAAAATATTCCGAGAGTTCTTATGTAATAATTTGGTGAGGAGTAACCTATGATGGGGTCACCAAGCTAAATGTTTGATATTAGTTTTGGAAAAATTTGTGAAGCCTCTCAACTCGACATTATTTGTAAACAAGCCGTGAACCTTTCAAAAAGCCTCCGCTCCAGCTCACAAAGCAAAAAGGACTTAAACCTGGCTCTTCTTCATTCCCACGGATGATTGGCCTGCTGATAGCCCAGACCTGAATCCTGTGGACTACAAACTGTGGTCCGTTCTCGAGGCTATGGCCTGCTCTACTCTTATTTGCTTACTTTTTGCTCATAACTTGAGAACCGCTCATCCGATCTTTATCATTTCTTCGGCAAATCGATACATTTAGCTAATTACTAACTATCTCTTAAAGGTACGAAATATCTATCTTCAAAACTGTAAGAGATATAACGTTTTTTCCAAATTGCGGGGGCGGGAGGGGGCGTGGCAAAAATTTAAAATAAACTTGATCTGCCTGCAAGTATAAGAACCATTTGTCCCATACATGTCAAGCCTTTATCTCTTACCATCTCTGAGATCTGTTCATACGAACGGACGGACAGACGGACATGGCTATATCGACTCGGCTGTTGATGCTGATCAAAAATATATATACTTTATATGGTCGGAAATGATTCTTTCTCCCTGTTACATACCTTTGCACAAACTTATTAAACTCTATGTACCTTTGGTACAGAGCATTAAAATCAAAGGATCTAGTTCGATTGTTTTGGTGAACGAATGTGATGTGCAGTCATGTGATGGATATAAAAAGGAAAAATTTAAGCTCTTTTTTTAAACTAAGGCTGTAACTTTGACGTATACTATTATAACCTAAAAATTGCATCATAGCATTCAGAATATGGATGATGTTTGATGTAAGCTGGTGAATACAGCCTATGTTTCTAATTATAACAATGTCACCTTTTAAAGCTAAACTAACTTTTAAAGTTGCTGTAATAACACTTAAATAAAAAGTGTTCTGTTTCGTCGGTGAAATAGAACCTTTCTACTGCTTTTGCAGCTTTATCAGTTTTCTGGTACTTAAAACTTATTTGCCCTTCAAAAATAAAGCTCGTTCTAAACCACCCAACAGTAAAATGCATTTGGTAGGGCAGACTTCCAACCTGAGATCATTTTCCCTCATCATACAAGTCACTTAGCAGCATTTGTTAGTCCGTAAATCAATCACTGACATTGTGACCTTCTGTTCGGCAACCCCTTCGACCCTCCTTCTCCCACCACAACTTGGCTTAATATTTATTATGCACACACACACACGCCGACTGATTTCGGTTTCACGCAGAGAACAAAGTCAGGCGCTTAAATTAATTAAAAGCGACAGTTAGGCAAATAGTTAGAGGCCTAATTGCCAATGGCCGTCTGACTTACTGGCCATTGTTTAGGCGGTAACATTTTACCTTAACGTTTATTGTCATTATCCGGAGTAGTTACTAATGGTTATATGTGTTATAGCTGTTGCTGCAATACTTACGATACAATTTGATCGCACCATCTGTGTCGCCCAACGAGTTCTTGGCCACACAACGATACGCCCCAAAGTCCTGAATGTCCACATCGTAAATGGTTAGACGCATGGTTATTTTATAGCCGGACTCAAAGGTTTCGGGCACGAAGCGTTCACCTGTAATAGAGAAATGAACTTTAACCCATTTCAGCTACCTTCGGGCCAAAGTAATTTAACTCAAAAAGAACTTTTGCATTTGCCACAAACTTGACTTGGACAACTTTGTCTTGGTCTTCCCTCCCTCATGTCAAATGGTTCATTTTAATTTATACAAAAACAAGTCCGTTGTGTGTAGCATCTTCTCTCGTTTTGGACTAGAATTTGTTTGTTTGTTATGCAGGTTTTGATTTACGTTTGATGTCGGTTAGATTTAGTAGTTTGCACTAAGCTTGGCATTCCGGGTAATTGTTATGCAAGCCAAGCTAAGCGACTGATTAGTTTAGTGAAATGGTTTTTGTAATGGATTCAGGAAAAGGGAAATTGAGATTTGAACAAAGGCAATTCTTTGATTAGAAGTAATTGGATTTTGTGGATTGGAAAGGGGGGGAGGGGTTTAAAAATTGAATGAAGACAAAACTTGATCAGGCAGAAGGTAATTCAAGATTCAGCAACAATTGTTTCAGTTTAAAATAGGTAGCAAATGAATGGCATTATCTTTTGCAAACTTTTCTAAACGGTTTGACATAGATCCGAGATGGATGTGTCTCAGAAATTTAATTTGGTAGTCACAGTTTAAAGTTCTTCTTTATTTTCCCTTTTTTCATATTCGGATTTCTAATTGAAAGCCTCTTTGGCTTTACCCATCAGCACTTGCCCACTTCCTCAACCTTCTTTCCCTTTACACTCTGTGCATGCAAAACTCCATTAAAATCACACGACAGCACGACAGAGTACCCCAGCAACTGCTTTTGACTTAAGGTCATTTTCAATCACTTTTTTCCATTTTCTGTGTAAAATAACTAGAAAAAACTATAACCGACTGCATGTCTGTGACTTTTTTCGCTGAACTCGATGCGGCAATCGAGAAGGCCAAAAGGCCTGCACAGGGCCCAGCAGGGACAGTGAAAAGTGCCGACTGCGGTTTTGAGTGTTCAACTCATTTTTTTTTCGTGTCATCCTGCACAGTTCATTTGTCGGGTAAGATGAGTGGTGGCTTTTGAAGTGGTTGAATGGTTAGATGGATAGTTCAGCCATTTTAATGGTCGCGGGAAATTGTTGGGAGGATTTGTTGAGTGAGACCAATTAATTTAATAAAGTTGCAACTATTTCTGTTTCACATTAAACTTACCCGGCACAATAATCGTATCGTTCTTCATCCAGTAGTTAATTGACTTGGGATACGCCTCCGATTGGCATTCCAATGTTATGTTTTGCGTTAGAGCAGCGCCCACTAATTGATTTTGTATCCAAATCATGGGTGGAACTGCAATGGAAAAAGCAGCATAGAAAAAACGTAAAAAGGAATTCTTATTTATATAAAATTCCATTTGTTATTGCTTTCGCTATGCGATTTGTGGCTCTGCGGCTGCCATTTATTGTATCCAACTAATTGCTTTTTAATTTTATTGAAAACCGCAGAAAATGTTGCGTGAAAGGTGGCGGGGATTAGTGTTTCTCCCCCTCCTTTTTGGGCAGTAAACTTACCTAACAAACTGTGAAGCAACTTAAATTTTTATTTAATTAGCCAACTCCTAAAATGCTAGTTGGCTCGTAGCACTTAATTATTTACTTTATGCATGGCACCTCGGTCGCTTTCCCTCTCTCTCTCTGTGGGAAAATTAAAATGCACAGCATATTTTCTATGGCAAAGAAATTCTGAAGTGGTGCTCTGTGTGTCGCAGTCGGAGTCTGTGTCTGTGTCTGGGCTAGAACACATTGCTCATACACACTAAAAACAGGGGACGTCATGCGGTGCTCTGGCGTAAAACTATAAATATTTAAATATGCTGAAATTGATGTGGCCCCAAACACTATTCCCTGCATACCAACATTATCATCAACTTTACTTGGGCAATACTCACAATGCACAATGAGCATCACACGTTTGCTAACAGTTGGCGGTATGCCATTCGAGGCAATGCAGAGATAGGCGCCCATATTCAAACGATTCACTTTGGCAATGGTCAGAAATGAGCCATTATAGGCAATGGCTGTGGAAGAGATAAGAAGAAAATTGTTCAAGAATGTTAGTAATAAAATCACATGTAAAATATTAAATGGTTCAGTAGCCATTGCATAGTCCGGGACTTACAAAGAAATAGCATTCAACTCTTTATATGAGGAAAACTTTCTTAAATATTGCGAGCACAAATGTTCTAAGAGTGCTTGAATTGACCACAATTGAACTCAAGACACACGGAAAAGTATAAGTAGCTGGTTAGACGTGTCACTTTAAAGGTAAGGACAGAATTGAAAACTGACCGGCAGAAATTAATAAAGTCGTTGTATTTCGCTTTGGCATTTCTGGCAATATTTTTTCGATCAGTGTGGACAGGGCTGACTTTTAGGGGGGCAATATCAAATTGGGTATTGTTTTATACAGAGGTTTTTGGGTGCTCTCAGAAATGTTATGAGAAAGGGAGTAAAAACTAAAAAAAAAAACAAATGGAGTATCGTTTCATGGGTGGTCTCTCAGTGATCTCTGCCATAGGCCAAACATAACAAATTCAAAGTCAAAAGTATAGCATTAAATTTGTTTTCTCTATCTCGCAAAAGAATGAGCCTTATAATTGTATAGTTGATTTGCATTCATTAGCAGAGCTGGGAATGCTGATTAAAATTTTTTTTCCATTAAATATTTTCACATAGCTAGATACTCAAGCACTAATCAACTATTTGATATAATTAGTTGTATGCTTCAATTACCACTAAATCCTGTTGAAATATGCTTACATTTTAGCTCAATTGTTTTTTTCGATTTAATTGAATTTTAATTGAATATGATCACTAAAATTTAGAATTAGTTGAAAGTTCAAGCCTTCAGTCAATTATTAATGGCACTTGAACCCAGTCAAGTGCCAGCTGAAATTTATTTATTTATTTCCCTCCCATTAAAATTTAGCTTGGGATATTTCACACCAGCCAATTTTTAGTTGGGATTTTTCACACCAGCCAATTTTTAATTGAGAAATTTCCCTTCCATTAAAATTTCAATTGGGACTTTTCACAACCAGCCAAAATTTAGTTGAAGATTTTTACTTCAATTAAATTTTCAATTGGGACTTTTCACAACCAGTCAAAATTAAATTGAGAAATTTGTGTAAAAACAAAAGCAACTGTGTTCAACATGTTAGACGTAGTTTTGATATTTAGTTTCTGGCGAATAGCGTAAGCGATACCGTAATTTGCTTAAATTTGTATTGAATAACTTAAAATGCATTTTTATTGAATGAAAAATAAAAATGGTGGTGGTTCAGAACTTCTAGTCATAGATCTTCTGGACCTAATGGGGGCGTATGTGGTCAGGGAAAGCTTCTGATCGGTTCAACTTGGCGAACCCAGAGTGATCCTGGCTTACTACGTCTCAAGTCGACTCACACCTCCCCGTGGTGACCACCGGAAGCAGTAGCAATGCACCCGCATTCGCTGCTGACTAACGTGAGCGGCGTCCCCCCCCTTCCCCTACAGGGTATAATATATAGGGTTAGTGCGTCGGGTTTGGTACCCACCACCGTAAAAAAATCTCCACCAATGAAAACTGCGACAACAATGCCTCGGATACGGACCCCCCTGACGACGACCCACGCAAACGTTTTAAGGACCACGATTTGAGAATATGCACCTGGAATGTCCGCACCCTCAACAGAGATGGTGATGATATCGCCTTGGTGAAAGTCCTCAAAAAATATTCATCGGACGTTACCGCACTCCAGGAAATGCGATGGATTGGACATGGGAGCAAGAAAAATAACGCTACCAAAAGAGAAGACAGAACAGAAAACCACCACCCCCCCTGGGAGATACACTACAGCGGGCATGTCTCCAAGCACGAGTTTGGGTGCGGCTTTGCAGTGAGTGATAGACTGCGTCGCTCTGTCATCAGCTTCACACCAGTTGATGAACGGCTAGCCGCGCTCAGACTTAAGGCAAAATATTTTAATATTAGCCTTATCTGTGCTCACGCGCCAACAGAAGACAAGGACGGCACGATAAAAGATGAATTCTATGAGCGCCTGGAACAACTATACGAGCGCTGCCCCGACCACGACATAAAGATCGTGCTAGGCGATTTTAACGCAAAAGTCGGGAGAGAAGGAGTTTTTGGATCGACAGTCGGACGATTCAGCCTTCATGAAACAACCTCCGGTAACGGAGAGAGGTTAATAGACTTCGCTGCGGGCCGGAACATGGTCATAAGTAGTACCAGATTTGAACACCTCGACATCCATAAGGCGACCTGGAAGTCCCCTGGTCAACGAACACGAAATCAGATTGATCACGTTGTGATCGACGGAAGGCATTCATCGAGTGTACTAGACGTGCGTGCGATTCGAGGAGCCAACATAGACTCGGATCATTACCTGGTTGCAGCCAAGGTACGCACGCGGCTCAGTGTGGCACATGCCTCACGCTCTGGCACACGTCGAAAGCTAAACGTCGAGAAGCTGCAATCACAAGGGACCTCTGAAGCCTACTCAGCTAAACTCGCCCAACTGCTCAGGGAAACCTCCCCATTCCCTTCCGATATATGCGAACAGTGGCAGCGTATATCGCACTCCATGAGTACGGCTGCCAAGGAGATACTCGGTTACTCCGAGCCCCCTCGAAAGCGGTCTTGGTACGACGAGGAGTGCCGACGCGCGACTGCAGAGAAAAACGCTGCCTACAGGAGAACTCTGCAGTCGAGAGTAACGCGGGCTGCTAAAGAGCGATACCTGGAGAAAAAGAAAGAGGAGAAACGCCTTTTTAGAAGAAAAAAGTTGGAGCAGGAAAGGCGAATGCGCGAGGAAGTCGAGATGTTATTCGGCATGAGTGAGACTCGAAAATTTTACCAAAAGATTAAGCAATTAACAGAAGGTTTCAAGCCCAGAGTCGCACAATGCAAAGACGAACAGGGGAATCTGGTCACAGATCCGCAAGTGGCGCTTAAGAAATGGAGAAGTTACTTCTCCAACCTACTGGGAGGCGATGACGAACAGGATGCCGCCACTAGAGAAGTAACGATACCACCAATCGACAACATTGAGATAGACCCCCCGACCCAACAGGGAAGTCTGTTTAGCCATACGAAGGCTAAAGAACAACAAATCACCAGGCGCTGATGAGCTGCCCGCTGAATTGTTCAAGGCTGGAGGCGAAGAATTGGTAAGGTGCATGCACCAACTTCTGTGCCGTATATGGGTTGACGAAAGCATGCCCGACGATTGGAATCTAAGTGTTCTCTGTCCAATCTTTAAAAAAAGGAGACCCTGCAGTTTGCGCCAACTACCGCGGGATCAGTCTCCTCCCCATCGCATATAAGGTTCTGTCCCGCATTATTTGTGAACGTCTAAAGCCGCTTGTTGATACACTGATTGACCTTATCAGTGTGGCTTTAGACCTGGTAAATCCACCACAGACCAGATATTCACATTGCGCCAAATCCTGGAGAAGACCTATGAGAGAAACATCGAAAATCACCATCTTTTTATCGATTACAAAGCCGCTTTCGACACGCCGATAAGGTCAAGGTTTTTCGAAGCCCTGTCTACTTTAGGTATTCCAGCAAAGTACGTTCGACTTTGCATGATGACGTTGAGAAGCACTCAAAGCTCCGTCAAAATAGGAACGAACCTCTCCGAGCCTTTTGATACCAAAAGAGGTTTTAGGCAGGGTGACACCTTATCGTGTGACTTCTTTAATCTGCTGATGGAGTATATACTGCGCCAGTGCCCAAATGCCAACAGATCGGGCACCATCTTTAATAAAGATGTAATGCTACTCGCATATGCCGATGATATTGACATTATCGGCAAAACCGAACAGGCAGTAAGCAATGCGTTTTCAGAGATTGAGAAGCAGTCTGAGCTAATGGGTTTAGCGGTAAACGAGGACAAGACGAAGTACCTAGTGTCCTCGAAACAGAAGTACACACAAATTGGGCAATCTGTTGCAATGGGAGAGTACAACTTTAAAGTTGTAGAGGACTTTGTCTACCTTGGAACGATGATAACCGGCGACAACAACATCAGCCTGGAAATTCGAAGAAGAATCACGCTCGCAAACCGATGCTATTACGGGCTAAGTAGGGAGCTCAAGAGCAGAAACCTCAAGCGAAGAACAAAAATAGCGCTATATAAGTCGCTTATCATCCCAGTCCTGCAATACGGCGCAGAAGCATGGGCAATATCATCAGCGGATGAGGCGGCGATTGGCGTTTTCGAGCGAAAGATTCTTCGCAGGATTTATGGACCTTTGAAAGTTGGCGAGGACTTTCGCATCCGAAGGAATGACGAACTGTATAAGCTCTATGGGGATACTAGTCTGGTCAAGCGCATAAAGCAACAGCGGCTGCGCTGGCTGGGACATGTTACCCGTATGGATGATCAAGCTCCAGCAAAAATGGTCTACAAGAGGAATGCGAAAGAACTGGGACAAGGCAGGTGGGACGACCACCTCTAAGGTGGGACGACCAGGTGCGGAAAGACATTTCTAAGCTTGGCGTGAAAAACTGGTGCCAGCTCGCACGGAGCAGAAGCGACTGGCGGACATTAGTTGCAGCGGCCGAGACCGTCAAACGGTTGTGATGCAATGCATCGGGCCAATAAAGAAGAAGAAGAAGAAGGCTTGAACTTTCAACTAATTCTAAATTTTAGTGATCATATTCAATTAAAATTCAATTAAATCGAAAAAACAATTGAGCTAAAATGTAAGCATATTTCAACAGGATTTAATGGTAGTTGAAAAGTTCAACTCTTTAAATCACTTAATTGTTTTTGGCTTGAAAATCTCCATTATTTAAAAAATCAATTTTTTTTATTTAAGCGATGACTGATTAAAAAAACTAATCAGCATTCCCAGCTCTGTTCATTAGAACCGTTTTCTAACCATTTTAGAACCATTTTGTAATATAAATAAAATTTATTTTCCTTTTTTCGGTGCCCAACTTAAATAATGAGATTCTTTACACATTTGACTTGTGCAACTAATCATAGTACATATAATAAAACTACTTCGACAGCCATTGGTATCTATCAGAGGTCGCATAAAACGGTCCCCCGTTTGCCTGTGTCAGAAAACAACCGCTCTCGCGCGAGCACATTCAATAAAGGTTGTTAACCAACTCTCTGCCTCTTTTTGGTTGTGAGAGGAGAGAAACACATTTATTTTTATTTTTTCTGTCAAGTCTTTCTCGGGCCCTTTTGGCAAAATTCACGCATTCAAAAGGTCTTCTTCGTATGTATGCATCGGTGTGTATGCTTACAGCTAAGAATGTGAGTGTGTGTGAAAATCTGTATGCCTTCTCTCGTTCTCTCTCACGCTGACTCGTTCTCTGTTTATGCTTATGTCTGGCGCTCTCCTGAGTCTGCAACCTTTTGAACTGAGATTTTTTAGTTCGGTCTTTGTTAAGATCGCATTTGATGAGAGATTGACTATCTTGGGCCCGGTATGGGGTTGCTCTTAGACCGATCAGCGCTGTGTGTTCAACGACAGCCACCGAGCAGTGAGCGAGGTTGCTGCTTAAATTCAGTTAAGGGAAGACCGAGCCCGTTTTGTTTTTGTTTTTTTGGTCAGTGACGTGAGCAGAACGAACTGAACATTGGGTTGAGTTATTTACGAGCTATGGTATCTTTTAGTACGTAAGAGTATATCGACGATCTAAGGTTTTTGGTATTGGCTTTGGTGACTCCGCGGAGAAAGCTATTTAATGCAAAGCGATGTTGAGCATTTCTTCGAATTCCTGTCCATGAATCTCAACAATAAAATAAAGTTGTTTAAAAGGTGACACGTCTATAAAACACACAGTCAATTCAACACAAACAAATTCAACACAAAACAAAGTCTTCACAAAACAATTTCAACACACGTCATTACAACACCAAGTCATTTCACCAAACACAACAATTCAACACACGTTAATTGTACACAAAACAATTTCAGCACGTCAATTCAACACAAAACAAAATAATTAATTTATTATTAAATTTAAATTTGATATGACTTATAGACGTGTGTTGACTGTTTTCTTGTGAACACTGTTTTGTGTTGAATTGAAGTGTTGAAATTGTTTTGTGTTGAAGAGACGTGGAACCTAAAGTTGTGTAACAATGACTTTTATTAGTGATAGTAAATATAATGCAAGTGTGTGGTGCCATCAGAGATAGAAGGGGGACACTAGCTGCAGTTAAAAATTTTTTTGGAAAAAATCGCGCGATTTTTTACAAAAAAATTTTTGCCTTACGCGCAATTTTCCCATAATCGCAACCTTCATCCCCCGCCGAGTTAATAAACCAATTCCGGGTATAACCAACACATAAATTTAAAAAAGTCAATTAAACATACGTCATTTCAACACATTACAAATTAAACACAAACAAATTCATGTTGGGAAAGAAGGGTGACACAAGCGGCAGGCGATATTTACAACGTCTGCATTCGGATGAAATTTATTCAAGTTGTGAACAAAAGAATGATATCTCTAATGCTTTCAATTATGCGTACACTTTCGGAGGATATTAAGGCTCCACGTCTACTCAACACAAAACAAACAATTTCAACACGTCAATTCAACAAACGTCAATTCAACACACGTCAATTCAACACAAAACCAATTAAACACGAACAATATTTACAACGCCTGCTTTCGGATGAAAGTTATTCAAGTTGTGAACAAAAGAATGTTATCTCTGGTGCTTTAAAATGTG
The DNA here is from genome assembly GCA_018904275.1 of Lordiphosa clarofinis. Lineage (NCBI taxonomy): Eukaryota > Metazoa > Arthropoda > Insecta > Diptera > Drosophilidae > Lordiphosa > Lordiphosa clarofinis. The sequence continues at coordinate 237,606 of JAEIGQ010000244.1, forward strand.
CATACACATTCGGAGGATATTAAAGTCAGGTTCGACTGAAATTGCCACTTGCAAGATTGAAAATATAATTTTTTTTTTAAATGTTTTTTTTCCAGTGTTGAAATTGTACTGTGTTGAAATTTGCCGATGTTCAATTGCTTTGTGTTGAAATTGATTATGTTGAAATTGTATTTAGGTTATAATTGTGCTGTGTTGAATTGACGTGTGTTGAATTTACGTGCAACAAAAACATACTTTCAAATTCTCCAGAGGGCAAACTGACTTCTTTCAAAGTTTCAAAGTCCGAGGCGCTTGACTATACGGAAAGTTTGCATGTCTGTGGCAATCATTGTGATTAAAGCTTGGTCAATATTTTGTTTCTTTCTGAACTTTTTTCATAGTTTTAAGAAACCAAGAAAGTATTCGTGGTGAGAATTGGTTAAAGAACATCTTTTGAATGATGAAAATAATCCCAAACACTTGACTTTCCTTTTTTTCTAGAAGTATTTGGTAACTTTTCCTCTTCGGTCATGTCATGAATAATACCCATTTCTGTGGACTTCCATTAATTTGTTAAGGGTAAACTTAGCACGAGTTTCGCCGGCGTCGCTTGTCTAATTAGTGGAGGATTTTTTTTTCTATTTTATTGGACTCCCAAAATTATATCGATGCATCGCCAAAATTTAAAGAATCGATTTGTGAATCGAAGTATTGATGAATTTGCCAGCTCTAGTAGGAACAACCTGATCCTACGATGGGTACCGGGACATAACAATATCCCCGGAAACGAATTGGCCGACGAATTGGCACGCAAGGATGCAGCCACCGCAATGGTAGGGCCAGAAGATTTGGGAAACACATTCTACACCCAAACCATATCAATTACTAATACCACAAATAAACTCAGAAAAAACAAGAAATTTGTACTTGAATCAGGTACAATCGTTGACAACAGTACAGTAAGTACGAAAATTCTTAATTCAAGCACAAAATTTATATATCAAGTAAGATTTTTCAATCCCGAAATACTTGATTTGAGACTGTTTCGGAATATTTAACGTACATTTCGAACTATTAAAATATCTTTGTGTCATACTATTAATTTATGGCCTTTTATTTACTCTGAAAATAAGTTCAAAATGATTTTAATCGAAGTCTAATAGATTTAAAAGTCAACCCCAAATCGTTTTTGAAGCAAAATTAAACTTCAAAAATAAGTACAAAATGTTCTTGGCTTAAGCCTATTCTAAGCTTTCCCAATTTTTACTTGAAACTAGTACTTTGTATAATATAAAAATCCAGAGGAAATGAATTTACCAAAGACAAAGATGAATTTATTGTAGGTCAGAAATCTACCCTTACTCCTTACTAACCAAAGTGTTAGAACCTGGAGGGAATTTTAAGAACAGATTCACTTTAAAATAATTCGTTTTTCCACATTTTATTTTTGGGAGCTTCGATTACAAGTCTGTTCTGTACTTAATCCAAGAAATTTAGTAATTGACTTAACTTAAATTTTTCGACTAATTGTAAGTATGAAATGTTTTGGATTCAAGAACGTTTGTTCTCGTTTTAATTATATTAAAATAAGTTTACCTATTATAAACTGTTTCATACTTGATTTAAGTTCATTAAGTACATCCAAGAACAACACATTCTTAAAAGTTTATGTACAAAGCGGTATAAATTCTGTCATAAACGATCTAGAACTTTGCCTGTCGGTTTTTTCTGAGTGTATTGTTCTTTACTGACGATTGCAACTCTTCTGAAATTCGAGACGATTTTCGTGTAAACGTTTCAATTTCGAATTCAAGTAGTAATATTTGATATGAAAGTGACAAGCAAATCTGTGGTTAATTCTTCCTTTTCTGTCCAATTTAATTCACTTGGGATTGAGCAATCGTATTCAGCTGCTCAAACAATTTTGAGTTTCGTATCCAAGAATAGAATTGATGCTCGCTTAGTAAAATATTAACTTGCTTTTAGTTTCTTATTTATTATTTTTCATTTTAAGATCCTTCTACCCTGTACTTTAAGACTTTAACACCCATCCAGCTCATGCATAACTTTCACTGGCAGCACTATTCAAGCAGCTAATCACGCAGCTCATTGCATATGCAAGTGCATTAGGTGCATCTCAATTCGCATTGCTTCAACTTCATCATCAAAAATTCCCACATCAAGCAGCCGATTCGGCACATTCAAATTGCAAATTTTCACTGATATCCCTCAAGCCTTAGCATTTTGGTAGCTCCATAAAAGTGTTTGGGAATTGTTTTTTTTTTCTCATTTTTCGATTTTATTTCCATCTCGTTTGCATGGCGCAATATGGCCCCATTGATGACCTGGCACAGCGATTTATCGATCTGCTGCTGCCAAGTAGCCCAATAGTGATGAAATTTTCATGGCCAAGTCAAATAAAATTGATTGGGTCTTAGGAGTTTCAGTTAGGGCAGCTGTCATAATGTCTAAATGCGAATGTGAAAGCTGGATTAAGCAAAATGATGTGATTAATTAAGGAGAACAGAAAATTAGACTGTTTAACAATAGAAGGCTAAGATAAAAAGGCTTTGGAAATATATAATATTAAGGAGAAAACAACAAAGGAATCGTTATGGAAAAGTACAGGTGCTTCCACCTTGACGTAAATTAGATTCCAAGGTTAAAGGATAAGTTAAGGATCCCGTTAAAGTATAATGATTAATTTTACATTTAATTAAACAACTCTAGACAAAATAAAAAAATTGATTGAAATGCATATTTAAGGAAACTTAAGATGTTGCCTTTTTACACATTTTTTATCTTCGATTGTTGTTTTTGAAAAAAAATTTTAGTAGCAGAGCAAAAAATCTATTCATACCTTAAAAAAATTATTGTTTTTTTACTGAGAACTATTAAAACACGAAGGACATAAATCAAGGTCTACACATTATCACAACAAAGAAAAGAAACAATTAATAACATTTGCTTTTATAATATAAATTTAATTTGTTACGCTGCCTGAAATTATATTTTCTTTGTTTTTAGTCCACATAATCATAATCAATTACGACCTCAAACAAGTGCAAAGCAATCAAAATACTTACATCAAAAATTTGCATGTTTCAATTTAAAGTGAAATCACCTGCTTTAATGGAAATTATATAGACCCCGCCATTTGTTATTATTCGAGCAGCTGTGTTTGGCCCCTTTTTAACACACTCGACACACACACTCACACACAAACCCGTAGCTAATTACGAGTAACTTTAAAATGCTGTAATGAAATTTAATGCTGAGAAAACACGCAGAAGCCACGTATTTGAGGCAGCAATAATTTGCATGCACACCGCATAGAAATCTCTTCACCCATCTCCCTGCTTACTTACCCTCGGCTCCATTTGGCAGTGGTATCAACTCGCCACCCTCTCGTCGCCAGGTTATCGTTGGAGTTGGTGAACCTGTCGCAGCACATTTTAGGGTAACATTTGAACCCTCACGTATGACCATATCGGTACTTGTTGGATAGTCCAGTATATCAGGGGGAACTGCAACCACACACAAGTACACAAACGAGATATTATTTATACGCCGCGTGGCCCAGTGAGAGAATTGTCAGCGCGAATTGTTGGTCAGGTGTTTGTACAAGTTTGCCAGGCATTTACAGTTCCAGTTGATGTTTGTTTTATGAAATAGAATTTAATAAAGAAATATTTAGACTGAATATTTGTGTATAATTATGTTTAAATTTATTAACGGTTTATTGATTGAGTGAGAAATTTAAATTAATTAAAATGGAAAACATATTATATTTTCCTTGACAAGGAAAACAATTTTTTGGTGTACAGATAGTAGACAAATTAATCGATTATTATAATTATTTTTAGGGAAAGATGTCATAAGCATTATTTATGATTAAAATTAGTGAGTTTAGCTGGCTCTTGGTCCGAAAAATTTGCATTTGTTCACAATATTATTTTTATTGCCACAGAAACAAATCCAACACAACAAAATAAGAATATCATATAATAAAAATCGGTTGAAAAGTAACAAAAATATAAAATTTACCCCAATCTTTAAAATCATTTTTTCATTTCTTAATCTCTTTCTCAGCCGTGGACAAACTCAAATCTTTAAACGGCATCTGTGATGTGGCCTGGAATGTCTGTTTGGTAAGTGGCAGCAATGTCTTCTGCTGCAATTTTAATCCGCAATCGAACTTGATTCCCTCGGTCAGTTTCGAATTGGGAATGTACGCTATTGGGATGACGGATCCCGTTTCGACAATGCATTTCAATTGGGATGGTTCACTGTTCACTTATTTGCTTAAACGTTCTATTAGGATCTTATAAACATCCTGCAAAACTTTCAAGCTGATCCGAAACTTAGTTTTAAAGATATAAACAAAAACAAATATTTTTTCCGACCCTTTTATATAAAAATTGTTTTCATCAACCCTCGTATTTTTAAAAATTCGTATTTTTTTCCCTTTTTTGGTCAAAAACTTTATAAATATTTATAAAATGTTCGATATTATGGAAAAAAAAATTTCGAAAAAAAAATTTTACTTGGAAATTTTTGGAGATTTTATTTTTTACCATGTCTTGGCGCACTTTGACTCAAATTTCTGGAGAACTGCTTAACCGATTTTGATAATCTTTTTTTTCGGTGAAAGTTAACACCCAAATGCACCAAACCCGATTTATACATTTATTAAATATAATTTTTATTTCATCGAAAACAGATGTCAAATCTTTAAATGCGATTATCTCGGAACCACTATTTCCAAAATGGTTGCAAAGATTTAAAGAGTACCTGTTGACCGATTTTCAAACTCTTTCCCTTAAATTGCTCCTAATACCCACCATTCTGGTGTGAACTAGGATATTTTTGATCGGTCAACAAATAACGGAGCTAGGACCAATACAGTGGGAAAAAATAGTCGATTTTCGAAATTTTGACTTTGAAACCCCATAACTACGTCATTTATTGACCGATCCAAAATATCCTAGTTCACACCAGAATTACATTGTTTCTTAACAAAACCCTGTCTTCAGTTTTAAATTCAGATCATCCGTTCTCAAAAAATTTTTTCAACCATGGGCCTATGTTTTAAATTTTTGGTTAACTTTGAACAAAAATACAACAACAACCGTAGGTACAACAACAACAGCAAAAATTACTAAATTTAGAATAACCGATTACCTATCCAATGAAAAAGACCGCTCTTAATACCACTTATAGCTTTTGAGTAATCTAATTTTTTGTAAACCTTTAAAAAATGACACCTGAAGGTATACAGTACCCTTAAAATTAACTGGCTTATGCTTTTGTGACTATGGTTTATTGCTCGTTTGTCATTGGTACACGGACTAATTACTATTACTTTTTGGTCCTAAAAGATTCAGTAGTCAAAATTCAGTACTTCAACTTACTGATTCTTTGCTAATATATTAATGAGTTGTCAGACAAGCTACAGCAGAAATGTGGCTGGTTACTTATATTATATATTTAATATTTTCATTGTGATAACCGTCAACGTTCCAGAATTCAGTTAGTCCCTCGGTGGGCCAACTGATGCGTGCCTGTCTGTCTCTGGTGCTAGTTTGCAATTAATTATAATTTCACGCTTGACAATTTTTCACTTGGCCCAAATTGAGAAGCAGTCAGAGCTGGACAACAAGGAAATAAATTAAAGTGAAATTCTACCTGACCAAAAAGTGTGCATTTAATTACAAGTAAAAATGTCTTTATTGTTATTTTTAAGGGACTCAAAGAAATGTTCAATTTTGTAAAATCACAAATTTGTTTTCTATTTTTGTGTTGAATGGGAGAACACAAAAGCCAGAGGGCAAACAGCATCAAGTTATGACGCTCAATGTATGTAATTTCAAAGTCTTCATGTTAACAATGAAGTGTAGGTTTTATAGAAGACGTTGTTGTTGTTGAACTTTTCCACTTTTCCCCCACACACACACACACAAATGCTCCAGCGCATATTACGTATACGTAAAGTGGTCCAAATTGAAAGTAGGCACTGCTGTTGCCTGGCCTCTTGACTTTTCTTTTAATGGCTGAGCTCACGTCACACATGTTTCAATCAGCCAATGAAGTGGGCGGAGTGGGCGTGTCAGAGCGCTTATTTGACGGCAGGAGTTGATAACTTATGAAATAAAGTGAAATGAAACGTGATTACATTTGGTATAAGAAACTGAAATTAAAATCCTCTCGAATAAATAAATGCCAAATGAGAGATATGTGATTTGTTTACATTATTTATTAATTTGCTCTTTAAAAAACTTTAAAATAATCCTTTGGGAATACAAATGCTGCAGGCAAATATTGCCCCGAAGCCTGCACAAGAATATTAGAAATTCTCATAAAAATTCATATTTGTTTGTTGCATATTTCAGCTTTCAACAAAAATTGAATAAAATCCATAACCAAAAAAATATCAAAAGAACCCACCAGCGCACACAGCTTAGGGTTAGATTTTGCCTATTAAGCCATAAGCAAAACATCAATACGAAAACACATTGTTTCATATAAATTATTTCAATCTGACTGGCTACCGCACAAATCAAATAACAAAAAAATCAGCGAACTTCAAGCTGCAGTAGAAAAAATTGAAACAGAAATTTTTTCAACCGAATGTCAAGCGAAAATGTGTCCACAGTTTTTTTGTTTTTCTAGTTTTGATGCGTGTCAGTTGATGCAATTGCCAGTCCCCCGATTGTGGATACACCATGGGTGAGAAAGTAGAAAGTGCGAAATAGAGAAAGTAGGAGACAGCTAAAAAAGTGTCAATATGATGTTAGATAGGTGGCATCGAAACCGGCTTAATTGACTCTGTCGAATTTTGTTAAATTTGAAGAGTCGACAGTTCTTTATTTAATATTTATTTGTAGTATTTGGTTTAGTATATCTAACCTAATTCCCAATTCCCTATGAAGTCCCTGTTTTAAGTGACCCATCACTATCTTTCTAATTCTTTTTGTCAGCAAGTGATTAGGGAGTCACATTGGTAAACTGATTACAACTACCTCAACTTGAATTTCCCTCAATCTTTATCAACGTCTGTACACACCTCGAGTACAACTCCTGTCACATATTTCTTGACTGGCTTTCCATGCTTTCGTTTACTTATTTGCTTACGACATCCCCGCCGCCGGGGACTATAATAGTTAGTTGTTGGTTGAAGGGCGGTTGGCCAGGGGTGAAGGGTGAAAAGTATACACCACAAAATCGCGCACTTTGTCAGCGCCAGGCAAAAGCCCCGCTGATTTAAAGCGGCTTGCCATTTTGCTTATAGAGCTTAGTTCATTTGAGTGCAAAGCATTTGCAGGAAACACTGTAAAAATGAAAAGTGTGTGAGAACAACAGAATTCTCAGAAATCAACAGGCAAGCTTAGCATTTCGCTAAGTGTAACAGCGGCGGGACTTAAATGAATCTCGACATCAATGAAAATACAATCAACCAAAGTGGTTCAGACCCGTTACCGTAACCCCAAACCAAAACGAGTGTAGTGGGTGGCATATTCATTTAAAATTTTTGTCTGAGGTCTGCGCTGTTTGAATAATTAACGCCCAGACAGGGCTGGTAAATTGTTTCTTTACCTTTGAATGAAATTTCCAGCAAAACTTTAAAATGGCAATTAGACTCAATTGAGAGTAGTTAGGAGTTACCCACTTGTCTGAGAGCAATTAGAGCAATTTAAGCGAAAAACTATCCACAACTCTGGCCCCAGTTCCAACTTCAAGACAAATTACAATTAATTGTAGAGCCAGCTACGTGCGATTGAGTTGGAGTTTACATCAAATTGTTAACTCAAATTGGGATTTGTTTGTTTGGTTTTTATTTTGATTACTCACCCACAACATCGAGGTAACCCACTTGACTCTTCATGGGATCCGTGTTGATTTGGCACATGTACCTGAGAAATTGGATTGAACACATTACTTTTTATACGCTTTTTATATGCTTATGCAAAGGAAATATTGCAAAAAAAATTTGGAAAATATGTAGAATATTGTGAAATATAATAAAAATAAAATAAAGGTGTGAGTCTCGTCAGCACTCACGAAGCTTTGATGTGCAACATAATGCTTAATTTAAGGAATTAATTTCAAAATCACAAGCTCTATCAATGGTGTGTGAATCAGCAACGACAATCATTCAAAAGAAGATAACAAAAGGAGAGTTGAAATACCAACAACAAGATTACTTGCTGCTGTGTTCTTTCTTTGTTTCTATAAAACAATTACAGTCGCAAAAGAATAACAGGCCGAAATAATAATCTCAATTTTGAAAAAGCAAAAAAAAGTTATAATTTAAAACCCTCCCTTCCGCTTTTGTTCCGCATTCTCGGTCCCCTACCTTAAACACCCTACTAAGTCACTGTTTATTTACTGTGTAGTCACTGTTTAGTAAGGGCTTTGTCACTCACTATTTATTCACTGTTTAGTAACTGTGTTGTCACTTTTAAGTCACTGTTGAGTCACTGCTAAGGCACTATTCAGTCACTGTTTAGTCACTTTTAAGTCACTGTTGAGCCACTGCTAAGGCACTATTCAGTCACTGTTTAGTCACTTTTAAGTCACTGTTTAGCCATGGCTAAGTCACTGTGTAGTCACTGTAAAATCATTTTATATTCACTGTTTAGTCATTGTTTATTCACTGCTTAGTCACTGTTAATTCACAGTTCTGTCACTGTTTAGTCACTGCTAAGTTTCCAAATTGTCACAGTTTAGTAACTGTTTAGTCACTCTTTAACTCCTTCCCCCAGCCAAACTTTTAAGAAGAATGAGTATTGGCGCTGCCCCTCAATTTAGCTGGTGCTAAGCCAGGGTTCCCTAAGAAAAGAGTGCTAAAACGTGACTGTGTCTCTTTCTAACACAGAATAAAGTATGACTTCGGCAAGAATTCGGCAAGTAAGTAGTGCTGCCGGGGCTATCGCTGGGGAACTCTGTGCTAAACTATAGTGCCTAAAAAGATACTTTATAGTGCCAGAAGGAAATCACATTGGTTAGAGAGAGACGGACATATTCCCAAATGTATGCGGAGAACGTAAATGAGAACGAACAGCTGACTAATTTCTGACTGAAGCGGTGTCGACTGAGCAATTTTTACTACGGAATTTACACGATGAAGCAAACTACATGCAGTTTCCTTAGTAGGCGAGACATACAAGTGAGATTGTATACATTTTGCTCAATAAATCTAGTATGATTCTTCTGATTTTCAAGCCTACTATGAGAACTTGATGAAGTTTGCTTCATTGTGTAAATCCCGACTTAGTCTATATACGCTAGTCTATGGTACGGAGGGATATCGGAAGTATCTACAATATTTTCTTGACATATTCAAAAGGTATTCTGCCTACATTGATAGTTAAAAGACAAATTAAGAGAAAATTGGAAACTTTAAAGAGTTGGCGAGGCCATCCAACCTTAAAATAACTGATTTTAGACTTTGCATACATTTTCTATAAATAGTACCTACTGAATTTTATTAGTCATGTTGTGCAATATTACTTTTGATCAGGCAGGTACTGTCTAACGCACACATGTGACTGAAAGATGAACTGACGTCTACACTCAGAGAAAAAATAGAGAATTTCACTCTTGAATCAAGAGTATTCGTTCTCAAAAGTAGGGTAAGAGTGAAAATTCTTGATCCAGGAGCAATATTCTTGATCCAAGAGTGAATTTTTGATCCCGACATTCTTGACTCAAGAGTTTCAGTACTTGATCCAAGTACGAATAATTCTCAATATAAAAGACTAAAAATAATAATTGAAGGGGGTGGGGGTTTGGGTGTGACAGACACGACCGAGACCCCGGGACAACCCGTCAGACCGACGTAGTGTTTGTTTGCTCCGCGCTGCTCGCCACTCACCATCAGCCACCCCACCCACTTTTTTCTAAGATGTGATTGATTTTGAGTTAGTCACATACCAGATAAAAATTTTTTATTTTACTTACTTTACTGGGACTTGAACTCGGTACCTTCGAAGACTGAAACACACACAGGTGGACGAGCAGCTTAACCGACTCGACTATTGTCGATAAACTACAAGTAGCGGCGAAAGCATATTTATGAGGCAGCGCGGTTGGTATTTGGCCAACCGCAACAGCTCGACCGTGGATCAAGTCCCCGTTGCAGCAATTATTTTTTTTTTATTTTTTATTTTTTTTTTTTTTTTTATTTCATTTTATTTTTTTGTGATGTTTTAAACATTTTTATTATATTAAACAGACGTTTAATCACTTACTTTTGCCCAATCTTAATGTTCAACTTTAACATAATTATCGGCGCGGCACGGTCAAAAGACAATGACAAAATGCGCATGCGCTGTCTCTCTTTGAAAGAGCGCGGCCAACGTTATTCTCTCAAAGTTTGCGTTTCCTCACTCCCCTTGCCTATAGAACCACATTGAGAATGAATTTGTCTCGATTCCAAGAGCGAAATTCTTGAAAATTCAAGTGCGACTAGATTTTTTTTTCAAGAGCGTTCGTACTCAAATTATTCGTTCTAGATTTCTATGAGTGTAATCATGATTTTTTAATACGTCAAAATAAACAAACATGCTTGTTTGATACTGGAAAGCTGAGCTTGCAACTAAATTTTTTAAATCAAAAAAATTGAAAATTGCAACGTTACAGTCAATTGACAAAAGTACCGTCCTAATTATGATTTCCGTTTTAGTTTGCCCAAAATGGAAGAACTGGACTTGGTTGACATGTGGTTTAAACAAGACGGTGCCACATGCCACAAGGGATACGAAACCTTTCCGATTTAATGAACTAATAAATTTGCAAATTAAAAACGAAACTCGTCAGGTTTAATAAAAAGAATTCAACCAAAAAAGTACAGAATCTTGTTGTGTCATTCATACTAAACTGCATTTTTACTATTGACATGCAAAACATATCTTATCATATTTAGCTGAATTTTGTTATCATTTGTATGTTTGTTTTGTTTTCAACATTACCATCCTTTGTCCGACTCCTTCACATCACGTATACGCAATATCCAGGCACGTTTCTCGGCGTGAGTTATGCTCATGCGATGATTTTTGGTTATGACGTGATTTTGTATCGTTAAAATGGTCTGTGTATCGACACGTAGCCACGCAATCTGCCCAAAGAGTGGAAAAAGGAAATAAAATGGAGAGAAAAAGTTTTATATGAAAGTGGAAAAATTGTAAAACTAAAACGTTCAGCGATTTCCTTTTGCCACTAGGCTAATAGTTTAGTGGCGTGGCTGAGGCTCATTTATCACAGACACCGAAAATGTCGCTAAAAAATAGCATTAAAACAAAAGTTTTGTTCTATATTCTTAGTACTCGGGTTGATAAAGAGCAGTTTATACAAAAGCCTTTGTCATCGGGGGTATTATGAAATATAGCTCAAAAAGGCCACAAAATAAGTGAATATTTTAAGATGCAATTATGCTTAGTTCTGAGTATTCCAGATTGCATAGCTTTGTAATTGGTTGGCTATACGGTCTGGGAGACTTTTGAACTGGCAGAAACTAAACATGCTGCAACCGAGTGTCATAACTTTATATTAAATTGGGTTTGAGTTTATTTTGATCACTGATTACTGAGGTTAAATTCGCAAAACTTCGTTTTCTGGTGATCAAATAAACCAGACTTACAAGGCAAACACAAAACGTCGGTGGATATTTTTCCCCAGGGCCTGCAAGTTATAAGGTAGAGAAAATGTTGTCTTCATTTTGGAAATTTGTGCAAAGACATCACTTTCACTAGCTTTCAATTTGTCTGCTCCAAATGCAACAACACTAACAATAACAATAATAATAATAATGCCCTTTCCACTCTTTTATGGAGACGATATCATCAACAGAGGGTCAGAGGATTATCAATTTGTCTGGCGTGTGCTTTCACTTTGTCCGTTTACCTTTTTTCTGGTTTGGCTAAAAGCTGACTAACAAAAACAAAATTGTGTGCTATTTATGTTTCGGCAATTCATTGAGCAGCTTTTTCTATATTCTTCTTTTTTTCATATGGGTCACGAAATCAAAGTAGCGCCAAGGGGTTTGAAACGTGCTTGGGACAAAAGGGTCAAGCCAAATTGGGGCGGAGTGGTGGTAGGGGGGGGTAGGGGGCACACGCATTAGGCGTTTAACGAACAGCACGCAAGCCAGGGGGGTGTTTTTTTCACTCTTTCGCTCTGTTGATGAAGTGTAAACTGTTTGTTATACTAATTGCAGGAAAGCGTACTTAGGAAAACCTACCTTATATGTCTGCAAATTATCCACAACACATTGAAGTACAGCCTCACGACTCACTGGCACCGTGACATTCTGCAAAAGTTCACCAAATTTAGGCAGATCTGCAAAGATGGACAATAATTCAGTTAAGTTATAGTTATTCATTAATCTAATCTAAAACAAGGTACATGTCAGATTGTTTCCTATATTTTAAGTTTGAAACATCTGTATCTACTTTGTTTCGAATAGATTAGCCCGACTGGCCGATGCACTTTTATAATTAAGCTGTCATTTTGTAAAATTATGTAAGGTCCAACTTGTTTTAGAATAGGGGAGCTTAACTTATATTCGTATCTTTTAAGTTAAGAGCCTCAATTTTAAGATAATGCGACTATCACCACAACCTTAACAAAATAAATAAACTATACAAAGAGAAAAACAAATGAGAGCAATATTTTCACTAAAAATGCATAGAGATTTAGAATGTTAAACAAAGTTATTTAAGGGGAGCATTCCGCCCTGGAATGTTCCTTATAACAGACCCGTCCACCTAAGGCACGCACGAGCCGAAGTCTGTCGTATTTTTAAGCGAACGCGAGCCGAAGTTATGGTTGTGTGAATCGGTGAGCACTGCCTAGCAAGTAAAATGCGTGTTGTCTGGAGAGAGCTCTCTTGTTTACTAACACAAGCTCACTTTTTTTTCCTCTCCATTTGGCCGCCTCTGCCTTATAATTTCATTTGTTTGAGTCTTAAAAATGCTTCCGGTTACCGTAATGCGGCACACCTATCTATGTGGTGTCCTCTTTTTCCAAAAGATCGAAGACACGAGTGTTTTAAATGAGATTATTGTTTATTCACTGAATTGCTTAAGATTAACAAATATTGGATGATTATAACTTAAACTTTGCTTGACGATTATAACTATGTTTCGCTCTCTTGATATTCCGGCATCGACTGACAAGCTACGCCGCATTGCCCGCGCTGCAGCTTCACTTACACTCACATACATCAACGGACAGAGAGAGAGAGAGAGCGGATTAATAAGTGTGACCTCTTCTTGTTCTCTTGTTAATCCTAGCCTCTCCTATACCATTTCCTACATTCGGCCCTCCTGACGTAGGATTCGCCCCGAACGCCTTCATAAATTCGGCCACCGTTGATGTCTTGTTAGGACCTTCCCCATTTCCGACCTTTTCAACATCGTAACGGCCGTGCTCATTGATTTTGATCACCTTGTATGGCCCAAGATACTTCCCTTTTAGTTTCAACCCTGTACCGAACTGTGTTCGTTTAATGGCTACTAAGTCGTTGACCTGAAACTTAGTTTCGGCCTTTCTCTTGGCATCAAACGACCTCTTATTTTCCATTTGTATTTTCTGAATACTTTCTCTTGCCTCTTTGCGCAACTGTTCGCGCTCATCATCTAGCTCTGAAATAAGGCATTGCTTAACTAGTTCCTTAAGCTCTGAGTCACCTGAGATACGCATGTCAACTCCGGTTAGTAGCTTAAATGGCGATACTTTAGTACTCCTCGGCTCAGTGTTGTTTATTACTTGCTGTACCCTGCCTACGTGCTTATACCAACACCCTGGATTTTCTTGACTTAACTTAGAAAGCATAGGAACCACTATCCTGTGCATCCTCTCAACTTGACCATTCCCACGAGGTACACCAGTAGCAATCAATAAATGCTGGATCTTTTCCCGATCGCAATACTCTTTAAATAAATTCGCCGTGAACGCTGCTCCCCTATCCGAGACAATCCTGTATGGGTTTCCAAAATTTACCGCCTGACGCTCTAAACAATTGATGACTTCCTCAACTCCAGTGCTACGTGTCGGATACAACCACACATACTTAGAAAAGCCATCCACAATAACGAATATGTGATTATATCGCTTTTTGGTCAGATCCATGGGTCCGACATGATCCACATGGTATGTAACCAAAGGTTTATCACCCTTATCAATTGGTGTCAAAAAGCCTTCTTGTCTACCGGTCTTTGCATTTACAAGAATACACTCAACACAACTACCAACAACTCGCGCTACCTTTTCCTTAAGTTTTGGGATAAAATACGATTTTTCAACCAACTCTTGTGTCCTTTTGGCAGAAAAATGACCTTGCTTATGAGCAATTTGGATTATTTCATTTTCCATAAGCGATGGAACAACAATCAGGTCCTTGTTGGGATCTTTGAACAAAATCTCGTTCGATATGAAATAGTCTTCATATCCTTTACTTTCAACAACGCTTCTGACCACCCTAGTCCAATCATCTAATAACTGAGCCTCTTTCAAACGATGCAATACACTTTCAGTTACCACATTACATGACACTCTGCTCAATGCATCTACATGCCGCATTTTTGAACCTGACCTGTGCTCTATTTGACAATCAAAGTCCTGGAGATACATCGCCCAACGTGACACTCTCAATGGTATCTCCTTCTTCTTCATAGTCATTGCAAAAGCGTTACAATCAGTAACAACTTTAAATTTTCTTCCGAGAACATAAACGCGCCACTTTGTCAAAGCCCCTATCACTGCCATAACTTCAAGCTCATATGAGTGATATTTCTCCTCGCAAGGTTTAGTTTTGCGACTCATATAGAGAACCGGATGCAACAGATTGTCATCTGGATCCCTCTGCAACAACACAGCACCAAATCCAAATTTGGAAGCATCTGTGTGTATCTCTGTTTCCAATGACGGATTGTACAACTTCAGCACTGGCCCACTAATCAACGCTGCTTTCAAGCTTTCAAATGCTTTTAGCTGTTTCTCTTTAAACTCAAACTTCGATTCCTTACGTAAAAGATCCGACAAAGGTTTTGCAATAACAGCATAGCCCTCTACAAATCTTCGAAAGTATGACGTCAATCCAAGAAATCGCTGAATACCCTTTTTGTCTCGAGGAATCGGAAACTCAGCCACTGCTTTCGTTTTCTCCTCACCTGGCGTGATAGTACCATTCTCGACAATGTACCCCAAGAATTGAACTTTCTTTTTCAAAATCTGACACTTGCTCCAATTAATGCGCAAGCCATTTTCCGCTGCCACATCCAAGACTCTTTGCAACTTCAATAAGCCCTCTTCCACATCTTTGCTGACAATTATTACATCATCCATATACACAACAGCATCACCATTTCTAACCAAATCACGCAAAACTGCCATGATAAATCTGGTAAACACAGCTGGAGAGTTTGAGATACCGAAAGGTACATACAAAAACTCGTATTGGCCACTCTGAGTAACAAAGGATGTGTATTTCTGAGATTCTGGAGAAACAGGGACATGGAAGAACCCATTTCTCAAATCCAAAGTGGTAAAAACCCTTCCTCCTTGCAACTTTTCTATCACACAATCCATGTTTGCCGTTAGGAAATTATCCCGAATTATCTTTTCATTCAAATCCCGATAATCGCAGCATACTCGTTTTTTCCCGTTCTTCTTATCGGCAAGTACTACAGGTGCTGCATACTCGGATGTGCTCGGCTTTATAATTTTCTCTTCAAGCCACTCCTGAATCTGATCATCTACAGTCTTCTGATCGCAATAAGCCAACCGCCTTGGATGATGAAACACAGGCACCTCGTCTGTTAACAGAATCTTCATTTCTACCGGTGCACTTGGATTCTTTTTCGGTTTATAATTATTAATTACCCGCTTTACTTCTGTGGCAACACTCTTACTTAGATGTTCCAAGTCCAATAAAGCGCTTGTTTCAACTTCTTCCGTGCTTAACATGCACACATTCTTAAATTCGTTCAGCAACAATTCACAAGAACTTTGATTCAACTGGCCAGCTTCTTCACTTCCTCTTTGGTTAACACCTACTCTAGGCAAAAACTCTGTTCCATTTTTAGTTACGTTCATATCTACACTTTCAAGAATCGTAGTACCTAAAATGGCATCAAACTGCATATCTTCATCAGGTATGACGTGGAACTCAATCTCCAATTTGATTCCGTCAATCTGCACTGATGCTATGAAGCTGCCGAATGTCAACACTTGGCTTTCACCAATGCCAGTTAATACTCTTTGTCGGCCATAAAGATTTTCAATGCCCACACCCAGTTTCAGAAACACACTTCTACGTATTAAACACAACTCAGCCCCTGTATCTACAAGTCCCTTGAATAAAACCTTAGAACATACAACTGACTTTAGCTCAAGACCGGAGGAAGTAAGCGTGCTTGTTGGCTTTGCCACTACTTTCCCGTCCCGAACCACATTTGTAGTTCTTTCTTTTTTGAACTGAATTTCCGCATTACATTGTGCTGCTCTGTGTCCTGGTTGGTCGCACTTAAAACACTTAAAATCTTTCTTAGGGCAATCCTTTTTTAAATGCGTAGAGTCACCACACTTAAAACATTTTCTCTCTGATAAGCCTTCCTTGCCCTTTTCAGTTATACCTTTACCAGACTGTGATTCAAATTTGCTCGACATCTTAATCGAACCGCGTGCCTTCTGATACACCTCAATCTGCAACTTCAGCTCTTTGAGATTTCTTGCTTGGTACATCAATGCCTTGTTAGCCCTGGCATCTGGAATACCTTCCACAAAATATTCGATTAAGCTTTCTTCTTCCAATTCAATTGGCTTGGCTATTTCCATTAATGAATACAAAAACTCGTGCAACGATTCTCCCTTACGTTGCTGCCTCTTACCTAACCTGCGATGTACTTCTGCTGAGGACAATTTTACTCCAAACTCGGCTAACAATGCAGATTTTAGACTTTTCCAATCTAAAATATCCCTTTGGCTCCGCACAAACATTTTGGCTGCCCCACATAACAACTGTTTTCCATACACGAACAACTGTAACTTGTTCCATTCTACCGTCAATGCACAATCTTCTAATTCTTCTATCCACAGATCAATGTCCGGGGAATTCGATCCAGAAAATTGCGATACACTTCCCTCCACATCCTTAAGTGTAAACCAAGATCTATGATCAACTCCCATGCCCTCATGCCAATGTCCTCTTGGACGCCGCGATGTATCAGATCCCTCGGAAGATACTGATGCAAAATCCTCATCTCCATTATTACCCGACTCTATCTCTCCATTTTCCTGAATTCCATAATGAGCGAGTAACCTTTTCTGTAGTTCTGCTTTAAGTCCGGTTGTAGCCAACTGCAACGCGGACAACTTTAAACGAAGCTCGTCAACGCGCAATGCCAGGATCTCGTTTCTATCCATTTTACCGAGCTACGATTACCTGCAGAAATAAATTTATACAAACACAAAACTTTGAATTAAATCTAATTCCTCTCAAACAAGCCCCTGTTAACGTAACAGCGTACAATTTGTTGTTTTCCAACACTATGTCTTAAATTCCATGAAAATGTTCATTTTTACAGTTTGCATTCCCTCTTCACAAGCAATAAAAAATAATGCCTCCGAATACATACAAATTTTCTGCTTCTCCTTTTGCTTTTCAACCAACGCTCCACTACAAATTTGTGTTGACTCTCCCTTTGCCAGCGTCTCAGCTGAAATTTTTGCTTCCTTCTACACGATGTCTTGCCGTCTCGCTCGTGTTCACTGCTCTGGACCAATTGATCGTCTACGTCTGCTGCCAAAACTCCGTGCACCAGCCCTTGCCTACACGATTTTGCACGCACGCTCCGTTGATTCAACCAGCTCCAGTCCAATTGATCCTCTTCGTCTGCTGCCAAACTTTGTGTATCAGCCCTTGCCTACACAATTTTTGCACGCACGCTCCGATGAATCAATCGCCTGCCGTTTTTCTTCTCCGAACTCTCTTTAAACAGCCAGTGCAAAAACAACACGCCACTGCTACTGTCTTTGCAAAAGCAACTGTCTTTGCCAACGCCGATTTTTTACGTTCTGCTTTGCCGCCACGCCGCCTCCAGACACAACTCCGACTCTGATGAAATTCTCGCCACGCCGCCGTCACAATGATGCTGTCTCTTTTGCACTCACGCCTTGCATACAGTTTCTGCAACTTTTAATTGTTTTCCAATGACTTTCTTTTGCGAATTGTTCACTTTCACCAGCAGTCTCCATTAAACACACAGCACAAGTTCGTTTTGTTAATCATATGACAAATATTTGTTTTAAGTTCAATCTCAGTTGAATGGTGGTCAAATCTCGGTTGAGCCCCCAAATTGTGGTGTCCTCTTTTTCCAAAAGATCGAAGACACGAGTGTTTTAAATGAGATTATTGTTTATTCACTGAATTGCTTAAGATTAACAAATATTGGATGATTATAACTTAAACTTTGCTTGACGATTATAACTATGTTTTGCTCTCTTGAGATTCCGGCATCGACTGACAAGCTACGCCGCATTGCCCGCGCTGCAGCTTCACTTACACTCACATACATCAACGGACAGAGAGAGAGAGAGACCGGATTAATAAGTGTGACCGCTTCTTGTTCTCTTGTTAATCCTAGCCTCTCCTATACCATTTCCTACATCTATGCCTTAACCAACCTAAGTCTTAATCCATCCGTCAAAATATTGAACAAAGATATCATTGCTGTGTGATTTTAAAATACATCATAGTAAAAACCCCCCAAAAAAAAGGGATTTTATTAGTACAGAACCCTTGATTTTGCCTGTGTTTCATTTATTCGCATATGAGCATACACACACACGTACGTCTGTAAAACTGCTGTAAAACCAAGATTTTTTACACATTCTTTTTAAACAAAACTTGTGTAAAAATATAGCATGTCATTTTAAATTGCTTTATTAAACAAAGTCAGCAATGCTTCAATTTATAGTTTTGTAATCAAAATCTTTTGCTTCAATACGATTCAGACGCATATTTCTTGCTTGTGATTTCTGAGTGTCGTGTGTTTCTGCTTTATAAGCCATGTTTTCAGGTTAAAGCTAGAATAGTAACTAATAAATATAACTTTTTAAGGTAAAGTTACATTTCACAAAGGCAGTGTTTTGTGACCGACACAATTAACCCTTAGAGCTTTTAACTTCCTGCCCGTTATGTTTTTAAAAACTCGTCGAGAAAAAACTAAGTCATTTAAATTATCTGGTGAATTCCAGAAATATCTAGAGATTTTCATATAAGCGCGTGCGTTTTGAATTATAACTGCTTGGCTTTATATGTGAAGTGCCACATATATGCCAGGCTACTAGCCTATATGACAAGAGTTAAACGTTTTGAAACCAAGGCCAAGTGGATTTAATTATTAACCTTAGTAACCTATGATCTAGAGCAGAGATGGGCATGCACACATATCGTCACACTTCACACGCATACAAGCACAAGCAAATATGCGGGTGTGTCCAAGAAATCTCTAGAGGTTTTCGTATAAACGTTAGCATTTCATATTAAAGCTGTTTAAATTTATATGCTTAGGGCTCAAATATGCCCGGCTACTAGATTAGATGACAAAAGTTGAGCGATTTGAAACCGCCTGCTCAAAGCCTAGTAGATTTGAAGCGTATGTTTTTCCTTCCACATAATCTAGTAGGCGGTCTAATTCTTGACAATTTGCAAGTAAAGTAGTCCTAGTTTAGTTCGAAGTGCAATCGTTTATACGAAAATCTCTAGAGATTTCTAGAACACCCCTGAATAATAGCTTTCAATGCTTCCCAGCAAACATTTTTTATCGCTGAAGATAAGAATGCGATTTTTCCAGTAGGTTTCGCTTCACTCTGGCGATATCGCATATTTTTCGGGAAGAAATGTGCCACTCTGCGACACTTCTTGGAGGAGAGAAAGCGTTTCTCTGGAAGGTACGAAAAAGTCTCTTCTCAGGGATAAAAAAGCGTTTCACACAAAAAAATTCAAATTTGTGCTTGCTGCTGCTGCTGCTGCTGCCCTGCTAGCTTGCTGCTGGTTCCCGCAATGGTCTTCTTATTCCTAACTAATTTGTTACCTGAAAAACTTATACTTACTTTGCTTTCCTTTGGACTGAAAACACAATGGAGAACTGACGTTTTAGACGACTGTGCTACGCTGTGCATCTCAGCCCGGGCAACAAAAGGTTTATTTGTAATGATTCTGTCTGTAAGCATATATATGGTTGCTTGTAATTCTCAAGTCTTTATTCCACATTCAATCGTTTTAAATAGCGCAGTTAAAATTGAAATCACGTGTCGTTTGTTTTTGTAAATCGCCAAACTATCACCAGACTCTGAACTCAAACTATCGCCAAACTCACATTTTGACGAGGGAGATAAGAAACCCGACAAAATGTTTGCAGGGTTATAGCGTACGTGTGATTTAGTGCGTGTGCATAGGAACGTCGCAACGCACCCATCTCTGATCTAGAGCCTTATTTTTATCATTTAAAAAATGCGAGTGTGCCACAGAAGACAATAGAGATTTTCGTATAATCGATTCTATTTCAATTTTAAAATGCTTGCATTTATATGTGAAGTGAAACTAAAACGCTAGTTTAATAGATTACGTGGCCAAATTCAAACGAATTTAAACTGACTGTTCAAAGCCAAGTAGATTTGCTCAGACGCTTCCAAATGGCTAAAATTCACCATCTGATGTAGCAATGTAAAATAAAAATGTCATCTAAAAGCGTCAAGGAAATTCTTTTGAAATGGAAAACGAGCGAATTGCATCGAGGAGTTAAAATGATTTAAGGTAAAGATAATACTTTACAGATGAATTCGCTTAAAAATACTAGAATAGAACACTATTGGTTAAAAATGCTGCTAGTCTGATTCAGTTAAAGTCGCTTAGATAGTGCACTTTCATAATCGGGTGTGTCACAGAAATCTCTAGAGGTTTTCGTATAAACGTCAGCATTTTATATCAAAGCAGTTAGAATTTATATGTTATGGGGCTAAAATATGCCCGGCTACTAGATAAGATGTCAAAGGTTAAGAGATTTGAAACCGCCTGCTCAAAGTCAAGTAGATTTGAAGCGTACGGTTTTCTATCCACGTAATCTAGAAGGCTGATTCTTGGCACTTCGCATATGGGTCATTCTTTTATAAACCGAACAGCAAAAAATTTTTTTATTTTTCATTTTAATAAAAAAAAATCCGAAATTAGATCTCGACATGCCCACCAAAACGTAATTTGCGGTTTTGCACAAAAATTTTTTGTTAATTTTATAAACAATTTCAAAAATCGTCAAAATCGAAAAAATGGAAAAAAAGGGTTTCTTAAAAACGTGATATCTCAGGCTTGGTTTATCGGACAGGTCTCAAGTTGATATCGATGAAAAGAATTTCACTGTATCTACTAAAATTATAATTTTATAGATTTTTAAATTATTTAATAATATTAAGTAATTGTTGCTAAAAATTATTCATAATTTTTTCTCAGTGTTAACCACCATGATATAGCTTCTGAGGATATACATTTAATTGCTCTAAGCATAACTTAAATTTTGGTGTTTTCAAAAAGATGGAGACTTTTATAGTTTAAAAGATATTAATTTTTAAAGTTATAAACAAATTAAAAGATACCCTTAAAGAAAGCTTTGCCACGCAGCCAGTTTTAAAGCTTTTTGATTGAAACTTGACAACTGTGCTTTATATTCATCAAGCTTTCCAAAAATGTCAACATCGCGCGAATCGGATGACTATATCATATAGCTGCCATACGAATGTAATGATTAATTGAATTTTGTTGGGAATTTGGGTTACCAGAGCTTGAAAAGTAATTTATAACACTACTAAATTCAGCATTTGTATGGCAGCTATATGATATACTCATCCGATCCGCCTGGTGTTAACATTTTTGAAAAGCTTGATAAATCTAAGGCACACGTGCCAAATTTCAATCAAAAAGCTTTAAAACTGACTGCGTGAGAAATTTTTATTTAGGGGCATCTTTTTAATTGTTTATAACTTTAAAAATTCATAACTTTTAAACTATAAAAGTCTCCATCTTTTTGAAAACATCAAAACTTAAGTTATATTTAAGACAATAAACTGTTTATCCTTAGAAGCTATATCATGGTGGTTAACACTTTGAAAAAATTATAAATAATTTTTAGCAACAATTACATAATATTATTAAATAATTTAAAAATCTATAAAATTATAATTTGAGTAGATACAGTGAAATTCTTTCCATCGATATCAACTTGAGCACTGTCCGATAAACCAAACCTAAGATATCACGTTTTTTAAAAAACCCTTTTATTCCATTTTTTCGATTTTGACGATTTTTGAAATTGTTTATAAAATTAACAAAAATTTTTGTGCAAAAACCGCAAATTACGTTTTGGTGGGCATGTCGAGATCTAATTTCGGATTTTTTTTTATTAAAATGAAAAATAAAAAAATTTTTTGCTGTTCGGTTTATAAAAGAATGACCCATATAAAGTAGTCCCTGATTTGTTCGAAGTGCAATCGTTTACACGAAAATCTCTAGAGATTTCTGTGACACCCCTGATTAACTTCTTCTCGTTTTTTGGATAGATTTCCAGTGGTTTAGTATCTTTGTTCAATACAAAGCAACTTATATTTATAACTGGCAAGCTTAAAGTCGCTACCATTGAAACAAGGGGTTTTCGTACTAGAACTATTTTTCTGTCTTCTCTTTCTTTTAGCAGTTATACTATATATTTGTAAGATTTTGATCAAGCTTGGAGGAATTATGAATAAGCATAGAAACCCTAGAAATACGAGGTTCAGAAAGTTTGCATTGAAAACATATCGGTTTTCTCACAAAAACTAATTTTAAACCAATAGTACCAAGGATATTTGTATGATTTGGTCATCCGATCTAAATAAAACTGTGTATTAGAATATATCGACCCCTGTGCGAGAAAAAATCGTATGTGCCAAAAACTAAATTTAACAGGAGATCGTTTTTCTACTTTTCGATGCGGTGGCTGGCAACTTCGCTACCAATCTTTAGATGTGCAACATTTATTATATTATTCAACTAAACTCGTAACTATTTTTATGAAAATTTACCAATTTAGCTATTTTTCAACCAGACTGTTGAATATCAGTATTGTGGGGCACATACGATCATTTCGCTCAAAAGAAATAAACTCATTATTGTCACATACGATTAAATTGATATTGTTGTATCTCCGTAACCGTTATGGTTATCGCTATATAATTTTACCAGATGATGAATTAGTGGATTTAGTGGATTTGCATCAAAATGTCAATTTCGTAAAAAATGGCACATACGATGTTTTCGCGCACAGGGGTCGAAATAGGAAAAAAAATTAATTTGAAGTTGGAGAGCGATTGCATTGTTTTTATGGTAGCTATACTATATAGTTGTCCCATTTTCTTAAGCCTTGTTGGAAATACGAAAAAGAATTGAAAAATGATAACTACAAAGTTTGGAGACACTTGCATTGAAAAAATACAAGTTTTTTAAGCTAAAACTAGCCCTTCCAAATATCTGGCTAACTTTAACTTACCTTTTGTCTTTTTCTGAATTTATTATTTTTTGGTATTTTTCAATTTTTCTGCAATTTTTTCGATTCTTAAATCTTTTGGTAATGAATTTTTTTTTTAATTTTAATGTTTATTTTTAGTAGTTTCTGCCCTTTAATGTTTCCCCTATCTTTGTTTTTGTTGTTTTCGGTATTTTTCTTTTTAAGTTTTTGAAATGTTGAAATTTTATCTATTTTTAAATTGATTCTTCTTCTTCTATCCTTAAAGATATAATTGAGATTAATTAACAAAATCATATAACGGTCATAACTTATAGTGTACACTAGAGTAAACGCTGATAAGAAACTTAACTGATATTATTTTAAAGGATTTAGGGTGTACATAATGTTGGACCCCAAGAGGGCAGAATGGAAATAACAGGTCTCAGCAATCCCAATGCTAATATTTGGCTAATGATTAAAAAATGTGAAAACCAAAATATTCTATTTTAATTTTATATGGGCGCGCTAGAGCCTTAAAGTTTTGACAAAAATTAGTCATACGACACGTTCATCAAATGCACATTTTTACATCGAAACTATTAGTACCTAGATTTATATTTTTGTTAAATTTCGAATAGTTTTTAAATAAAATCCACGCCGACTATTTATAAATGAAAAAAAAAAATATGATAAAAGGCAACACTGCGTATGATGTATATTTGATGCACATGGTTTATCCAGTATTATACGATTTCGCAATGAATATATATTTAGTAAATATCATTCACATATTGTCTTGTCTATATAAAATTAAAAATTTTTTCAATGGCCATGGTACCTTTTTCTCAAATCTTATGACGTCAAACCAAGTCACCGCCAACTACATAAAAAGTGTGAAAATGTAGGTAAGGGCTACGCATGAGGGATAAACTTTAAACCCACCTCCTTAAAACACCATGTTATGTTATGCCCATTTTACTACAAAAGGTTTCTTTTAGGGGGTATCAGTCCATACATCAAATGTCACACCAAAATAAAAAAAATTGTAAGTCCAACATTTCCCCTTTTTGGCTAAATTACTATACTAAGCTTTTCGAGTTAGTCAACTTCTCAAGTGTGATTTTCCTGGTTAAGCCACTTTCATTTCAGTTTCCTCCCTCAGCAGCTAAACGGCAATTTGCCTCATTCTCCCTTACATACATCATACACATTATGTCAAAGGATATGCATAAGGATGTTGCAATAAATCCACTTGAAGGCACAAAGCATATGCACATTAAATCCTAATTTCATATGGCCATAAATCCACTAAACAATCACACTTTCAATCCCCTACCGAAAGAAGCCTTCAACGACGATGACGATGTGTAACAAATTTTCACATATTTACACACGAACGCGCCAAAAAGTATGCCATAAAAACACACGCACACAGACACACGGGAAAGAGAGAAAGAGAAGAGACAGGCGAAATCAGCAGGGGTATATCAATAAACGAAAGCAAATCAAATGAGTTGGCAAAAACCGACAGACGATGACGAAACAGCTTTTGTATAAGGGCCCAGCGAGCACAGAGAACGCACAGCAGACAGCTGCCAGTTTCAGCTTTTGACCGAAAAATTTTTATTGACGCATCGAGGTCTGCGTAATCGAGCTTATTAGCGGGCCAAAACGTTTCCCAGCCTTGGGTGGCCGCCATTATTATTATCTAGTCAAGCATACTTCAAGAAAGCATCCGAGAAAAAAAATACGAGTGAGCCATTGGAAGCTTAGACATAACGAAGAGCTTGTGCTCTTACTGAAATTTTGAAAACCCAAAATCTCAGATTCTTTTAAGCCAAATAAGTTCATTTATTCTCTATTAATTATATTGAACATGATTTCTGGACCGATTGGGCGACTTAAATCATTTAAATTAGTGCTAAAAAGTTTCAAAAGTTTTAATTAATGTTTTCATCGTTATGAAGAAGTGTAAATTAAAATTAAGTAGGAAATTAATATCAAGCATACATTTTGTAATGCCTTTCCTGCACAGCCAATAAAATTACAATTTTGAAAGACCCCTTCCTCTGATAAGAGTATACCGAGATGTTTGGGCTAAGATAAAGCGACAAAAACAAACGTTGAGCACACCACAGTACAGCAGTCCCTATGGCTTACTCTGCTTACCCCTTACAATTGAGATTTACGGTCACATCAATAAACATCAAAAAAAAAAACCTTCCTCCCATACCCCACGCCTTCGCAATGTTTTGCTATGCTTATCGCCATGTTTACGCATTTTAAGTACAAGATTGTTATGTGTTGATTTGCTTCAACTGATGCGTGCCCCGCATATGAGAAAGACCGATTTCTGGGTTTTATTACATTATTCTCGGGGTGAATGTGTAACACAAACTTTGTTGAGGTCTCTTTGGCATGTCAGCTCAGCGACAAGAACACAAACATAAACAGAAAGCGCGACAAGCTAAAGTTTTAAAGCCTCCTTCTCGCCTGCTGGCCGCAAATCTGTTGCATACTTGCGGGCGCGAGGTTTAAAACTCTTTGAGCGGGAGGAGGGTGACTTTGATTGACTGGTTGAGAACTGGTTGACAGGCTAGGATTCCGCTGATGTGGGTTATGCTAATAGAGAGATGGTAAAATGCCAAATAAAAGACAATTTATTTCTGAGAAATTCTAAATTTTTTAAAATATTACTCATACGCTAAACTGACTTTAAGTGTTCTTAAGCCCCGTAATAGCCCACTTTCTTAAGCTTAGTAGGCACAATTTCCTTTCATCCACTTATTCCTTCCGCTTTAAGTTGAGTTTATTAAGTCAACTCAACTTGACGGGCATTTCAACTTAATAAGCAACAACCAGAACAAGCAAATGGCTCTATTTAAATGCTAAACAACTCTATTAAGTTGCACGACACACACACACACACACATGCACGCCACACATTCTTCCATATCCATGCCAAGGGCACACACAGCTTAGCATTTGACGAAGAAAACTGAACCTCAGCACGTTTCAAATACAATTTACAATAAATAAAATTTAAAAGCGAGCAACAGCACAAAAAAAAAAAAATAACACAGAAAATAAATGCTGCGACAAGAGCGCAGAGAGACAGCGTCGAGTGACTTAATGGCGCCTGGCTGGAGGAGAAATAAGCACGTGATGCGGCTGGGGATAAGTAAAACGATATGAAAACAGTTGAGCAGCAACCTGAGACTGGGGCAAGGTGAAAAATAAATGCCCTGCCAGCACTAATTAGGAATTATTCATATGCATTTCAACTGTTATATATATGTAGCATGTGCTTATATGAGACTGGAGTGGAGGCAGAATTTTATATTAAAGTAAAAATGAAAATAAGAGCAATTTAAAGTTAAGCCTCAATTAAACTTAAATTATGTGTTAAAAAAAGGGAAACTGAGAATTGTTTTCTTAAATAATTAAATTGTATTACGTTCGGATAAGTATGGGATTTAATAGGCTGTTGTTTAACAATGAGCTTAAATTCTTCAAACATTTAAGTGTTAATAATATGAAGAATTTTTAAATAGCTTAAACTCGCCTTAATATAACTGTATAACTGTAACTGTAGACACAACTCTTATAGAAATAATAATTTAAACAACCCAGATGACCAATTTTCACAACACTCTAGAAATATAAATATCCTATCTTATAATGTTCATGGACTAGCAAATAAGTTTATTTACCCAGGGTTTTTTGACTTTGTACGGAAAGCCGATATTTTCGCACTGATAGAAACGCATGTGGAGGAGCACGGAGTCAGCAGGTATCAGAACACCTTTCAGGGTTTCCAGCCTTACTGGCAACCAGCAATAAGGAACAGCAGATTTGGCAGGGCTATTGGAGGTACTGTCATTGGAATTAAAAGTGACCTACAATGCAATGGCGTATGCCACACATATGAATGCATAGATGGGCACCATATGATCAAAGTAACTGGAAAGGATATTATATGTACGATACTGCCCTTATACCTGAGAGGCACAAACTGGACTTCTGACTTTGCTAAGATAAAAAGCTTCTTCCAAGCCAATGACGTCTTGAATCCAATATTACTGAGAGAACTTAATGTTAGAATTGGAGATTTGCAGCAACCTATAACTGAAGACCTTCTGCTACACTTTGATGGATCCAGCACCCGTAAGTCCCAAGACCACACTGTAAATGCTGCGGGAAGAAATCTAATGGAGTTTTGCGATGATAATGGGTTAATCGTTTTAAATGGCAGAGCGAAGGGAGACAGTGATGGTAAATTTACATTTGTTAGCACAGTTGGAAGCTCTGTTAACGACATATGTGCCGTCGGCTGCAGCTTCATAAAGAATATCGTGGAGCTAAAAGTGGAAAGCGCTATATGGTCAGATCATTTACCATTATGTCTGACCTTGACAACACGATGCGAAAACCCTTGTACCCAAGATCTACGACTGTTACCTAAACTTATATGGAAAGAAAAACTACAACCACAGTATAGCATGAAAGTTAAGTTAAACATAGAATCTAAAAAGCAAGAAAACTCCGAATTACATATAGCGGACATTTGCCAAATTATAAAATCTTCAACATATTCAAGACCAACAGTGAAGAAAACATTTCCTCAGAACAAGTGGTTTAATGCCCAGTGTGCGAAGCTTCGAAAGAGTGTATTCAATGCTCTTAACAAGTACCGAAACTCTGACGATTCTGAACACAAATTGGAGTATTTAGATTTAAAGAAGAGATACGACACCCTGTGCAACAAAAAAAAGCTCATCGCAACAGCTCATCGCAACCATAGAAACTAAAATAAATGACGTCCAAAACAGTAAAGATTGGTGGACACTCGTAAGAGAGTTGCGGTAACAGACATACCAAATTGGCTCAGACATACTTGGCAGCACTTTCAAGGACTACTTTAGAACCCTATTAAACACAACAGGAAATATAAATAGAATGCACTACGCCTTAATGCTAAATAGGGACGATGTATTGGATAGCGACATAACAATAGAGGAAATAAAAAACATGCTACGAAAAGTCAAAAGCAATAAGGCACCAGGGGAAGACAGAGTGCCGTACGAATTTTACGCAAATGCCCCAGACGAACTGTTATTAGAGTTGGCGAAGATATTCACAAGAAATCTGAACAGTGAAGATCTAGACGAAGCCTTTATAAAAAGCATAATTTTTCCCATACATAAAAAAGGAGACCCAAACCATGTCGGAAACTACAGGGGCATCTCGTTTATGAACTGTGGAGCAAAAATAATGATGGGAGTCTTGAATGATCGACTATCGGAATGGGTGACAAAATATGGTAAACTAAATGAATATCAGGCAGGATTCCGCAAGAAGTATTCTACAAACGACAACATCTACAATCTTGCATCAATAGTCAAAATCAGGTTCTCAGAAAATAAGAAAACGTACGCATACTTTGTTGATTTTAAGGCAGCATTTGACAGAGTCCCAAGACAACTATTGATATTTAAGCTACACTCAATCGGGGTACCAACGAAAATCGTTAACTTCGTTGAAAAAGTATACGCAGTATCCAGCAGCGCAGTATGGAACGGAAGCCAGTTGTCGGAAAGTTTTGAAACTTATAATGGAGTTAAGCAGGGATGCTTGCTATCCCCTTTACTATTCGCATTATATATTAATGATCTCCATGAAAACTTAGGTGGTGGCCTTAACATAGATGAACTAAATATCAGGCTCCTTTTATATGCAGATGATATCGTCCTGCTAGCTGACACCCCAATCACATTGCAACGTATGGTTAATCGTCTTGAGAGTTATTGTGGCTTATGGGGAATGGAGGTAAATACGCTGAAATCGGAGATTATGGTTTTTCGTCAACGAGGAAGGCTTGCTGCGGGCGAAAAATGGACCTATCAAGGAAACCCAATAAGAGTAGTAAACGAATACAAGTACTTGGGAATTATTTTTACACCAAGCCTGACTTTCAACAAGCACTTAAGCGAAAAAAACCCGGGAGGCCAAACAAGGAATCAACATGACATGGAACAGTTTTTTAAGCAAGCCGAACATAAGCCTAAAAGCCAAATGGAAACTTTTCAAGCCGTTACCCGTGCAGTACAAACTTATTGCGCGCAAGTATGGGGCAACTCCTTATTTGATGAAGTAGACGCGTTGCAACGATATTTTATTAAGAAAATACTGAGGTTACCTGCGAATACCCCTAACTATGTGCTGAACCTTGAAACTGGAGTAGAGGAGGCGTTCCATTACACATATAATTTGCACCTTAGATACATAACCAAGACTCTATTCGAATATGAACCCACCCGACTACCCCACATTCTGTCAAATGTAATCAGAAGAGAGAAAATTTATTGGTACAACGACCTAGCTATGCACCTTCAAGCTTTTAATATACAACTGCCTGATGAAGTAAACCATACGGAATGGCGCAATATATGTGTTGATATACTAACACAAATAAAACTTAGACTATAACAGGGATCTGAATTCTGCTGCGAATTCAGATGGAGATACTTCAAAAAGACACATTTAACTGAGGTGGAGATTATTGATGTTTTAAATGGAAGTGATGATGAAAATTGGTCAAAACTTGCAAGTATTTAAGTCCAATTAATTTAACAAAATATGTAAAAGACAATGTGAATGAAATAGTATATGTTAAGATAAGACTTATGATCTTTTGAACTTCTTTGTGCTGGGAACGATGCGGTATCTTGAGACGATCTTGGCAGCCGTGTGTAGTACCAGAATAGAGAAGAACAAAAGATGTGGCTGACGGTTTATAAACCAAGCCACTAAAGCTATATAAAAATGTCTTTAGTAATTTTTTATATGTACACAACTTTTAAGAAAATAGTGATGAAATAAAGACTACTACTACTACTAACTCGCCTTAAAAAGTGCCGTTTTCGCCCTAATTTTTAGAAAATCGCCCTAGAAAAAGGGCCAAAGGCGAAGAAGAAAATTCTTTTAAAAATAGGAAATTGTGTTCTAGATTTCAGGACAGTAGAAACACTGAAAAATAAATTTGTTTAGGGGAGGTTATTTAAACCCCCCCGCTCCCAACCCTCCGTTGTTGTTTGGATCCACCCCCCCCCAAACGTTTTGCTTTTTCGGTTTTTTCCCTCCCCCCCCCCCATGCCAGCACCACCCTTCACACCAAACCACTTTTTTAAATTGATTATATTTTTTTAATAAGCGTTAAAATTTTTTTTTATTTATTTTTTATTGGGCTTTAAAAAAGGGCCTTTCTTCAAAAATCAAAACTTGGACACGCCTTAGCCCACTCGACTATTTGCCATAAGTAAAACGTAGCGACTTAACCATAGTTAATAATGTACACAGCTGGGAGCACGCGAGTGGCGTTCTCACGTCATTTTTTTTACATTTTTTTAATTTTAGGGCGAATTTCTAAATTAATCTTTCTAAATTTTAGGGTGAGTTTCTGAACAAATTTTTCTAAATTTAAGAAACTTGATTTTCTCAAAATAAGGGCTTTTTACTAACTTTAATGGCGGTCGCTCTATTTTGCTATGCATTTCTTTTCTTAATTCAAGGGCAAATCTGCCCTAAATTTAAGAAAGATTTTAGGAAAATATCTAGAAAAATTACCCTAAATTTAAGAAAAATAAAATTAGTTTCTACATTTAAGAAATTATTTTCCAGAAAATCTCATCTAAGGGTTATGCTTTCTTAATTTAAGAAAAAAATGTCTATAAACAAGAAATTTTTCTACAATTAAGAAAAAAAATTATTTTATGGCGAATTTCTAAAATGTAGAAAATATTTTTTTTTGAGTGTACTACTAAAAGTAACAAATCAACTACAGAGCAGGAATTAGCTGCTTTACACTGGGCAATAAAACACTTCAGACCTAAAGCTTAGTACTCAAACAAACTAAATCATCTAGCTAGGTGTCAACTCCAAATAAAAATGTCGTGGTGCAAAGCTTTGTAAAAATTGGACACGGCCTCTTACGTAGTCCCGGATCTTAACAAACACTAACACTGATACAATTCCGATGGGGTGCTAGAAGAAAAAATAGTTTTTAATTTTTCCGACACCTACCCGTCGGAATGTCAGCAGCAAAAGTGTAACATATCACGTAGGCAAATATGTACAGGGAGTAAAGGGGGCTGACCTCGTCCGCGCACGCGCTCGATCCGGCTTCCGTCTCGTCGGTAAAAATGGGAGAGGTTCGAAAGTTTCGGACGGGACAATGCTTTACTCCATTAATATTAGCTTTATTATTACATCACGTGCGATATGGATAGACGAGATATGCAGATTGACTACAGAAAAGGAAAGAAAACAGACAGACTGAAACGAACACTACTAGTTTATTGCACACCAACATAGAAAAGTGGCACTGATGTTAGTGTAACCACAATTGCCCACCCTACCATGATTACTCCTTCCACCTTTGATTGAGTAATCCCTAAAAGAGGATTGATATCCTCAGTCCCAAATATCCCTTTTTCCTTGCATGGCCCCAGAAAACTAACGCCTTAGCAAGTTTTCATCGTTATAAACTGTAATTTATTAATAATTATCATTATATTCTGACATCTCTAAATTAAAGGCAGTTAAAATTAATGAATGTATGGGTGTAGAAGTTATATAAATAAATGTAATATAAAATTCATAGCAAAAATTTAAAATATATATGTATAAAAATAAATTATAAGTAAAGAAGTTTTAGCTTTTTATGAATTAAAGGACTGAATTAAATTTACTATGTTTCAAGCAACGAACAAAAAAAAAGAAACCTTTAATTAAAGTGAGATAAAACCCGCAAACAAATTGACTTTTTATATGTCTGATTAGTCCAGACACAAACCTTTTAGTTGTGGATCCTATTCTTTAGTCAAGTCATACAGCTGACTGTCTTACTCTTCTTCTTCAGATCACTTAATTGAATTTACGTTTGCTTTTGTTTCAAATTTGGTGGTTTGGTTTGTATGCAATTAAGGGTGTATTTTAATTGAATATGGTTTTAAGGACCATTTTTATCACTCACTTGTTTTTCCATCCAACGGCGAAAGCGCTTTCCTCGTTGTCTCGACGTGATCAGCAGCTGAAAATTTTATTGGTTTTCTTGCACCTCAATAATTTCACCAAACAAACAAAGAACAAACAAAAAAAAAAATATCACCCAAAGTCTATCATTATTTCCCCATTTCTGGTGGACACATAATTATGCAATTTTACTCTGCTCTATTTTTTCTTTTCTCCACACTTTATTCTTTTCTTTACTTTTTCATTCTTCGCTTTCTTAACTTTTTTTCTTCACTTTTTCATTCTTCGCTTTCTCAACTTTTTTTCTTCACTTTTTCATTCTTCGCTTTCTCAACTTAAATTTTTTATATACTTTATAAAATTTCTATTTCACTCACAAGCTAAATTGTTTAAAGTATATTTTTTTTCTTGATAAATTTTTAAATTTTCTTTATTTCAGACTCTTCTTTCGACACTTATTCTACTTTTGAGAAGCGAAGCAAACAAAGAACAAAAAAAAATTTGGATTCTTTTGGCGGTTTTTCACTTTCTACCTTTCATTGGGCATTTTCACTTCCTCTCCTTGTTAGTTTGCTTGATACACTTTCTTTTTCTTTTTTAAATAATTTCGCAGTGATACTGATACAAAGAAAAAACTAACACTAACGGCTTAAAATCGATGTAGCATTTCGCACTATGCCTTGGTTGACTTGATTACCGGCTCCTTCTTAGATTTTTCGCTGGCTGACTGCCTCACACTTCGATTTGCAGATTCAAACGTGAAATTTGATTTTTTTCCCTATTACTGTTCTCCGTCTCCCGATCGCCACGCGACCCAACCGTTGGGGTTCCCGATATGCTGACGAGTCGTGCTAACTGCGTCCGTCTAGCAAGAGACTTGTGAGCAAACTATTTTTGTCGCTCGCTTGCGGTTTTGGTCTAGCCTTGGTGCATAAAAGGGAATTGGAAATTTCTTCTGACTTGCTGATAAGCCTGGCGCCAGAGCTTGCACTGATGATCCGCTATTTTGTTTGCTTGTTTGGGGTTTCTTCAGCTGTTGTGGCCTCCAATTTTCGGCTTGCTGCTGAGTGCCAAAACTGTAATGGTTTGCACAACAACAACAAAAATTAAAAATCATGCCAAATGATTTTTTTTCTTGTTCTTCTTCTAGGCAACAACCAAAAAAAAAACTATCTGGCTTTCACTCACCTATTGCTGGCTTTTTAATTTTAATTTTGTTTTGTTTATTCACTCGTTCGGTCTTCGTCGCAGAAACTGCAAAAGTACTGACTTGTTCGCGCACTTGAAGATAAACTTTCACACAAGATTAATTTGGCAGTACTACACAGCGGCAATAACGTTTGACAAAGAGATCAAGTCAAGCTTTTGGCCGCCTTATATATCCTCGCCCAAGCCCGCGTTCGAACTAACTCCATTTTCTATTTTACTTATCTTGCTGTATTTGATAGAAAATGAGTTTCCGAACTTTCTCTTGTTCTCCCAGAATACTTTCATTCCCTTTACTTGGTTCTCTTTGACTACACATTTGCAAGATACTTTTTCAACTCGGTGCCCATTTGCAGCATAATTTTAGGGATGAAGAGAAACTTTAAAAATCTCCATTACGCGACAAGATGCCCTACAAATTCCCCCGGCCAAAATCACACTTTGGGGGATGCTAAAGAACCAAAAGAGTGATACCAGCTTGGAGCTTCTATCACCCGGGTAGCACCATCTACTGCTTAATATCTTTGGCGTGGTATTTGCCAATTAACTGTCCCTGAAGATCTTCTAACTCGTAATACGCCTGTCCAAGCTTTCGCCTTATACGCGCTTTAACAAAAATTGGTGCCAATTTAGCGTTAAAACCTCGAGCAAAATTGCTTTGTTGAAAGTTTCTACGGTAAACTTCTTGTCCTATTGTGTATGTGACCTCCCGGGTACGTAAATTATAGTTTTTTTCGTTTTTCTCATGCTGCGTTTTCATAGACTCCTTGGCTTTGGCTCTCAATAGATCAAAAGAATCTTCTCTTTCGAATTGGACGAATCTATCTTCAAGCAGATCTAGCTCCCGCAACAGTTGATAGGTACTCCCATCGGTAATCATTTGCTGTCCAAAAGCTAATCGATAGGGACTAGAATTAACCGCACTGTGAATACCAGATCTCAACGCACACGCTATTCTGCTTAACTGAACATCCCAATTTGTTTGGTCGGGATGTATATAAGCCTTGATAGCAGCGAGGATGGACCTATTTACCCTTTCGGAAGCATTTCCCTGAGGGGCATACGCAGCTGTATAAGCATGCTGCACTCCATATTGTTGCAACAGGCTATTAAACGCGTTGGACTTAAATTGAACTCCGTTGTCGGAGACAATTACCTCAGGCACACCAAAACATTGGAACAATTCCTCTTCTATATATGGTAAAATGGCATCAGTGGTGAATTTTTTAACAGGTTTGATAAACGGAAACTTTGAAAAATGATCTAAAACCACAAATATGCCAATGTTTCCGGCACGACTCCGTGGATAAGGGCCAAGATAGTCGACATATAGTCTCTGGAAAAACCTTTGAGATTCCCCAGTTTTCGACAGTCGTGGGCGTAATGCATGGTTGGGATGTTTAGTGCACTTACATACGTCACATCTATTAATAAATGCCTTAACATCCGCTAGCAAATTCGGCCAATAATAATAGCGCCGTATACGTTCGAGCGTTTTATTAATCCCACCATGAGCACTAAGCGGGTGCTCGTGAGCCATTTTGAGTACAACCGGTATAAAAGCTTTTGGGATCCATAGTTTCCAACATTGCTCGTCGGCCACTTTTTCCCCCGTGGCATGCTCGGTTCGACGATAAATACAGTTTCCTTTTACTTTTACGTCTGGCATAAGGGCCTGGCTTTTAACAATTTTTTCGCGAAGTGCTACGTACTCCTCAGCGTTAAAATGCTCAGACTTAAGATTTAACTGCTCTTCTACACTTATTTCAGCCAGATCCTCTGTGTAGACACGTGACAATGCATCCGGTACTATATTTTGACTGCCTTTACGGTGTTCAATTTTAAAATTGAACCCCTGCAATTTCAAGGCCCACCTTGCCAACCGACTGCTTAGGTCAGATTGCGACATAAGCCATTTTAGAGAGGCATGATCAGTTATAACTGTGAATTCATGACCCTCCACATAGGCTCTAAATTTTTTAATGCTTAATATGGCTGCCAAGCATTCTTTTCAGTTACTGAGTAACTACGTTGGCACTTGTTCAATTTTCGCGACATAAATGCTATAGGGACTTCGTCTCCTTTTTCGTTAAGTTGCATTAGGACTCCACCCACGCCTGTGTGACTCGCATCACAATGAATGAAGAAGGGGGCGTCATACTTGGGTGTATGCAACACAGGGGCGTTACACATAGCTTCTTTTAAAGCATGAAAAGCTTCTTCTGCTGATTGTGGCCAGGTGAAGGCTCCTTTTTTCTTTAGGCAATCTGTCAAAGGGGTAGCAATAGAGGCATAGTTGCTTATAAATTTGTGGTACCACCCTGTCATGCCTAAGAATCGGCGTAGCTGCTTTACCGACCGTGGCGTAGGATAATTCTCAATAGCGACTATTTTGTCAGCGTCCATACGAATGGTTCCATGGCCAACTACATGACCCAAATAGTGGACTTCGGGCACGCAAAACTTGCTCTTTTCCACATTTATGGTCAAGCCAGCTTGCTCTAATTTAGTGGCCAACTCCCTCAACACACTTAAATGACGATCAAACGTCTCAGAAATGATCAGGAGGTCATCCAAATAAATGAAAACCTCTGTTCGGAGATTAGCCGGGATAATACGGTCCATCAGTTTAGACATGGTAGATGGCGCATTTGTTAGTCCAAATGGCATCACTTTAAACTGGTAGAGTGGTCTACCAGGTACAGAAAAAGCCGTTTTGTCTCTCGAGCCCTCTTCCAAAGGTATTTGCCAGTAGGCATCCTTTAAATCGAGACTTGTAATAAATTCTGCCTTAGGTAACCGACTTATGATGCCGTCTATGATTGGCATTGGATACGCATCTTTACGTGTTTTTTCATTGACCTTGCGGCTGTCAACGCAGAGGCGCACCTTGCCAGGTTTTTGCACTAAGACTACGGGACAAGACCACGCGCTAGTTGACTCCTCAATGACTCCGAGTGCAATCATCCGATCCAACTCTTTGTACATTAATTTTTCAACCGCTGGCGAAACGGAATAGTGGCGCTGCTTAATGGGCTTGGCGTCACCCACATCAATCTCATGCGAAATTAGATTGGTTTTCCCCAAGCCTTTTTCAGCGAATGATGGAAAGCATTTAATAGCTGCTTGCAAGGATTTTTGTTGGTCGCCTGATAACTGGCGTTGGTCGGTTTGTACATTTATTTCTTGACACTCGCCAGTGTCACGAACCTTAGGGTCATTTAATCCGGATGGCAGTAGTTCAAACTCACTCCAAAAGTTAATACCCAGATATAAGGATTGGATTAGAGAAGGCACTATGTAAAAGGTGAGAATTTTTGAAGTTCCTTTATATTTCACTTCAGTTTTTAATTTCCCTATAATATTTTGTGATTTTCCGTCCGCAGTTTTCACTATGGAGGACATTGGCTTGTATCGCTCGTTTCGTTCTAGAAGATCTTTTGCTAGTTCACCACCTATACAACTAATTGATGCACCGGTGTCCATCAATCCAGTTACTTCTTTATTCAATAAAGTGACTTCAGCGTAGGGTCTTAAATCATTCGCCACGATTGCAGATACTAGAGCTTTCTTTTCTTGATTCAGTGTTCGATAAAATTCTACACGACGTAATCGAGAGCGCTCTTTTCTGCTCGAAATTTTAGGGTTTATGTTTGTAGAATAGAAGGTCACGTCAGGTAATGGAGACATATCGGGTAAATTTGAATTGACAAATGGTAAAGTTAATCTGTGTTCGTCGCCTTCGATGCTACAGGTCTGCGTGCACTTTTCAAGGGTGCACGCGTTTGACTGTTTTTTGCTGCATTGCATTTTTGGCACGACGGCTTGTAACAAATAACAAAATATGCGACGTTCAGCGACGCACTCTTGATACCTATGCCCAGAACCACGACAATTCCAACAGGAAAGATTGATCGCTGCTATATCAGCCTCACTGGCATCTGACTCATAGTCAGGCGGACTTTCAACTGCGTGTACCAATTTACGAGGAGCTGGTCGAGGTCTGATTTCTTGAGGGTGACTAACCGTCTGCATAAAGACTTCTCTGGTTCTAACCAGATGGCGTAATTGTGCTATGCATCCCACAGACTCGTACAACAGCTCATGCTGAATCTCAGGCAAAAGATTTGAGCGCACTGACTCCAAAAGAGATGATTCGGTTAAAGGTGTGGACAACTTATCTGTCAACACCACAATAGCCTCATAAAACTCGTCAAATGACTCATTCGGTCTCTGCTTCCTACGATCGATCGCCGCTCTAATGTTCACGTCTGTTCGCTCATCCTTAAATTGTGCTACCAACGCTACCTTTAAGTTATTCCACACTATAAACTTAACGATTTTGTGGTATCGCCAATACCAATCACTGGCAGTTCCTTCAAACAGGTTGCTTATGTAAAGCGAAAGTAGCTCAAAATTTCCGCCTAACGTTTGATTGGTGAGTGCTTCCACTCTATAAATAAACTCATCGACTGACATAGAAGATCGACCAGAGAACCTCAACTTCCAGTTAACAAGTATTTGGCTGATCCTTTCTGGACGAATATCAACACTAAATGGTGATGTATTATTAGATGATGGTGGCCTATTAGTGGACGATGTTCTATTAACTGTTCTATCAATTGGCTGAAATGGCCCAGTCTGAAAGGGCCTAGGATGAGAAGGCACTGTCTGAGAAGGCGCAGTTTGAGAAGGCACAGTCTGAAAAGGCACAGTCTGAAAAGGCACAGTCTGGAAAGGCTCAGTCTGAGAAGGCACAGTCTGGAAAGGCTCAGTCTGAGAAGGCTCAGTCTGAAAAGGCGCAGTTTGAGAAGGCGCAGTTTGAGAAGGCGCAGTTTGAGAAGGCCCAGGAAGAGACGAAAGTGGCAATGTTGTTCTGGCCTCGCTTTCCCCAGGTGCTATGGTTGCTGTGATAGGCAACTGAGCTGTAAGAGTAGTCACTATTCCTCCAAACCCCTGTGAAATTGCTTGACTAAGCATTTCAGTTTGCCTAAGAGACATTTCCGCGAACAACGTAGCTTGCCTAGAACTTTCAGTGGCCATAGCCTCTGCTATTATTTGTTGCATTTCGCTTACGGATGGCGATGCCGATGGGACTGGCTCCGTATTATTGGCTTCTTGGAGCTGATTTGTGGCCGCAGTACCCGATGTTCCCGGCTCCGTAACTGGAGTTGCTGTTTTAGCACCAGATCTAGTATTTGCAGGCATCCTAGTAGACACTGGATATTCTGCTGGTTGATCACTTGAGTCGTTGAGACTTAATGTAGAGGACTGCAGGGATGTTTTACACACTGGGCAAATCTTTTTGCTCCCTACTTTGTTATTAAAACAAACCCTGTGAAAACTGTGCCCGCAGGCAGTAGTGAGTAATTGAGCAGAGAACTCAATTGATGACAAGCAGATAAAGCAGTCACTTGCTGTATATCCCACTTGCGCTAAATCTTCGCAACTACGAGTTACTGGCATGTCTCACCCATACCAATAGCCAAAGACTATTATATAAAACAAGGATAAGACCAAGGATAAAAATATAAACGAGAAAAAAAAATATTTGAAAATAATTGAATAAAATACTATCAGTTGAAAAATATCATATAATATATTCTGGGGACCATGCAAAAATTAAAAGAAGTTGAGACAAAAAAAATCTATGTGTATTAAGTGCAACGAAACATGTAATAAAGACAGATAAAAGGAGAGAATAATCTCTGAAAATTAGGCCGTAACATTAAAGTGCGGTAAGAAAATAGCTTGGCTTTATCCACTTCCTATTTCCAGCAACTTTATTTAACACTAATCTTCAGAAGACATTTAAAGGTAGTATACGAAATTCCTTTTTCTCTTTGCGGGTTAACTGGAGGGTCATAGCTTACTGCCATTCTACCCCACATCCAAGAAAACTAGGTCCAAGGAAAGCCGCTGCTATTATCAGACAGTTGAAATATAAATGGAAAGAAAGAGAAAGAATGACGAACTGGTATGACTTGTTATACTTTGCCATTTATCCAAAAACGGCACTCAGTTACTACTAGCCTGCTCACTTGAACGGTGGTTATAGCTGTTAGTCCATTAACCTTTTCCAAGACCAAGTGACAACTAATAGTTCACAAATATGTGATGTTTCATTAAACTAAGAACGGAATGCTAGTCTCTTTAAAAGCATCTAAACTCCTGGAAGCTTAGTTGAAACACCTAGGGCTTTTATTCCTATACCGGGTAATAAAGACAACTTAATTCTTTCATTTTTATTTTTATCCTCAGTATGGGAGTTCAGCAGAAAACGCGAAAAGTCAACAAAAAGAATAGGCACAAATCAAATCTGCATTTTAAAAATGTCTGATGACAATGACATTGAAATAGAATTTTAGTCGGGGCTTGCCGGAAGTTTGTTTAAATAAACAAACAGGCCCTACACGTTTGGGCGCCAAATAATAAATATAATATTAATAACTTATTAATTAGTACTGTAACATATCACGTAGGCAAATATGTACAGGGGAGTGGCCTTTTTGTATTTTATTTAAAATAAACCAAAATAAGGCTAAGCAGATGGTAGGCTGACCTCGTCCGCGCACGCGCTCGATCCGGCTTCCGTCTCGTCGGTAAAAATGGGGAGGTTCGAAAGTTTCGGACGGGACAATGCTTTACTCCATTAATATTAGCTTTATTATTACATCACGTGCGATATGGATAGACGAGATATGCAGATTGACTACAGAAAAGGAAAAGAAAACAGACAGACTGAAACGAACACTACTAGTTTATTGCACACCAACATAGAAAAGTGGCACTGATGTTAGTGTAACCACAATTGCCCACCCTACCATGATTACTCCTTCCACCTTTGATTGAGTAATCCCTAAAAGAGGATTGATATCCTCAGTCCCAAATATCCCTTTTTCCTTGCATGGCCCCAGAAAACTAACGCCTTAGCAAGTTTTCATCGTTATAAACTGTAATTTATTAATAATTATCAATATATTCTGACATCTCTAAATTAAAGGCAGTTAAAATTAATGAATGTATGGGTGTAGAAGTTATATAAATAAATGTAATATAAAATTCATGGCAAAAATTTAAAATATATATGTATAAAAATAAATTATAAGTAAAGAAGTTTTAGCTTTTTATGAATTAAAGGACTGAATTAAATTTACTATGTTTCAAGCAACGAACAAAAGAAAGGAATCTTTAATTAAAGTGAGATAAAACCCGCAAACAAATTGACTTCTAACACTGGACCCACTTTCTTTTATATGTCTGCTTAGTCCAGACACAAACCTTTTAGTTGTGGATCCTATTCTTTAGTCAAGTCATACAGCTGACTGTCTTACTCTTCTTCTTCAGATCACTTAATTGAATTTACGTTTGCTTTTGTTTCAAATTTGGTGGTTTGGTTTGTATGCAATTAAGGGTGTATTTTAATTGAATATGGTTTTAAGGACCATTTTTATCACTCACTTGTTTTTCCATCCAACGGCGAAAGCGCTTTCCTCGTTGTCTCGACGTGATCAGCAGCTGAAAATTTTATTGGTTTTCTTGCACCTCAATAATTTCACCAAACAAACAAAGAACAAACAAAAAAAAATATCACCCAAAGTCTATCATTATTTCCCCATTTCTGGTGGACACATAATTATGCAATTTTACTCTGCTCTATTTTTTCTTTTCTCCACACTTTATTCTTTTCTTCACTTTTTCATTCTTCGCTTTCTCAACTTTTTTTCTTCACTTTTTCATTCTTCGCTTTCTCAACTTTTTTTCTTCACTTTTTCATTCTTCGCTTTCTCAACTTAAATTTTTATATACTTTATAAAATTTATATTTCACTCACAAGCTAAATTGTTTAACGTATATTTTTTTTTTTTCTTGATAATTTTTAAATTTTCTTCCTTTCAGACTCTTCTTTCGACACTTATTCTACTTTTGAGAAGCGAAGCAAACAAAGAACAAAAAAAAAAATTTGGATTCTTTTGGCGGTTTTTCACTTTCTACCTTTCATTGGGCATTTTCACTTCCTCTCCTTGTTAGTTTGCTTGATACACTTTCTTTTTCTTTTTTAAATAATTTCGCAGTGATACTGATACAAAAAAAAAAAACTAACACTAACGGCTTAAAATCGATGTAGCATTTCGCACTATGCCTTGGTTGACTTGATTACCGGCTCCTTCTTAGATTTTTCGCTGGCTGACTGCCTCACACTTCGATTTGCAGATTTGGCCGATCAAATATTTAGTATTTCTGGCTTAACGTGAAATTTGATTTTTTTCCCTATTACTGTTCTCCGTCTCCCGATCGCCACGCGACCCAACCGTTGGGGTTCCCGATATGCTGACGAGTCGTGCTAACTGCGTCCGTCTAGCAAGAGACTTGTGAGCAAACTATTTTTGTCGCTCGCTTGCGGTTTTGGTCTAGCCTTGGTGCATAAAAGGGAATTGGAAATTTCTTCTGACTTGCTGATAAGCCTGGCGCCAGAGCTTGCACTGATGATCCGCTATTTTGTTTGCTTGTTTGGGGTTTCTTCAGCTGTTGTGGCCTCCAATTTTCGGCTTGCTGCTGAGTGCCAAAACTGTAATGGTTTGCACAACAACAACAAAAATTAAAAATCATACCAAATGATTTTTTTTTCTTGTTCTTCTTCTAGGCCACAACCAAAAAAAAAAACTATCTGGCTTTCACTCACCTATTGCTGGCTGTTTTAATTTTAATTTTGTTTTGTTTATTCACTCGTTCGGTCTTCGTCGCAGAAACTGCAAAAATACTGACTTGTTCGCGCACTTGAAGATAAACTTTCACACAGGATTAATTTGGCAGTACTTCACAGCGGCAATAACGTTTGACAAAGAGATCAAGTCAAGCTTTTGGCCGCCTTATATATCCTCGCCCAAGCCGGCGTTCGAACTAACTCCATTTTCTATTTTACTTATCTTGCTGTATTTGATAGAAAATGAGTTTCCGAACTTTCTCTTGTTCTCCCAGAATACTTTCATTCCCTTTACTTGGTTCTCTTTGACTACACATTTGCAAGATACTTTTTCAACTCGGTGCCCATTTGCAGCATAATTTTAGGGATGAAGAGAAACTTTAAAAATCTCCATTACGCGACAAGATGCCCTACAAAAGTTCGACGAAAATCATTGATTGCGCATGTTTTGAAACCAACGGTAAGATTTTGCATTGCCCATGACTTCTACATTCCATATATCATTCAAAAATATCCAAATATTAGTAAAAACAATTAACTAAATTTAAATGCAAGCAAATCAGCGCAGTATGACCGTTTCACATTGGGTGGTATTTTGATGAGGGGTGGTATTTT
Organism: Lordiphosa clarofinis; assembly: GCA_018904275.1. Lineage (NCBI taxonomy): Eukaryota > Metazoa > Arthropoda > Insecta > Diptera > Drosophilidae > Lordiphosa > Lordiphosa clarofinis. The sequence continues at coordinate 280,680 of JAEIGQ010000244.1, forward strand.
GGCGTTGTACAGTCACACTACATCGTCCGCTGGGTAACCCATCGGAAAAATCTGTCAATTTAGCTAGCGGACGATTTAGTTTGTCTGAGTACTAAGCTTTACGTTTATGGAAGGCATTTCTTCGTAAAAACTGATCTCAGACCGTTAACATATCTGTTTTCAATAGAAAAACCCAAGTTCCAAACTTACAAGAATGAGACTTGATTTGGATGAATATGATTTCACTGTGGAATATCTCAAGGGGAAAAATAATCGTATTGCAGAATGCTCTATCCAGAATAAAAATTGCAGAGCTCAAAGAAATGAATAGACAAATATTGAAGGTCTCTACGAGGTCCTCAACAAGACAGAAAAACGCCTGCGCAGGCCAAGAAAGCAGTTCAGCTAATAGTAGCACTGCTATAAAATTGCATGAGCAAAATGAAAATGAAAAGCTCAATGTCTTTGAAGTAATCAACAACAACGATGTCAAAAAATGTGTGAAACTAAAACTCGACAAGCACAAGTGTTTGTTCAAAATGGGAAAACGAGTGATTTCACGCTTTACAATTAATGATTTGTACTCCAATGGAAAACTCGATTTAGGTCAGCTTTTCCAAAGGCTTGAAACAGAAGCCGGAATACTTAAAATAAACCAATTGAAAATGTCACCAAGTGATCAAATTTTCGAATCTGTATCACTAAGTATATTTAAAAAATAGAGGCAAGCTAACTTCGGCTCGACCGAAGTTTATATACCCTTGGAGCTTGATATGTGCCTGACAGTTTGTATGGCAGTTATACTATATAGTGGTCCGATTTCGAAAAATTTTGGTGAAATGATGTAAAATCATTGAAAACTTATTAATACGGGCGTTGGGAGCGATAACATTGAAAACAAAAAAGTTTTTCTCACTAAGACTTTTTTTCAGACCTAACTTTTGTATGGCAGCTATACTATATAGTTGTCCGATTTCGACAAGGCTTGGTGAAATTATGTGAAATCATTAAAAACTTATAAATACGAGCGTTGGGAGCGATACCATTAAAAACAAAAAGGTTTTTCTCACTAAAACTAGTTTTTCAACTGATCGTTCCTATGGCAGCTATATGCTATAGTCATCCGATCCGGCCGGTTCCGACAAATGTGCAGCGTATTTATACCAAAAGACTTCGTGCAAAGTTTGGTTACGATAGCTTTAAAACTGACGGAGGAGATAGCATAGAAACAGACGGACGGACAGACGGACGGACAGACGGACGGACAGACGGACAGACGGACATGGCTATATCAACTCAGCACGGCATGCTGATCAAGAATATATATACTTTATGTGGTCGGAGATGCTTCCTTCTATGCGTTACAAACATCCGGACAATTTTAATATACCCTCTCCAAGGGTATAAAAATGGGCAATAGTATTTTAAAGAAAGTACGAGTATGCATACTCCCAAAGGTGACCATTATAGACAAAAACGACACAGCTCAAATAAACGCAATTCTGTCAAAATACCATGACGAACCAATTGGAGGAGGCCACTCAGGGACGTCGCGAACCCTGTCGAAAATACGAAAATATTTTTTTTGGTCCTTCATGACTAAGACAATCAGACAGTATGTAAAATCTAAGACAATAAGACAGTATGTAAAATCTTGTTTGAAATGCCAAAAAGCAAAAACAACTACCCATACAAAGACATCTATGACTTTAACCCCAACTCCAGCAACAGCATTTTATACTGTACTGACTGATACCATTGGTCCACTTCCAAAAACTGAGGATGGCAATGAGTACGCTGTTACCATTATATGTGACTTAACAAAATATTTAGTCACTATACCAGTACCAAACAAAAGTTCTAAAACAGTTGCTAAAGCAATTTTTGAATCTTTCATACTCAAGTATGGTCCAATGAAATCGTTTATTACGGACATGGGTACTAGACTGGCCCTTAAAAATAGATTTCAAAATACCAAGCGGAAAAAAGATTCGTTTTGGTCCCAATAGATATGAAAAAAAGTTTGGCAGCGATCGAAATTTATTTAGTGGACGCCAGAGCTGTAAACGAATGATTCATTTTTGAATCAATCCTGCGAATCATTCAGCATCGAATTGACATATTTTGATTTAATTCAATTTTTCCCAATCAGAATTGAATTGATTTTGATTTAATTTATTTCCGAAAAAAAGAATTGAATTGATTTTGATTTAATTCAAGTGAATTAGAAAATTTGATTGTTCATTCATTTGATTTAAATCTGAATTAAATCAACTTCATTCATTTTGTCATATTTTCCAGTTTAAATAAACAAATATTATTGATTAACTTATCCAAATGCGTTTCAATTAAATAGCAAAGCGAAAAATATAATTTAAAAAAATAAGGGTGCAAAAAAAACAGTGGGCAATTGCTTGGTAAGATGCAGCAAAACAACTTAATACATAGCTTAAGGACGATTGGGATAAGGAGTACGCCGACTTCGTTGCAAGTAAACCAAGAGGGTATTCCGATCTATTTCTATTCTCTTCTAAACAAAGCATGGTTCAACACGAAAAACTGCAATCCAATAGCCAAAAATATAAAGTTATTAAATAGACCGCTCAGCGGAAGCGCGTTCGATAATTATACTTTACCCAAAATGCATGCCTGGAACGATAACCGTTGCGATACGTGCAACGCAGCTATGAGCTGTGCGGATTCTAATATTGCCGAATACTTTGATGTTTCATTTGCTAGTAAATATCTAATCATGTAGCACAACTAGCTGTATTAAATATTTTTATCTATCTAAATATTTTGAGATACTTTTGAAGAAACATTAACTGCCCCCATATCGCCAGTCGAATCAGAATTTTCGGCATATTTGTCCGACTCGGCAAAGTCGTTACATATGCCAAACAAATATCCACAAATTAAGAGGGCTTTTTTAAAGCTCAATACACCACTGCCATCGTCCGCTGCAGTAAGAGGCTGTTTTCCTACGAAAGCGTTTCCGCTGATCGGTCTATTTAAATTTGATATCTTTGGCTTATAAATTGCAATTTGTTAGCGTAAATAGAAATAGATCGGAAAACCCTCTTGGTTTACTTGCAACGAAGTCGGCGTACTCCTTATCCAAACCGTCCTTTATAGATCTGTAAATTTTACAGATTGCATCCCTTAGACTCTAGTTCACAACTAGGAAGTGATCTTCTGTAGGAGCATTTTTGGCCTTTTCGTCTACTAGATTATTTTGTGGTATATTCATATGTCCTAGTATGTATTGGAATTCGACTGCAGCGAGCTTTGTTTGATTGTTCGTCTTTTCAATAATGGTTTCAGCTATGTAGTAGCTTTGCTGCATCTTGCCAGGCAATTGCACACTGTTTTATTTGCGCCCTTTTTTACAAATTATATTTTATACATTGCTATTTAATTGTAACGAATTTGGATAAGTTAAACAATAATATTAATTATTTTAAACTAGAAAATGTGACAAAATGAATGAAGTTGATTTAATTCAAATTTAAATCAAATGAATGAAAAATCAAATTTTCTAATTCATTTGAATTAAATCAAAATCAATTCAGTTCTTTTTTTCGGAAATAAATTAAATCAAAATCAATTCAATTCTGATTGGGAAAAATTGAATTAAATCAATTTTTATTAATTCGTTGTGATTTAAAGTCAAAAATGAATCAATCTTTTACAGCCCTGGTGGACGCGCGCTCGCCCTCAAAATCGAACATTTGAAATATATGGAAAATGAGGGGGATGAGTATCGAACAGTGAATCAAACCGAAACGAATTTCGGTTCCGGTTACAGTTCCGGTACGTACCGAAACTAACGTTTCGGTAAAAGGTTCTGTTTTGGTTCTGCTACTCTATCGGTATTCGGTTCCGGTTCCGGTACCCTTTTATTTCGGTATCGTACCGGTACGTACCGGTATGGACCGGTAAAACTAACAGAAACTTCAAAACTTAAGTTTAATCAAAGTGGGTAAGCAACAGTACACATGTATGAGTACATAAATTATCAATTTACTTTAAAATTAGTTACAAAGAAGGTTAATTGATGATTATTTCTTAGAAGCATGATAGCGGTCAATATATTTCCGTCCATCTGATTTCTAGCGAAGTTATAATAAACGCCGGAAAATTAATTTTCTGCGCAGCAAGAATAACTTTTGATAGTTCATACAATTCCAGAAACTTTGTCGAATTTTCTGACCACCATTCAAGTAGGGGAGAGTGGGGATTTGCGAGGTTAGGCTGTAGTTGGTCACCCTTTTCGTCAAACGTCATCGCTGACCGTGTGCGTCAATAACGCCGCGTGTTTTGCGAATCGGGTAAACCTTTCTATCCTTCTAAAAAAGAAGACGTGGTATAGGGCTATGTTTCGGGCTGGGGGGCAGACTGTACTAAGACTTGTTATGAGCTCTAGAGGTGGGGGGATCCTCTGTGGGTACCGGAGGAACAACTAGACCAAGGAATCCTAGAGGGTGGGTGTCGTCGGTGAAAACCAGAGTGGAAACTATACCAAGGGTTCCTAGAGGTGGGGAATCCTCGGTGGATACCGGTGGAGTAGTTAGATCGAGAGGTCCTAGAGGGAGGGTGTCCTCGGTGGTAACCAGAGGGGGAACGAGTCAAGGAAGTTCAAGGTGATGCTTTCGGTTAACCACGCTGTGTACGCGTACTATATGAATAAATAAACACTCAGAATTATCTGTCCTTTTTAGAAGGTTCCATTGATTTATTTCTTATAATCGTTTTATCCTATTCTACAAAGTTTTCCAATTTACAAAATCAAAGACCCTATGCTGCACCAGCCAGGGCTCAATACCGGAACCAGAACCGGAACCGTTAACCGAAATAAACCGTTTCAAATCGCGTACCGGAACCGGAACCTGAACCGATACAAAATTATTTTTAAGAACCGAATACCGTTTACCGTTATTATTGGAACCGATAAAACCGGAACGAAACCGAAACTTTGGTACCGGTACAGTTTCGGTTTTTTTTTATACGCTGTACCTAATTATGTTAGGAGTGTGCAAAATTATGTAACTGAGAGGAATCATTTCCGACCTTATAAAGTTCTTGATCTTATTTATGTAGACAAAAAAAAACCTAAAGATTGATTGTCCAAAGTTGCGAAGTTTGGAAATGGCAGTGTAGACGGGTAAACAGGAGGAGTAGATCAAACAATTAAACACAAAAAAACAAAGAACTAAAATGAATGCGAAATTTGCTAAATTTTTGTATTCCCAAAATTTTGATGAAGATTTGATAGACTGCAATAGTAGAGGGTAAAAATATGTGGTGTAGACCGAACTGTCTCAAAAATCGGAAATTTACAAAATTACATGAGTTCAGAAAAGTATAAATTTGCAAAAATTCTTATATGAGTTAATGAGACGTGTTGATCAAACGGACCAAAAAATCGCAAAATTTTCAAAATTTTATAACGATTTTGATTCTTATGAAGACGGGTAAATCAGCGGATGGGGAATTTTGCTAGATGATAATTGTAAGATGTGCTTCACTCCATCGCTTTGTGAGCGGCGTAGGAACGCACGTCGGTACATATTTATTAGAATTTTTTTTTTTTTAAATTATTAGAAATAAGTAGTACCTATATCGGTGAGTACCGGTACGTACCGGTATACCGAAACAAAAATCCGGGTACCGGAACCGAAACCGAAAACCGAAATTAATTGAACACCGATAAAGAATCTTTAACGGAAACATTCATTTCGGGACGTACCGGTACTGGAACCGGAACCGAAATTCGTTTCGGGATTAAGCCCTGGCACCAGCCCTACTCATCCACGTGTCTTACAGGTGTTATTCCACGCTCGCACTCGTCCACGTGACTTTCCTTGTCTCAAGGGTTTGTATATTGTAGTTATGTGCGGGGGTCAAAGTTTAAGTCGCCCCAGAAAACAAGACGGCAACAATTTAGTTGGTTAACATTTTAATTTTATTAAAATCATTTGAATATAAGAAAGACCGTACGTGTGACGTAACGTACGACTCGCCGTCTCGGCTGTATTTCTTCGACTGTTTGGCAACATTTTATTTGCCATTAATTCTTTTGAGTTAGCAGCGCGCGCATGCATTGGTATGTGTGCATGTGTAGCCTATCGCTTATCCACAGCGTGGGATTCGCTGACACAGCGCTCTAGTCAGCGACTGAATTTGTCGCTCAGATTTCCTTATGGGATAGGCATGTATTGAATTGTATTTACTTTGACCCAAAGCATGTGCACGCTACACCTCCCCTTTTAAAAAAATAACGTATATTTATGAAGTTATTCTAAAATAGTGTAGTGGTGTATATAAAAATTGTATGCTTAATATTTATTGATGTATAATGATTATGGAAATTGTAATCAAAATAAAAGTATTAATAATTTTTTTTTTGTGTTTCATATTTTGTATAGATAAAAAAAATTGGTAATTCATAAAGTTTTGTTGTTTTTTTTTTTTTTTTTTTCATTCATTCATTCATTCATTCATGTTGTAATGATAATATTCTTTATATATGTAAATTTTTTCATCTTTTCATGCGTTATATATTTTTAGTCTATCTTTACGTACTATTTGCTGTTTCTTTCCTATTCTTATTGTAATATATTCTCTATCATCTATTTTTTAAACATAAAATACATGATGTAACCGCTCTGTCGTCAGCTTTTCTGGCAGCATAGCTTCTTGACTTAGAATAAGCAAAAGAGTTGTGAATGATCTGTCGACGAATAAAGATCAAGTTCTGAGTGCACTGCAACTCAACATAAGTAACCACCCCCCCTTCATGTTCTTGAATTATTCCTTTTGCTTGAATATAAGATATATATATATATATATATATGGAGATGAAGTCGATTTATATATGAATTTCTCAGAAAAGAATCAGGACAATACAAAAAGTTTAGTATTTTCACAAGACGTATGATGCCTGATCAAGGTTTTCCTGAGCTTAAAACGTTTACAAAATAAAGATAATGGGGGGCTGTGAGCCGCTGGGGGTTGTGAGCCACTCGAATATTGGCCACAAAAAAATATATTTAAACTTTTTTTTATGTCAAGTGTCTCCCTTCTTATTACCTAACTTTTGGCTAGCCGATCAGTCAACAAATTCTTTAAGTTTGTGACCCAAAAAAAAAAAGTTTTTTTTTTAAATCATTTTTGACTTGTGAATATTATCCAAAATTTTTTTTGTAATGCCAAAAGTAAGTATGAGGGAAATATCTTTGGTCAATTGTCTTTTTGATAAATATATGTTTTTTTTGTTAAATAATTTTGTTTTGGTTATGTGACGTCAACAAAAAAAAAGTGAGATATGGGGGGTTGTGAGCCACTTTGACAAAAAGTCGGTTTTGACTTCCAAAGAGAATATTGCAATGCTGAGCAATAAAACAGAGGAAAAACTCTCCAAAGAAGAAAAAAAACACATTAAAAAAGGCAAACACCAGCAAAAAGTGCTCGTATATAAAAGAAAACAAGGCTAATGCCGTCAATCAATTTTCACTTTTCATTGATATTTCTTAATTCAGAACATGAGAAAAATTGTTATTTCTTTCATTTAATAAAGAATATTTGCTTAAAACCACGAAATTTGAACTTTTAAATGGGTGGCTCACAACCCCCACAAATTTTCGATATGTCAAAAAATCACTTTTTTCAATATGAAATTAAAAAACCCCTAAAATTGATTTTTTAAAACTGGTGATAAGGAAAGTTTGGTGCATCTTTTACCTAAAATTCAAAATTTAAAGAACTAAAAAATATTGATTTTTGGCGAAGTTATGTTGGAAAAAACAAAATTATGATCACAACCCCCCACTCTCCCCTACTTGAATGGTGGTCAGAAAATTCGACAAAGTTTCTGGAATTGTATGAACTATCAAAAGTTATTCTTGCTGCGCAGAAAATTAATTTTCCGGCGTTTATTATAACTTCGCTAGAAATCAGATGGACGGAAATATATTGACCGCTATCATGCTTCTAAGAAATAATCATCAATTAACCTTCTTTGTAACTAATTTTAAAGTAAATTGATAATTTATGTACTCATACATGTGTACTGTTGCTTACCCACTTTGATTAAACTTAAGTTTTGAAGTTTCTGTTAGTTTTACCGGTCCATACCGGTACGTACCGGTACGTAACTAATTTTAAAGTAAATTGATAATTTTTGTATTCATACATGTGTACTGTTGCTTACCCACTTTGATTAAACTTCTTCAAAACTTAAGTTTAATCAAAGTGGGTAAGCAACAGTACACATGTATGAGTACATAAATTATCAATTTACTTTAAAATTAGTTACAAAGAAGGTTAATTGATGATTATTTCTTAGAAGCATGATAGCGGTCAATATATTTCCGTCCATCTGATTTCTAGCGAAGTTATAATAAACTTCACGCCGGAAAATTAATTTTCTGCGCAGCAAGAATAACTTTTGATAGTTCATACAATTCCAGAAACTTTGTCGAATTTTCTGACCACCATTCAAGTAGGGGGAGAGTGGGGGGTTGTGATCATAATTTTGTTTTTTCCAACATAACTTCGCCAAAAATCAATATTTTTAGTTCTTTAAATTTTGAATTTTAGGTAAAAGATGCACCAAACTTTCCTTATCACCAGTTTTAAAAAATCAATTTTAGGGGTTTTTTAATTTCATATTGAAAAAAAGTGATTTTTTGACATTTCGAAAATTTGTGGGGGTTGTGAGCAACCCATTTAAAAGTTCAAATTTCGTGGTTTTAAGCAAATATTCTTTATTAAATGAAAGAAATAACAATTTTTCTCATGTTCTGAATTAAGAAATATCAATGAAAAGTGAAAATTGATTGACGGCATTAGCCTTGTTTTCTTTTATATACGAGCACTTTTTGCTGGTGTTTGCCTTTTTTAATGTGTTTTTTTTCTTCTTTGGAGAGTTTTTCCTCTGTTTTATTGCTCAGCATTGCAATATTCTCTTTGGAAGTCAAAACCGACTTTTTGTCAAAGTGGCTCACAACCCCCCATATCTCACTTTTTTTTGTTGACATCACATAACCAAAACAAAATTATTTAACAAAAAAAACATATATTTATCAAAAAAACAATTGACCAAAGATATTTCCCTCATACTTACTTTTGGCATTACAAAAAAAATTTTGGATAATATTTACAAGTCAAAAATGATTTAAAAAAAACTTTTTTTTTTTGGGTCACAAACTTAAAGAATTTGTTGACTGATCGGCTAGCCAAAAGTTAGGTAATAAGAAGGGAGACACTTGACATAAACAAAAAGTTTAAATATATTTTTTTGTGGCCAATATTCGAGTGGCTCACAACCCCCATTATCTTTATTTTGTAAACGTTTTAAGCTCAGGAAAACCTTGATCAGGCATCATACGTCTTGTGAAAATACTAAACTTTTTGTATTGTCCTGATTCTTTTCTGAGAAATTCATATATAAATCGACTTCATCTCCATATATATATATATATATATCTTATATTCAAGCAAAAGGAATAATTCAAGAACATGCAAAAAATAATAATGTATTTCCAATAATTACGTTAACCACACTTATCATAATTTTAATAACAATACTGTAATGTGTTGTCAATGATTCTGTCTTTCTTGTTGTTGCCTTTCTTGTGGTTATGAAGCAGTGTGGGAATCCGTAATGAGCCGCTAAATGTTTCCTCTATTTTGTGGGGGGGGGGGGGTTTGGTTACTTATGTTGAGTTGCAGTGCACTCAGAACTTGATCTTTATTCGTCGACAGATCATTCACAACTCTTTTGCTTATTCTAAGTCAAGAAGCTATGCTGCCAGAAAAGCTGACGACAGAGCGGTTACATTATGTATTTTATGTTTAAAAAATAGATGATAGAGAATATATTACAATAAGAATAGGAAAGAAACAGCAAATAGTACGTAAAGATAGACTAAAAATATATAACGCATGAAAAGATAAAAAAATTTACATATATAAAGAATATTATCATTACAACATGAATGAATGAATGAATGAATGAAAAAAAAAAAAAAAAAACAACAAAACTTTATGAATTACCAATTTTTTATCTATACAAAATATGAAACACAAAAAAAAAATTATTAATACTTTTATTTTGATTACAATTTCCATAATCATTATACATCAATAAATATTAAGCATACAATTTTTATATACACCACTACACTATTTTAGAATAACTTCATAAATATACGTTATTTTTTAAAAGGGGAGGTGTAGCGTGCACATGCTTTGGGTCAAAGTAAATACAATTCAATACATGCCTATCCCATAAGGAAATCTGAGCGACAAATTCAGTCGCTGACTAGAGCGCTGTGTCAGCGAATCCCACGCTGTGGATAAGCGATAGGCTACACATGCACACATACCAATGCATGCGCGCTGCTAACTCAAAAGAATTAATGGCAAATAAAATGTTGCCAAACAGTCGAAGAAATACAGCCGAGACGGCGAGTCGTACGTCACAGAATGGAAGCGAAAATGGGGCGTACGATATGATGGACATGCCAACCCCCTGCCTTTCATAGAAGAGATAGAAGAGAGAGCCTAATCATACGCTATCATACTCTGGGTCAACTCATATATGGCAGGCGAATTCGAGGATATTCGCGAAACGGAACAGATACAGGGCATCAGGCTTCATCACCTCAACAGTGAGAAACCCTTTTCGAGACCCACCACTAGTTTCTACAGGCAGCATTCAGGATCATAACCAAGTAGAGCGCGTCGCACCAACCGGGGATATCTCCAACCGCATGATAGCCCATGACACTTCGACTCCCACATGTGCCCGAGGTATATGTTACAACTGCGGGGAAGACGGTCATTTCGCCAGGGATTGTCGTAATCAGCGTCGTATAGTGTGTTGTCGTCGCCCAGACTCGGGGAAACGTGCAGCGTCCTCAGTCGGAACGGGAGCAGGCGAGGTCGCAGGGACGGAAGGCCCGAAAGTAAAAGGACCCTTACGGGTCGACGAGGGGGGCGGATCGTAGCGATGGTCACGATCTCGGGCCGCCCAGCAGCACCGGCCATCGACAGCGGGGCAATTAGGAGCTTCATTAACATGGAATATATCGAGCCAGCTGTGTTAAGGCGGACGTCCTGCTAGGGGACCGGCAGGTGGAAATACCATTGCTGGTAATGCCGAGCATGCTCGATTGCGTCATACTTGGGCTAGATTTTCTCTGTGCGGTCGGGACAAGAGCCAAACTACACCTTGCCTTGGATCCCTGGGATGGCTCGTCGATAGGGGTGGCGAATCCACGTGTCCAAACCCGGTTTACTTAGCCTAAGGAGGTTACAATAGGGGCGGTCAGGTGGAACTGCTTCAACTCGGCAATATTGGCGACTCGTCTGGTCTCTACTCTCTCCGGCGAAGGTTGTAGTGCTGGTCTTGATCCGCACTGGCCCTCTGTGCATTACTCCTTACCACCGCAAAAATCTTTCTTATGCGGTCAGCTTTCTGTTGAGGCGACAACTGAAGGCTGGCCGATCCGGGTGACTTCGTCGTACAGCGGGTTAGGTACCCGGGGCTCTCGACCCTGCTCGAGAAAAGCTGGACTGAACGCCGTCGTGTCAGAGACACTCGAGTTCACAGCCAATGAGAGCTCTGGTAAAAGCTCGTCCCACCAATGCTGCTGACCATCTACGATCTGAGCCACCATTGTCTTTACTGTACAATTCGCTCTTTCCGTGGGGTTTTCGTGAGGCGAGTATGGGGCGGTGAACTGCAATTCGCTACCTAACTGCTGCATGAAAAGCTTGAAGGCACGGCTGGTAAATTGCGTCTTATTGTCGCACACGAAGACCTTGGGGATGCCAAAATGGCCGAGTATCCGCTTTCTAATGGCTTTGTTGAGCGGTATGAGCTCGACCCATTTCGTGAAAGCGACCCATTTCGTGAAAGCGACCCATTTCGTGAAAGCGACCCATTTCGTGAAAGCGTCGAAAAATACGAGCAGCATGGTGTTGCCCCTTTTCGACCTTAGAAGGGGCCACACAAAATCGGCACACCAGGTTGAACAAGGTTCGTCCTGAAAAGGCGAAGAGTTAAAGTTGAGATGTGCTGTATCGCGGGAGCGAAGCAAGTCTGTTTATTAAGCACAGCAAAGCGCCCTATTTATACAAATTTTTTACATTGCTTCTTAGGGGCACATAAGGTTTACATGTAATTCTTATCTCTTAATCTAAGCTAGGATATTACGGTTTTCTAAGTTATGTTTTAAGCTTAAAGCGTTAAAGAACAAAAGCCTTTGGGTATGCAACAGTTTTTATCATAGTCTGAAGCTTTCGCCCAAGTGGGTATGCAACAGTTTTTCAGCAAGTTTAAAGTTGAGCTTACAGCGAACATTGTTAGTGATAAAATAATACTACACCTTCATCTTTTTGAAAAAAAAAAAAATATACAGTTCTGAGTTATTATTATTATATATGGGGCATTCCATACAAAAAAAAACTTTTTTCTGGGATGATGTCTCCGAATTGGATGATAACTCAAGTTTACAAATAACACAAGTTTACAAAAAAGGCAATTTTTTGCAACAGAGAACTTTGCAACCGTTCCTTATGTATTTTTTGACGCTGAACTCAGGTAAATTGTCCGTTTTCTTCCAGCACGTCAGGTTCACGAGATATTTGCATTAGAGAGGTATTCTTACATTTGTTGGTCGTGAGGCCACATTAAGTGTCATATTCGAACCAACTTTGCTTTAATGTAAGCTGCATTGAATGACGTTAAAGAAAAACCGAACACGAAGTTTTGATTTTGCTTATAAGTTACCAAATTTTGGATTTGAACATTAAAAATAGAGGCAAGCTAACTTCGGCTCGACCGAAGTTTATATACCCTTGGAGCTTGATATGTGCCTGACAGTTTGTATGGCAGCTATACTATATAGTGGTCCGATTTCGAAAAATTTTGGTGAAATGATGTAAAATCATTAAAAACTTATAAATACGGGCGTTGGGAGCGATAACATTGAAAACAAAAAAGTTTTCTCACTAAGACTTTTTTCAGACCTAACTTTTGTATGGCAGCTATACTATATAGTTGTCCGATTTCAAAAAATTTTAGTGAAATTATGTGAAATCATTGAAAACTTATAAATACGAGCGTTGGGAGCGATAACATTGAAAACAAAAAAGTTTTTCTCACTAAGACTTTTTTTCAGACCTAACTTTTGTATAGCAGCTATACTATATAGTTGTCCGATTTCAAAATGGCTTGGAGAAATTATGTGAAATCACTAAAAACTTATAAATACGAGCGTTGGGAGCGATAACATCGAAAACAAAAAAGTTTTTCTCACTAAAACTAGTTTTTCAACCGATCGTTCCTATGGCAGCTATATGCTATAGTCATCCGATCCGGCCGGTTCCGACAAATGTGCAGCGTATTTATACCAAAAGACTTCGTGCAAAGTTTGGTTACGATAGCTTTAAAACTGACGGAGGAGATAGCATAGAAACAGACGGACGGACAGACGGACGGACAGACGGACATGGCTATATCAACTCAGCTCGTCATGCTGATCAAGAATATATATACTTAATGTGGTCGGAGATGCTTCCTTCTATGCGTTACAAACATCCGGACAATTTTAATATACCCTCTCCAAGGGTATAAAAATGTGGGTTTTTTTGAAAAAATCGATTTTTTTTGCAAGTTTACGAAATTCTGTAAATTTTTCTGCTAATATTAAAAATCTTAGAAAAAAATAGTTGGTAGTCCTTTGTTTCTTCTTATTTCAATTATTTTCAGTTTTTCGATTTCATTGCGATTTTAAAAGTTATTGTCCAAAAACCTTAAAAAATTTTGTAATATTTTTACATTTTTTAACAATATTAAGCCTTAAAATGTCTAAAAATTTTCAAAAATCGATCTTAAATAATTTTTTAATATCCATTCTTTGGTTTAAAAATAACTACCATGTTATTTTCAAGCTACAAGAAATTTTGGCGGTAAATGTTGTGCAAAAAAAGTCGAAAATTTGTATAGTTTTTGGGCTATAACTTCTAAAAGCGCAATGATATTGGAAAACTGAAAAAAATTGAAATAAGAAAAAACAAAAGGCTACCAACTATTTTTTTCTAAGATTTTTAATATTAGCAGAAAAATTTACAGAATTTCTTAAACTTGCAAAAAAATCGATTTTTTCAAAAAAACCCACATTTTTAATGTTCAAATCTAAAAATTGGTACCTTATCAGCAAAATCAAAACTTCGTGTTCGGTTTTTCTTTAACGTCATTCAATGCAGCTTACATTAAAGCAAAGTTGGTTCGAATATGACACTTAATGTGGCCTCACGACCAACAAATGTAAGAATACCTCTCTAATGCAAATATCTCGTGAACCTGACGTGCTGGAAGAAAACGGACAATTTACCTGAGTTCAGCGGCCAAAAATACATAAGGAACGGTTGCAAAGTTCTCTGTTGCAAAAAATTGCCTTTTTTTGTAAACTTGTGTAATTAAACTTTTTTTCATCCTCTACAATTTGATGTCATTCCTTATGTAAAATCACGCGCTGAATCCGAATATGGAGCTTAAAAATTTCTCAGTAGAACAGATTTCGAAATAATCCCAATTTACCGTTTTTCGGATTTTTGAAAAAGGACAAACTGTAAATTACACCGTTATTTTCACCAAGAAAAATTTTTTTTAAAATTTCTTTCTCCTTTGGATGATGTAACCTAATGTATAACAATTTCAAAAAGTGTTCATACATCGAAATCTGTTAGAAATTGTAAAAGTTACACAGCCCAACAGTGATTTTGGTGCAGGTCTATTTTTAACAGATTATGTTAATATAGACTTCACTGAACAAAACTGTATCATTGGTTTTGTTCAATCAGCTCTTGTTTCCAAGATATCGCGGAAAAACGAAAAAGTCGACTTTTTGGAACTCTAGGATTTATGGAGGCCACACTAGGCATAATTTTCTGATTTTATGAACTAATTGCGTTAAAGTACATATCAATGCAAATTTTAAAAATCATAGCCGCTATATTAGTACAGCGGAAAGTGTCTAAATTGGCCTCTAAAGACAGACATTTTTCGATTTATAGCATTTTTAGCATTTTTTATAGCCCGTTATAGCTAGCGCAGTTATTGAATTAATATTTTCGCCATTTGAGCCTATTGACAAACATATGATCTAATTTTGTGATTTTTATGGCTATTAAATCAATTTGTTTGGCAAAGTTATAGCCTCTTAAACACGAAATTACATATTTAAATTTATGGGAGGAAAACTAGATTTGTAACTCAAATTTTTATAGGAACTGTGAAAAGGCTACTTGTTTCCAAATATAATTTATCATCTACATGTAAACATATAACAATTTATGCCGAACCAAGTAGCCCCTTTACAGTTCCTATACAGATTTAGAGTAACAATCTAGTTTTCCTCCCATAAATTTAAATATGTATTTTCGTCTTAAACACGCCATATCTTTGCCAAATAAACTTATTTAAATGCCATAAAAATCACAAAATTAGATCATATGTTTGGCTATATGCTCAGATAGCGAATGTATTAATCCAATTACCGCGCTTCCTTAAACGGGATGATTTATTTTGATAAAAATGCTATAAATCGAACAATTTCTCTCTTTAAAGGCCAAATTATACCCTTTCCGCTGTACTTATATAGCGCCTATAATTTTTTAAATTTGCATTGATATGTCCTTTGCCGTTATTAGCTCATAAACTCAGACATTTATTCCTAGTGTGGCCTCCATAAATCCTAGAGTGCCAAAAATGCAAGATTTTTGTTTTTCCGCTATATCTTGGAAACAAGAGCTGATGGAACGAAACCGAAACCAGTTTTGGAATCAGTAAACATAAACTTATCATATTTTTAAAGCAACAGGGCTGCACCTCACAAAGATGGTCATTTTGTTGGCCTGTGTTATTAGCATTTATCTAAAAAATGAGCATTTTCAGTTTTACCGTTCAAGTGGTATTAAAAATTTCTATGGTCCGTTTTGCTCCCCCGTTTATTATTTATTTTGATAATAATATAGGGTCCTAAATATCTATTGTCCAATTTATGTCCTACTTCGTTTCGTAATAGTACTGATTGTCCAATTTCTAAGTTTAGTTCATTACTTGTTTCTTTTGGATCATTTTATTTTTGTTCACCATAATGCTAGCTCTACTTTGTGCAAATTGTATATTTCATAGTCTTCATTATTATTTATAGGTTCAACTTGTTTTGAAAAAGGGGTTTCTGTGGGCCTTTTGCCAAATACTAATTCGAAGGGGCAGTAATCATGTACCGATGATGGAGTTACGTTAAAGCAATATGCAAAGTACTGGATCCAATCATCCCAGTCGTCTCTGTTTATTGAAATATAAGATCGCACATATTCGTTGAAAGTCCTATGGCTTCTTTCTACTGTTCCTAACGTTTGGTGATGGTAAGCTGTTGAGTTTAGTTTTTCTATTTTAAATATTTTACAGAGTTCAGTTAATATTGAATCCATATCTGAAACGAGTTTTTGCATTGGTCCGTATACTAAAATACATTTCTCAAATAAAGCCTTTGCTACTGTTTTAGCGTTTTTATTGGGAATAGGTTTTGTTATTAAATATTTGGTTAGGTCACAAATTATTGTTAGTGCGTATTCGTTGCCGTTTTCTGTTTCAGGCAGGGGCCTATTGTGTCTATTAACACAATATCGAATGCAGTTACTAGAGTTGGAGTGATTATCATTGGAGTTTTATTATGTTTTACTATTTTAGATAATTGACATTTTTTGCATGACTTTACATAACTCGTTACGTCTTTTGTCATGTTTTTCCAAAAGTAATGTCTCTTAATCTTTCTTAGTGTTCTTGTTATTCCGCAGAGGCCACCTAATGCAGGATTATTGTGAAAAATTTCTAGAATGTTTTCAATTTCGATTTTATTCTGTAATTTTATGATTTGTGGCAATAGCGCTATACTCAATTTTTTGAGATATTTGTTTCCCATTGTTTTGAAATTTTGTAATGTTACGACCTGAAAGATAGGTTCTGATGGGTTTATTTGTATCATGTATATATTTGGTGCACTGGCTTCTCTCTCAAGCCGTGGGAAAAATTTACCTAAGTCAGATGTTCATTGGTATTAAAATTAATTGAAGAGGATTTGCATATCCTTAAAATGCACTTTTCCAATGACAGGTGTAGTCTCGGAAGACCCTTTACATCATTATACTTAATTGTTTTATTATTAGTGAGTTCTTTTATATCTGCAAAGTCCAAACGTGATAATGCATCTGCTGCATAATTTTCCTTTCCCCTGATATACTCTATGTCGAATTCATATTCCTCTAGGTCAAGTCGCATTCTAATTAGCTTCGATGATGGGTTATTTAGTGAGAATAAGTACGTAAGTGGTTTGTGATCGGTTTTTACTAAGAATTTAGTTCCATAGATGTATGGCTTAAAGTACTGAATGGCCCAATGTATTGCTGTCAGTTCTTGTTCAATGGTTGATTTATTGCTTTCACCTTTAGTAAAAGCTCTAGACGCAAATGCAATTGGTAATTGCTTATCGCCATATTGTTGGCTTAGAACTGCGCCGCATGCGTTTTTGCTAGCGTCTGTAGTAATACAGAATTGTTTTTCAAAGTCTGGATATTGTAAAATTTTAGGGTGAAGTAATTGGTTTTTAAAATATTGAAATGCATTTTCGCAGTCTTTTGTCCATTCAAATAATGCATTCTTTTTTGAGAGTCTTGTGATGTGTCTAGAGAAATTTGCAAAAATTGGAATAAATCTACGGTAGTAATTGCAAAATGCAACGAATCGCTTGGCTTGGTCACCATTTTGTGGTGTTGGGTAATTTTTGATAATGCTGAATTTACTATCATCTGGCAGTATTCCATAGTTTGTGCATTTGTGCCTGTTTGGTGGAAGCACCTAATTTTAGCATTTAGTATAATACAAATAATGATGTCTGTTTATATATATAATTTATATTTAATTATTAATTATTAGTTATATTAGTTGTTTATTATTACTAAATTCCTAGCACGACAAGAAGTATTCTTATAAGTTATTGTGCTAGTCACGACGGTAACAGTATAACGATAATTTTAAATTATATTAAATGAGTTTACATTTCACAGACAAAGTTACAAACAATAATAACAGAAATAAGATTTAATTTAAAATTAGTTGACTTGTTTTCAATAGAAAAGATGGCTAACTTAAAATCTATAATAATTATAAATAATTTTTGTTTTGTGTTTTTAAATGGTGTGTAGGTGGCTAATGAGTTTGGTTTTAAATTGCGATGCGCTTCTAACTGTCTTTAGGTTATGTGGTAGCTGGTTCCAAAGACGAACGGCATAAATAAAGAAGTGCGGGTCCGAACTAGCAAGTTTAGTTTTTATTGCAATAATATTATTGGTCCTCATTGATGCACTAAAGCTTAGCATAGAGTATAAGTAAGACGGTTTTTTCGTATTTACTATTTTATGCAGCATCGTCAAAGCTCTCAGAATTAAATACGATTTTAGGCTAAGGTTAAAAAGTTTGAATGCATGTTCCGTAATATGTCTTCGTGGTTTTATGTTATAGACATACCTAGCAATCTATATATATAAAAAAGTTCAACCTGACTGACTGACTGACTGACTGACTGACTGACTGACTGACTGACTGGTGACCGTCGCACAGCCTAAACCATAAAAGATAGGAAGATGAGATTTTCACATTAGTTTTATCTTATGCTGAAAGTGAGTACTAAGAACGGATTTTGGAAAATTCTGTCGGCAAATGTGGTAAATTCGCGGAAAACGGTTGTATGAAACTTTTTTGTTTTTCATCCGATCAAGTTCAAACTCATTTTCAAAGATCTATATGAAAATTCGACAACAACTACATACCAATCTTCTGGAAAATTCACCCCGCTGGGTGGAAAGTGGGTGGTCAAGGTTGTATGGGCGAAACTTTAGTTGCCAGCGATTGGCGCCAAACTTATTTTCAAAATTACACATAACAAAACATAAGTTGTAAGCATAGTACGCGAAATAGAGATTTTGGAAAGTCCGCACAAGAGGAAATTGGCCGGAAAATTCTGAATCCAAAAAAGTTTTTATCATACGATTGGCTTGAAACTCGGTTTGTAAGTATAGAATACGAAATAGTTTAAAATGTTACATTCCGAAGTTGGAAAATTTGACCTGACGGTCGAAAAATTCCCGGAAAATTCTGCATAAAAACAACTATTTTCCATCCGATTGGCTTGAAACTCGGTTTGTAAGGACTAAATACGAAATAATTTGGGAAGTGGATGGGATGTGGGTGGGAAGTGGGCGGAAAGTGTGTGCGAAGTGGGCGGAAAGTGGGTGGAATGTGGGCCTGAAGTGGGTGGTAAGTGGGTGTGCGTTGGTTAAATACTGTTGAAGGCGCAGCGAAGCGTGACTGGCTATTTGCTAGTATTATTATATAAAACATTGACTTTTTTAAAACTATTGGCATCACACTTCCCAAAGACCTCTATAATTATATATATTATATTATATATTATCGTTCCAATCCCGCGTTCCAATTGGGCAGATTGGCTCATTGGGACAGTAAGCGGAGATTACGTCATACTTAAAAAGTGCCATCACTAGTATTGTATTGTAGCTATCATGTACATATCTGTGGCAATAAGGAATAACAGCATATCTCGAGTTATGTCAAAATTGAGATATTAATACCAATGGCTTCCTCGGTTTCTTATCTATTTTGTGTCAAAATTTCAGGACAATCGGGTGATTGGTTACAAAGATATTACGGTGAAACCAAACAACATAAGTCTAAATTGCTTAAGTTTATAAAAGGCAAAACAGCATATCTCAGTTGTGCTATTCTTCCCTATTCAAAATCTGATTTTTGACAGAATTCCTATTTTATTTTTATATAAAAAAATAACACATCTGAGATGTGCTTTTATTCCAAAATACACACTGTGACTTATGCTGTTATTCCCCATTGACATTTTTGATTACCTGATGGCATATCTGGACTTAAGCTTTTATTCCATATTAAATGTTTTTATTTTATGGATCATAACTCTAAATGTGCCTTTTTTTCCAAAATACTTTTATAACTTTTCGGTACACATCTTTAATTGTGTCTTTGTTCCAAAATCAGTTTGCTGAAAGTTTAATACATAACTTGAATTATGCTGTAATTACAGTTGATAATGTTGATGTTAATGAAAAATACCAACAAGTATGCGACTTAAAAATTAAATCAAAGCAGCCGATTGAAAGTTTCTCCCGACGAAAAATAATAATTAAAAACATTCTGCCAGACGTGTTCAAGTAGTAAACATCAGCAAGTAGTCAACACAAGCAAAAATATAGAAATAAATAATTTACATAAACCGGTAAGAAATACCCAAAATAATATGCAAAATACGAATCTCCGATATAAACAAATATTTTTACGCGAATTATTTATATATTTTTTTTTTAAGAATATGGAGAGTGGCAGCGACGAACATGATTTTGGGTCAGACGACTCTGGCAGCAACGAAGTTGATTTTGGGTCAGACGACTCTGGCAGCGACGAGGTTGATTTTGGATCAGACGACTCTGGCAGCGACGAGGTTGATTTTTTTTACAAGATCCAGACTTTTCCATGGAAAGCAGTATTTCGGGGATATATTGCAAAACGATTTGGATAATAGGGCGTCAGCAAGCCATTTGAGAGCAACTCATCAACTGAATGGTGAATATCCTACCAAAAAAAGTTATTTGACGAAAAATGAACGACAAAAGAAACGGAATAGCGGCAAAACGTACACAACAACGCGAGGAAAAAGAATCGCAAAGCGCAAATGCGTTCCATTAGAAATGTGCCGCAAGAAATGCAAAGACAAATTTACCTACGTAGAGCAGAAACAAATTTTTGATGAGTATTGGAAGTTAGCAGACTATAACAAAAGACTTTTATATATTTCTTCGCTCATAAAAATTGAAGAAAAATTAACACAAACACTAAAGAAAGAATTCAATGGGGATCGCATTAACGTATGTCAGGGATGCTTTTTAAAATGCTTTGGAGAAACGAAAAGCTTCATTAGATGTGTGATCAAGAAAAACAATTGTTTTCCAAACAATCCCATGAACGATTTACGTGGAAAAAAGTCCAAAAAATAAACTAAGCGAACAAGATATTTCAGACATAGAAAGCCATATACTGAGTTTTCCGGCGTACGAGAGTCATTACGGCCGAAATCACTCTGCCGCTAAATATTTAAGTTCCGATTTAAGCATTTCAAAAATGCGTAAGCTATTTTGCGAACAATATAAAGTGGTTAGCGTTACAAAATACACAGAATTATTCCGCAGCATGAATTTAAAGTTCAAGCAACCTAAATTGGACTCCTGCAATAAATGTGACACATTTAAAATCAAATTAACCTATTGCGACCCTAAAAGTTCTGATTACTTAAACTTAAAACAAGAACAGAAAAGGCATCACGAAGATGCAGAATTGGCGTATAAGTCCAAAAGCAACGATAAAGAAATGGCTAAGTCAAAAAAAAATTTGAAAACGTACACATTCGATTTGCAGCAGTGTCTACCAACGCCGTTTTTAAGGACATCGATATGCTATTACAAAAGGCAACTTTTAACTTAACTGTTCATGATTGCGAAAGCAATCAACCGTTTTGCTGTATGTGTCATGAAGGAGCGGGCCATAGGGGAGCAAATGAAATTTCATCATGCTTATTTAAGCACCTAAACTCCAAGGTTATCAACGAAAGCATAGACTCGCTAATTTTCTACAGTGATTCCTGCGCCGGACAAAAGCTCCATGTTTATATATTACCTGCAAAGTCATCCGCAAATAAAGACCATCGACCACAAATTTTTTGGTGCCCGGCCATACCCATATGGAATGCGACGTAGACCATGCAGTAATAGAAAGGAAGAAAAAGAAATCGTGCGTTGAAATTCACCATCCACGTGACTGGTACCAATTCGTTCAAACCGTTGGTACAAAAAAAACAGTTTCTAGTTACTGAAATGAAATCTGCTGATTTTTTCGATTTTGGATGGCGAAAACGAAGCTTCTTTTCCGAAAGGTAAATGCTAACGGGCAGCCGTTCGTTTGGAAGGATGTCAAATGGCTGCGATACACAAGCAATGATTTTGGAAAAATTAAATACAAAAACTCTTTGCTCGATACAGAACCGTTCGAAGTCTTAAACGTCATGAAGAGAGGAATGAGTTCACTTACCCCCAAGTGACGTAAAAATAGTGGCTACGGAGTCACTCGAGCCAGATTTTTAGAATTTTAATCACTAAAATAACAACCAAAAATGCTGTTTCAAATACATTCATAAACATAATTTTTAAAAAAATTGTTTCAATATTACCAAGTTGGTTTTAGCATTGGCAAACCGACGTGAATTACTTGCTGCTTAATATAATACCTATAATATATATATAAAGGAAAAATTATTTTACTCTTATGTTTCTAGATAGCTGCATATTTTTTAATTAATAAATATTATACATTATAATGTTAAGGTTAAAAATTATGTCAAAGTTTAGGTATTGTGGAAAAACCGCACAACTAAAAAAAATTAACAAAATTCTTCTGATACGAACATGGAAAAACAACACAAGTTGAGATGTGTTAGACAATTTTGAGTACACTGACATGGAAAAACAACACAACTATTGATGTGCTCGTATGTATCCTAAAATTAAATTTGGAAAAACAGCACTAAAGCATTTTTGGCCTGTAAGTCCAATTATAAAAATAAAAACTTGCTTTTTCAAAAATATTTATATAGTTAAAGCCATAACGCTTCCAATCTGCATAAATATTGTCCTTTCCGACCAACCACTTTTTTCACAGAATCATTTAAAGTTAAGAATTGCTCTCCTGAAAAGTAGGAAAAACACACTTGTGCTGTTTTTCCTTATTGCCACAGATATGTTCTCTTGGAATTAAAAACTGAATTTGAAGCAGACGTGCAGCTCCGAACTCGTTTTACTTTTTTTTGGTCGTGGAAACTACCACGAAAAAACATGGCGCCCGAGCAGGGACTAATTAAAGTCAGATCAAGTCGTAACTACTGGAGGATTTGATACAGATTGGAGCTGGATAACATCACACACATTGGAGTGCACTTTGGAATCTGGTGGAGGACTGCGACATACACCAAGAAGATTGGATGGCGGGAGATCGGCAACTTCGCGGAGACTCTATGGTATGGTTTTATGTGCAGCCCAAGCTAAGGTTGTCCACTGGCCAGCATCAGCCAATATATTTGTTCCCAACCTATAATTTGAGCGGCCTATTGAAGGTTTATGTGCGAATGTGCATGTGTGTGTGCGAACGTGTGTTTGGTAATTTTTATTAAAAGCCAGCTGTGTGGCAGCAACTCAACTGGCAATCTTGCCAATTGCAAGCAGCATATAAATTAATGTATTTAATGGCAAACTTATAGTCGGCCATTTTGAGTCGTCCCTAACCCTATTGAAGTGTTGGTGGAAGTTGCATCCTACTGAAGGTGTGCACATGATTTCAAATTGGTGGCCAGTTTCTTAGATTGCTAATAGCTCGAAAACAAGTGAGCTCCAACTCGACTAAGTCGTCTCTAAATCTATTGAATTTCTGGGAAAAGTGCGATACCTATTGCAGGTGCAATATGGTTTTGAATTGGCGGCCGGTATCACGTAGTGCTCGTGGATCACAAATAAGTGTGCTCAACCTCGACTAAGACGCCCCTAACCCTAGTAAAGTGTTGGTGGATTGCACATTCTACTGCAGGTGTGCATAAGATTTGGAATTGCTGACCAGTACCAAGTATCGCTCGCAAGTAAGTGAGCTCCGACTTGACAAAATCGTCCCTAACCTTATTGAAGTGTTGAGGGAGTATGCGCATCCTATTGCAGGTGTGCACGTGATTGAAATTTGTGCCCAGTCCCACATATTTCTCATAGTTTGCAAATAAGTGTAGTCTGCTTGGTTTAATATTCATTGCCAAAATATATTTCTCGATTTTTGACAGAATCTACTGCAGGTTAGCAGGTAAATCACTCGTTTCAAAATGTCGCCCAATGCTACTAGTGAATCTGACTCAGCAAGTGCTATTAGAAAGAAGCGCCTTAGTGTAGTAGCAAGCATAAATCGAGTAAAAAGTATCTTGATGATGGCAAGACGTCGGAAAACGTAATTGAGCTGCAGTGCCGACTCGAACTCTTAGAGCAGTATATAGAAGTTGCTATGAAATTACAGAATAAATTGGAATCTAAGGACGAAGATGATGATTTTCGAGCGGAGCTTGAAGAGCAGTGTGTTTTAATAAAGGCCAGACTATAGTCGTTAATTTCAAAATATAGTTCAATCTTTTTCTGGTTCAGGGTCATAGAAGGGCAGAAGCTCGCGGTTACCATCCATAGATCTTCCTAAATTCGATGGAAAATATTCCGAATACAAAAACTTTATAGGAGTATTCAATAGGTTGGTGCACTATAATACTTCACTGCCAGATAATGAAAAATTTAATTACTTGATTTCGTGTCTGACTGGAGAGGCATTAAGCACTGTAAAGGCTTATCAAATTTCCGAAGAAAATTACCCAAAAGCATTGGCTAACTTTAAACTTATCTTTGATAATAACTGTCTAATTTTTCTTGAACACATATCAACACGCTTTGAGATCAGTCAAATCAATCAACCCTCTTCAGCAGCAATGCGCCAATTGATTGACAAAGTATCAGCAGTTCATGATCAACCCTCTTCAGCAGCAATGCGCCAATTGATTGACAAAATATCACCGGTTCATGATTCGCTCTTGTCATTAGGCGACCATGAAGCAATAACTAATGCGATTTTTATACATCTTGTTATGTCCAAAGTGGACCATAAGACTAAGTCGAAGTGGGAGGACCAACTTGACTACTCCAAGCTTCCAATGTGGAGTCAGTGTCAAACCGTGCTAAATCGACGGTTTCAGCAGCTAGAAGGCGAAGAGACGCTCAAAGCAAAGCACTCAAAAAACCCTGTTGATAAGAAATCCGATCAAAAAAGGAGTGCGAATGCAAACCACTCCTTTAAATGTACAACCCAAAAGTCTGGAACAAATAAATTCAAATTGTCTGTATTGTAATGCAACTGACCACGACATTACTAAATGCAGTTCCTATGCATCACTATCTGTTAAACAGCGCTATGAGTATGCCAAAAGCGTCCCCCTGTGCATAAATTGTTTACACAGAGGACATTCAGTGTCAAAATGCAACGGAAAAAAGTGTCAAATATGCCAAGAGGCTCATAATCAACTTTTGCACAGATTTAGTTCTGCAATGTCTCAGCTGTCGTCTCCATCCAGTCAGGACAAGTTACCTACTTCTTATGCAATGCATACGACCGTGACAGATAAAGTGATCCTAGCAACAGCTGTAATTAAGGTTAAGCGGCAGGACGGCGAGTATATACTCGCTCGAACTCTACTAGATTCAGGTTCTCAGATAAACTTTATAACTGAGGACCTTGCCAAAACACTGAAAATTAAAAGGGAAAAAATATGTGTGAACTTGGTCGGAATTGGTCAGCTGCATACCAATATTAATAAGCGGCTGCACACAACTGTAAAGTCCAGATTAAATAGCAGTAAGTTTGGGTTGGACTTCTGTATTCTAAAAACCATTTCGAGCTACCAACCAAGTCAGTCAATGAAATTCGAAGATTGGAAAGTACCAGCAAACATACAGCTGGCCGATCCAAATTTTTCCAAGTCCCATGGAGTGGACAAGTTGATTGGGGCCGAACTATTTTTTGAATTAATGTTGGTTGGACAAATTATGGAAAGTCCTGAGCATCCCATGCTACAAAAAACGATATTTGGTTGGGTAGTCTCTGGAAGGTGCAATCAGTCCGATAGTGTAAACAGTATGAGCCCAACGTCAAGTTTTCATTGCAGTGGGGATGTATTGATCGAGATAGACAATACGCTTAAAAAATTCTGGACGTTTGAGGATTTGCCAGCAGAATCAAAGGTCGTTCGGTGGACGAAAGAACAGCAAAAATGCGAAGATCATTTTAGTCAAAATGTAAAAGTTTGTTCGGACGGTCGAATCGAGGTAAAACTTCCATTTAAATCCTCACCACAGGCATTAGGAGCATCATTCGAAGTTGCCAAACGTAGGTTTTTGTCATTAGAAAGAAGGCTTATGAGAGATTCACAATTGCGAAAAATGTATTTGGATTTTATGGATGAGTATCTTACTCTAGGTCACATGTCAATAGCAAAGAATATTGTTTTTCTTCTCCACACTATTTCATTCCCCACCAATGCGTAGAACGGCTGCACAGCACGTCAACAAAATTGAGAGTTGTCTTCGATGCGTCTTGCCGCACAGCTACGCATGTGGCTGTGAATGACATCTTGATGGTAGGACCAACCATTCAAGAGGAGCTGTTTTCCACTCTTCTTCGCTTTCGATTTCATAAATGCGCAGTTACCGCTGACATCACTAAGATGTATCGACAAATAATCGTACATGAAGACGATAGGAATTACCAGCTCATAGTGTGGAGACGAAGTCCGACTGAGCCACTGCAAGTATGCCGACTCAATACAGTCACTTACGGCACAGCTCCAGCGCCCTTCCTGGCTATAAGGTGCTTGGTGAAGCGAGCCCAAATACATATGGAGTCTAACTCACAAGCTGCTCATGTTCTAAAGCACGACTTTTACGTCGACGACATGCTCACTGGTGCTGGAAGTGTTAGCGAGTTGCAAATCATATGTAATGATGTTTCATCGATTCTGCAAGGGGCCGGGTTCACGCTTGCAAAGTGGTTCTCCAATTGTCCAGACATCAACACTTCCAAAAGCACAGGCAAATCGTTAAATATCGGAGAGTCAGAATCCACAAAAACTGTGGGGATCAGGTGGTTTCCAAGCGAAGACGAATTTCAATTTGAACTTAATAATTCCTTTACGACGCTCCGTACTACAAAAAGAAACATACTGGCAATTTCAGCTCGCTTGTTTGACCCTTTGGGTTTGTTGGGTCCACTACTAACTAAAGTCAAAATTCTGCTCCAAGAATTGTGGATTCAGAAGCTTGACTGGGATGAGTAAGTACCAATTCGACTTGAAACTGATTGGGAAGATTTCAAAAAGAGTCTTCTTCACATTCAAGATATCAGAATTCCTAGATATGTTCAAACCGATAATATTGTCCCAGTTCAAATACATGTGTTTGCAGATGCATCCATGAGAGCTTATGGCGCATGTCTATACATTCGTTCTGTTCTGAACGGAGAAGTGAAGACCTTTCTGCTCACTTCAAAGTCTAGGGTCGCTCCGATTAAGAGGAGAACTCTTCCACAACTCGAATTGTGTGCAACGCATATTGCGTCAAATTTACTTCACAGAATCAGCAGCATGGTAACAAGTCCTATTGAGAAGGTAGTCTGTTGGTCTGATTCCGAAATTGTGCTATATTGGCTCAAGATGCACGCATCTGCCCTATCAGTATTTGTAGGAAACAGAGTAGCGGAAATTCAAGATAGGTCCAAAGATGCGATTTGGCGACACATCCCCACTAAAGAAAATCCCGCTGATTTGGTCTCAAGGGGTTGTAGCGTCGAAGATCTTAAGTCGAACATTTGGCTTAAAGGTCCACCATTCTTACTGCAATCAGAAGAAAACTGGCCAATTAACCCTAAATTTCAACCTTCAGCAGAAATGCAAGCCCTCGAGGTCAAAAAACATGTACTATCGGCTGTAGTTGCTCCCCGTCCCAATGAAATGATGCAACTCATTGAAAACGTATCATGCCATAAGAAGATGTTAAGGATTATGGGGTACATACTTCTTTTTGTAAGCGCTTGTCGCAAATCAGACCGGGCTTCTGAGCATGTTTTGTCACCTGAGGAGCTTGACTTGGCATTTTATAAAACTGTCGAAATCATTCAAAGGTCTGAATACTTTGACACTATTGAAAAAATCCGCAAGAAGCAAAATCTAAGGCCTCAAATGCAGAAATTAAATGAGTTTTCGCAAAGGCAACTTCTATTTTGTCTGCTCAGAGTTGGTGGTCGGCTCTTGAGAGCGGATATTCCCTATAATGCAAAATTTCCCTTACTATTAGGGAAGCATTCGCATATAAAAAATTACCATGTAGGCCCAAGCGCTCTTCTAGGACTCCTTAATGAGCGGATATGGATTATCAACGCTCGGGAGCTTTGTCGAAAAACAGTAAGGAACTGTTTACACTGCTTTCGGTACAAACCCAGATTGCTGAACCAGATCATTGGTCAATTACCGGCAGATAGGATACGCGTGTGTCGTCCCTTTGCGGTTTCTGGAGTCGATTTCTGCGGGCCTATTCTGACTACCATGAAAATGTGTGGAAAACCTCCTTACAAATCGTACATCGCAGTCTTCGTGTGCTTTGCCACAAAAGCAGTTCATCTCGAACTCGTAAGTGATCTGTCAACTGATACTTTTCTTGCGTGTTTCCAAAGGTTCGCCGGCCGACGAGGACTTCCACACACCGTGCACTGCGACAACGGGACCAACTTCGTCGAAGAGAGCAACAAGATGAAGGAGTTCGCGGAGAGGCTGACGAAAGAAGGGGAGATAGTTCGTCGCTACGCAGCCGAAGAAGGATGCAACTTCATGTTCATTCCTCCAAGGGCCCCCCCCACTTCGGCGGCCTATGGGAGGCCGCGGTGAAATCGGCAAAAGGCATGCTTCTTCGAACAGTCGGCAACACGTTGTTAACTGCGGACGAGGTGACAACATTCCTTATAGGCGTGGAAGCGGTACTCAACTTCAGGCTCATAAGTTCACTCAGCCCAGACCCCAACGACGGACAAGCACTGACTCCGGGCCATCTTCTAATCGGAGGCCCATTGAGAGCACCACCAGCGCAGAAGCCACCCGAAAAAATGAGCTACTCGCGTCGATGGCAACTTGTCTCATTTCTCAAGCACGAGTTTTGGCAGAAGTGGTCCAAGGAATATGTGCGCAGCCTGCTGGTGCGGTCGAAGTGGACAAAGGGACACAACAACGCCACCGTGGGACAATTGGTGCTGATAGCGGAAGACCACAGCCCGCCTCAAACCTGGATAACGGGGCACATTACCGCCGTAAACGCCGGGCCGGCGTGTTCGCGCCATTCACAAGCTTGCGCCCTTACCAGTGGATTGAAGACTTGGAAGTTTCAACGCGGACGGGTGTTTGGTGGAATCACCTAATTTTAGCATTTAGTATAATACAAATAATGAAGTCTGTTTATATATATAATTTATATTTAATTATTAATTATTATCGTTCCAATCCCGCGTTCCAATTGGGCAGATTGGCTCATTGTTACTGTAAGCGGAGATTAGGTCATACTTAAAAAGTGCCATCACTAGTATTGTATGTAGCTATCATGTACATATGTTCTCTTGGAATTAAAAACTGAATTTGAAGCAGACGTGCAGCTCCGAACCCGTTTTACTTTTTTTTTGGTCGTGGAAACTACCACGAGAAAACAGTGCCCTAAAAACGTTACTTCGTGTTGAAAAAATGAACATTTGTCGGGATGTAGCTTCAGATTATATCTTCTGCATGTACTAAATACGTCGCGCAGGTTTCGCAGCATGTGGCTCTCTGAGCACCTTATTACAATCAGGTCATCCATGTAAAGGAATGCTTGTGACGGTGTGAGACCCGCAAATGCTAACGTCATCATTCGTTGGAATGAGTTAGGGTAGATTTTTAGACCGTATGGGAGGCGTTTGAATCTAAAGGATCCCTTATCCGTTGAAAATGAAGTGATGTCCCTTGAAGATTCTTCTAGCTCTACTTGGTGGAATCCAGACATAAGGTCTAAGCATGAAAAATATTTGGCTCTTCCCAGTTGGTCGAGGATATCATCTATCCTAGGCAATGGAAATTTATCTGCTACCAGCTGTTTGTTAATTTTGCGATAATCAACGACTAGACGCCAACGTTTCTCTGTATTTCCTGGTAGGGATTTCTTTGGTACTAACAGTACAGGGCTATTAAATTCAGACATGGAAGGTTCTATAAGGCCATCTTTAATTAACTTATCCACTTGATTTTCAATCTCACCTTTTTGCGCTTGAGGTATTCGGTAGTTCTTTATGTATACCGGTGTTGTATCTTTTAGTTTAAGCTTCTGTTTATAAAAATTATTCGATGAGATAGTTTCCTGTTCTAATGCGAAAATATCGGTACAAAAATTTCTGTTACATTTTTGTTAATTTTAATTGGTCTTATTAATTCTGTGCGCTCGGGTATGGTAAAAATATTTGAATGTTGAGAAATATGAATTGGGATAGAGATTTGTACTTTTGAATTTTTAGGTCTGATTATAAACGAATTATTTTGTGTTTGATAGTTTAAATTGCAGTTGTATTTTTTTCCAAAATCTAATCCTAATATCCCATCATAGGGAATTGGAAAGTTTTCATCGACTACTTGAAATTGGTGGTATACTATTGTATTCCCTATTAATAATTCTAGACTAATTTCGCCAAATGATCGGACTACGTCTTTGCCAATGCCATTGATGTTCGTATGCCTGGAAGAGTTTATTTTTGTGTTACCTATAAGTGTTTTACATTTTATTAAGGATATATCGGCACCCGTATCTATTAAGAGGCATATTTGTTTTGTCCTATCGGAGCTCATTGAAATGTAACTATTCAGATTTTGGTCTAGAGAAAATATGTAATTTGGTTTTAATTCGTATTCAGGGGAGTTTCGGAGTTTTCCGACTGAGTATCTTCGGTGGTTATGCGTAAATTGTTGTTGTTATACCTAGATTGGTTGGAATTGAAACGATTATTGTTTCTATTTTGGTTGTTACGGTCGTTGTTGTTATCATTGTTGTTGTTATTATTGTTGTTGTTATTGCTATAATTGTTATAAGAGTTGCGTCTTTGCGAATAGTTTTGATAATTGTTGTTATATCTTTGGTTAGGGTACTTGTACAGTAGTTTCAGTGCAACTGTTAACAAATTTTGATATTGCGTCATTCATAGTATTAAATTGTCCTGCCTCCATAATGATTTTGACGCTATCTAAAGTACAATTTTTTATCATTCCCTTTACTGCTACGCTAGTGGCATATTTATTTGCTATTGTAATTGTCAACCCGTCTGAAATATATGCGTGCTCTAAGGCCTTTGTAAGTTCCCGAATTTCATTGGTGTACGCGGTGGCTGACTTATTATTTTGTTTTATGTTCATTGTTTTTGCCGTTAGTACTTCTACCGATTCTCCCTTAACATTTGCTAGTAATGTTGCTTTTAAAGCAGCTATTGTGTTTTCATTCCTAATAAGATTTCTTGCTGTGCCCTTTAATTTAGTTTTTATTAGGCTTACGGCTGTTTCAACATGCGTATCTTTTATACTGTCGACAAGGTCTAGTGCGTCTATAAAACTCCGCAAATTCTCAGCTTTTCCGTCAAATTCTGGAATGAGCCGAGATGCAGTGTTTAGAAATTCGATTTTTGTTTGTGCCATTTTGAGTTCTTCTGTTGGCTTTTGTATTTGGGACGATGAGTTCATTGGTAGTTCAAATATAGCTTTTTCTGTGTAAGATTTTGGTATATAGATATGAAGACTATTTAACTTGGATATTTTGATAAATTTTCCCTAAGCGTATCAAATATTGTGTTTGCTTGTATATGTTGTATTTTTTGGATTATTTTGAGTTGCTTGAAAGTATGCTGTTATGCAAATTGTAATTCTCTACTAGTAAATAAGTATGTCGGTTTTGATTTATGCACTTATATGATTAAATAAAAAGGTTTTTAAACGGAGCAATTTCGTCGAGTAATTTAGTCCATTCCATATATAAATGTCTTATATCGTATTGATAAATTGATTGATTTTCTTTTCTTGACCTAATTTAATATATATATATATTTTTCCTTTTTTTTTGTAATTTAACAATTTTCCATTTATTTACAATGTTTAAACATTTCGTCTATTTGGTACTTTCTTTTGTTTTGTTTATTTTAATTATAATAATAGCTGAAAAATAGTTTGTGGCATAAATTTTTATTTATTGCGAGGCGATCCTGTCGCCGTTCTCGCATGGGTGCGCTGGTAGGTGCACCCGCATTTTATTATTTATCAGACGCTCCAACGCGTCAATTTCTTTCCACATTTTAGTGGCTTCAGCCCAAGGTGGTGGTGGATCGTTGTTGACAGCCTCCAGAAGCGCTGCTCTCTTGCGTCTATTTTTGACCAGTTGGCCACCTCTTCTCGTCGCTCCTCTTCTTGTACTCGTGCTGCTGCTGCTGCTCTTGCTGCTGGCTGTCGTTTTAAATACTCTTGTACTGAGAGTGGCTTTGGTCCTGCGGCTGGGTTCTCCTTAATAGCGGCCGCTATTTTAGCCTGGTGCTCAGTGGCATGGCCTTCGGTCATCTCTCGTCAGGACTTTTTATTGCCGTATGTAATTGGCAAAAATTTTTTTTGGTATGCCGTTTAGTTTGGCAGGATCGCCATGAAAAGGCGAAGAGTTAAAGTTGAGATGTGCTGTATCACGGGAGCGAAGCAAGTCTGTTTATTAAGCACAGCAAAGCGCCCTATTTATACAAATTTTTTACATTGCTTCTTATGGGCACATAAGGTTTACATGTAATTCTTATCTCTTAATCTAAGCTAGGATATTACGGTTTTCTAAGTTATGTTTTAAGCTTAAAGCGTTAAAGAACAAAAGCATTTGGGTATGCAACAGTTTTTATCATAGTCTGAAGCTTTCGCCCAAGTGGGTATGCAACAGTTTTTCAGCAAGTTTAAAGTTGAGCTTACAGCGAACATGGTTAATGATAAAATAATACTACAGTCCACCCTACGGGTCAGCATACGGCCGGCAGGCTTCAATTGACTCGCTTTGAACTTTTGGCACGTCTCACAACAGCGTACGTGCCTACCTACATCCCTGAACATGCCAGGCCAATAATATCTTTGGGCGATGCGCGTAATGGTCCTCCGTACCCCGAAATGACCGGCCGTGGTGGTATCATGGCATTCCCCGAGTACGCGTTGTCGATGTCCACTCGGGACGCACAACTTCCAAGGCACATGATCTTCATCTTCCAACCGTCGGTACAGTTGCCCTTTCTCGAAGGCGTAATCTGGGTATTTCTCGGGTTCTGCCTTGACCTGTGCCAACTTTCGTGTCCACCACTTACATGCCTCTACTTCTTTCTCGGTTCGTTGCAACACATCGGCCGGTTGCCGAGACAGAGCGTCAGCCACGACGTTCAGGCTTCTTTTCCGGTAGTGGAGGTCGAATTGATATTGTTGCAATTCAAAACGCCCACCGAGCTATACGACCGGAAGGGTCTTTAATAGAGTTGAGCCACTTAAGGTCCATGTGATCAGTCACGATGTCGAAGTGGTACCCCTCGAGGTAGCACCGACACTTTTTGATCGCCCAGATGATGGCCAAACACTTCTTTTCCGTGGTCGTGTAATTCTCCTCGGCTTTCTTTAAACGGCGGCTTATGTACGCAATTACCCGTTCCACCCCTTCGACCTTCAGAGCCAGTACTGCACCGAGCCCCACGTCACTGGCATCTGTCTGGACTGAAAACCTTTATTGAAGTCGGGGCATTCAAGAGTGGGTGCCACAGTCAGCCGTCGCTTCAGTTCCTCGAATGCCCGTTGTGACTCGGTACCCCAGCTCCACTTTTCCCTTTACGAAGCAATGCGATCATGGGTTGCACTATCTCTGAGAAAGGGCATAGCCGGATTTGTAGGGGAATCGGCCCACAATGCTTTTAATTTTTTGAGTGTGCAGTTTTAAAGTACATCAACCGAATGTAGTTAAGCGATTTTTTGTAAACTCCTAGTACCAACCCTGAATTTTTAACAGCGATTTTTATCATTTCAACCACAAGGCTTTTCCGAGCTATCTATCCATTAAAAATTCCAAGTTTTTTTTTTGGTCAAAGCTGGCAAGTATACCCTCCCCCCAGGATCTTTTTCAGATTTTTGATCTGAAAAACCGCGACCTACAAAAATCCGCGAAATTTTTAACACCATTTTTTAAGACTTCTAGTTGAGGTTCCACTTTCGTTTTTTTCATGTCCAATTTTCGTTCCTAGATACAATTTCTCTAATTTTTTCAGAATTTTAAAAGTTGTGGAAGGTGGTTAAAATTAATTAAAACAAAAATATAAATTAATTTGTACCTATTTGTAACTTTTTTTCTTTATAAATTAATCCATTTATACACAGTAAAGGGTTCACTTCATCTTCAAGATGGGGTGAATGTGGAATCAGAGGTCGAAAATTAAGAGTTCTGGTTCACCGGCCCGTCAATGACAGTCAATGACGTCAACAGCGCCGTAATTGTTTGAGAGAGGACGGGGCCTGCAGGTCATTAAGTGCAGACACCTTCTCTGGATCAGTGTGTATGCCCGCCTCGCTGATCACGTGTCCGAGGTACTTGAGACGCCTTTTGAAAAATGACGTCACCCTTTTGGCAACGCCACAATAGATACAAATAAGTTAGTCGTAAGCTAGGCTTCATCTACCGCAAGAAGCGGATTATAAAACATTCTTAATTTACCCCAGTCTTAGGCAACAATATAGAGCAAGTAAAGTTACGATCACGCTCACATAATCCACGTTCCATATCGGTTACCGTTTTCGCCCTTCGCCAACCACTACATTCATATGGACCATCGCTCGCATACGAGGCCGTTCTCTCGTTCTTCTTGAAACGAAACACGCATACATACGCCGGGTTCGACGCAGACAGTCGGCAGCGCAAGAATTGCGCACTAACACGATCGTCTGGCATTGGCTCCAACGCATGCCTGTGACGAGTTGTGCGCCGTCGCGTCGTTTCAAACATGTTGGCGAGGTTAGCGAGGCGACGTCGAACAAACAAAACAGCAGAGTGAGGGAAACTTTGTAGAATAGGATAAAACGATTATAAGGAATAAATCAATGGAACCTTCTAAAAAGGACAGATAATTCTGAGTGTTTATTTATTCATATAGTACGCGTACACAGCGTGATTAACCGAAAGCATCACCTTGAACTTCCTTGACTCGTTCCCCCTCTGGTTTCTACCGAGGACACCCTCCCTCTAGGACCTCTCGATCTAACTACTCCTCCGGTATCCACCGAGGATTCCCCACCTCTAGGAACCCTTGGTATAGTTTCCCTCCGGTTGTCACCGAGGCCCCCTCCCTCTAGGATTTCTCAACCTAGCTATTCCCCCGGTACCCACCGAGGACCCTTCACCTCTAGGATCCCTTGGTCTAGTTTCCACTCTGGTTTTCACCGAGGATTCCCAATCTCTAGTATCTCTTGGGCAAGTTTCTCTCCGGTATCTACCGAGGACACCCACCCTCTGGGATTCCTTGGTCTAGTTGTTCCTCCTGTACCCTCCGAGGATCCCCCTCCTCTAGGATCCCATGATCTAGTTTTTACTCTGGTTATCACCGAGGATTCCCAATCTCTAGTATCTTGTAATTATGTGAGGGGGTCAAAGTTTACAACGCACCCAGAGAACAATACGCAACAATTTAATTGGTTAACATTTTAATTTTATTGTTTAAGAAAGACCGTACGTGTGACGTTACGTACGACTCGCAGTCTCGGCTATATTTCTTCGACTGTTTCCCTGCAGTTTATTTGACATAAATTCTTTTGAGTTAGCAGCACGCGCATGCATTGGTATATGTGCGTGTGTAGCTTATCGCTTATCCACAGCGTGGGATTCGCTGACTCAGCACTCTAGTCAGCGACTGAAGTGGTCGCTCAGATTTCCTTATGGGATATGCAACAAAGTGTTACATAGTTATGATTGAATTGTATTTATTTTGACTCAAAGCATGTGCACGCTACACCTCCCCTTTTTAAGAAGAATAACGTATATTTATGAAGTTATTCTAAAATAGTGTAGTGGTGTATATAAAAATTGTATGCTTAATATTTATTGATGTATAATGATTATGGAAATTGTAATCAAAATAAAAGTATTAATAATTTTTTTTTTTTGTGTTTCATATTTTGTGTTTAGAGGAGGCATTAATTTATGCCACCTTTTATGTGAATTTGTTTAAATAAATGATCATTAGGTTGGTGTTTAGTAAATTAAATCATATGTAGCATTTATTTTAGTTTTGCAGAAGGATTGGTTGTATTTGCGGATGTTTGTTTATTTTGCCAATTACTGTTGATTCGTATTTACAGCGAAATTAATATGTTTGTTAACAATGTTTGTGGTTTTTATTGTTTCAAAATTGTTTAATGTTTGTCTGTGTAAGCGACAGCGAAAGTGCGTGCAGTGACGTTTGTATAGCGAGCGATAGATAGCGACTGATATTGCAAGCCGAGAGAAGCGTAGATAAGCTTGTGTGCAAAATCTCGGTTGCCGAACATCTAAGGCAAGATAAAAGCTTTAAGCATATAATTAGATTAACATTAGATAATTAAGCAAAGCAAACAGAGGCTGCCAAAAGGGCAGTTACGTTAAATTTGAAAATAAATGTTTTTAGAGTTAGTTCTGCTCCCGACATGCTCCCCCCGTTGGAAGAGGCACGCTTCCAAGCGTAGTGGTCTCAAGGGGCAGAACAGCAACCTTGGCAACAGCCCGCTTGACAATGCCACCAGCGGTACGGATGACTGCAACACGAGCGACGCGGTCCTCTCCAATTATGGTGCTCTCCACTCTGCCAAGACGCCATTGGAGTGGAGGAAGGTTGTCGTCCTTAAGGACAACGATGCTGCCAGGCTGCAAGTTGGGCTTAGCTGTACCCCATTTGGAACGTTCTTGCAGTAGAGATAGGTAACTCGTACTCCATTTGCGCCAGAACGTCTGCTGCATCTGACACACACGCTGCCAACGACTTAAGCAATCGATGTTGAGATGCGTTATATCAGGCTCTTCGATTGCAGAAAAGGAAGCACCAATGAGAAAGTGCCCAGGCGTGAGAGTCTCCAAGTCGTCTGGATTTTCTGAAATTGGACAGAGCGGTCGTGAATTCAATATAGCAGAAATTTCACAAACAAGGGTGCGGAGCTCATTAAAGGTTAGAACAGATTTTCCAACTACTCTGTAAAAGTGAAATTTGGCCGATTTCACAGCAGCTTCCCAGAGGCCACCAAAATGAGGCGAGCGAGGTGGGATAAATTTCCAATCGATGCCAAACGAAACGAAAGCGCTTTGAAGGTCGTTGTTCCGAGGGTCACTGAGAAAAAAGGTGCCTCAGCTCCATTAGCTCATTTTTGGCTCCACCGAAGTTTGTAGAATTGTCGGTCCAAATGTTGCTCGGCTTGCCCCTGATGCTGATGAATCGCTTTAGTGCAGCTATGAATGACAATGCCGAGAGATCTTCTACCAATTCCAAGTGAGATGCTTTAGTGGCGAAGCAAACGAATATTGCAATATAGCATTTTGCTGGGGCCCTGTTTCGGACTTCTGACTTTGAATAAAACGGTCCACAAAAGTCAATACCAGTGGTAGAAAATGGACGATTTTGCTGCACACGATCCGCTGGCAAAGGCGCCATGATGTGCTCGACGTATTTCGGCTTTAATCGAAAGCAACGAATGCATTTGCTGATTACGGCTGCAACAGTTTTTCGACCTCCAATAGGCCAAAATCTTTGGCGCAGGGCAGCTAGCAAGCTCTGCGGGCCAGCATGCAAAAATTTAATGTGGAAGAAATCGATGATGGCGAGCGTTACAGGATGATGCTTGGGCAACAACATTGGATGTTTGGCTTCATAGTCTAAAAGCGAATTTTGAAGACGTCCGCCTACTCGCATTAATCCCGAGTCATCTACAAATGGACGCAACGAGACCAACTTGCTCTTTGACGACAATTCCTTCTTGGTGCTCAAACTTCCTGACTTAATGAGGAGAAAGGTACCACCTTTGATGTCGTCAACTGTCAGGGGACCCTTTTGGCGTACATGACCTTTATATCGCAGCTGCATAAAGCGATATACGTAGCCAAAGACCCTCTGAAGTTTACCAAATGAATTCTGGAACTTGCAGCCGAATGAAATATCCACCTGCTGTGCAACAACCAATGCGTGACGTCTGCGCTCCGGCAAGTCCACTAACTCGGGCGTGATAGTTGGCCATTCATGTTCATCCGAAAGTAAGAAGGGGAGGTCCTTCACGCCAAAGATTTGACTCCGAAGTTCGAGCGGTGTACATCCTCTAGACAATATGACAGCCGGGTTCAAGGACGAGGGTACGTGGTGCCAAGTCATTCCTTTGGTTCGCTCCTGGATTTGGGATATCCTGTTGGATACAAAAATGTTAAATTCTGATGGAGCATGACGAATCCAGGATAAAACAATAGTTGAATCAGACCAGCAATGAACTGGACATGAGGATGGATAAATTTCGGCCAGGTTAGTGACAAGCTCTGCTAACAAGTGCGCTGCGGAAAGTTCCAATTTAGGGATTGTTAGCGATCTTACGGGTGCAACTCTAGACTTAGAGCAGAGTAAATGAGATGTCACTTTGTTTGGCGTTTTTGATCTGACATATATGCAGGCGCCGTATGCGGCTAAGCTTGCGTCACAAAATGCATGCAACTCATATGTAGATTCAGGCTGCATTACAAAACGAGGAAATTTTAGGCAAGTGACAATAGATATCTGCGAAATATGATGCAACCACGAGGAATGTAAGGATTGT
Organism: Lordiphosa clarofinis; assembly: GCA_018904275.1. NCBI lineage: Eukaryota > Metazoa > Arthropoda > Insecta > Diptera > Drosophilidae > Lordiphosa > Lordiphosa clarofinis. The sequence goes on from JAEIGQ010000244.1 coordinate 319,361, forward strand.
GGTAGAGCCTCGTCCCAGTTGAGCTTGTCCTTCCAGAGAGCTTGCATAAAGATTTTTAGTTTGGTGATGACTGGGGCTATTAGTCCGAGAGGGTCATAAAACCTAGCGATGGCGGATAATATGGTGCGCTTTGTCGCTGGCTTATCTGGTATATTATCCGAAAATCCAAATACTAAATTGTCGAAATTGGTATCCCACACCAATCCTAAGGCTTTAGTGACGTCCGTTCCATCGTGGAACTTCAACATTTTCTCTCGATCCGATTCTGGCTCGCCTTTCAAAGCGGCTGGTTCATTTGAGCACCACTTTCTTATTGGAAAGTGGCCTCTTTTTAAAAGTTCCTTCACTTGGGTGCGAATATTCGCAACCTCCTCAATACTGTCACCACCAGATATCAAATCGTCTACATAAAAATGGGTGCGAACGATTTTTGAGGCAACTGGGAAACTGGCTTCCTCATCCAAAGCTAACTGGTGCATAGCACGAATTGCTAAGAATGCTGCAGGCTTTGTTCCATATGTGACAGTGTCCAACGCATAGATTTTGATTTCTTCGCTAGGGTCATCACGCCATAGGATGCATTGGAGATACTGATCAGGATGAGTTACAAGAACACAGCGGTACATTTTGCAAATGTCCCCGCACAATGCAACCTTGAAAAACCGGAACCGTAGTAGAGTCATAAAGATTTTCGGCTGAATAGAAGGACCAGTGAACAGCAAATCATTTAGAGAGAGGCCAGAAGTCGATTTTGCGGAACCATCGAAAACAACACGCAACTGTGTGGTTGTGCTATCTAATTTTGCACACAGTGATGTGGCAAAAAGTACTGAGGCGATGAAGTTTGTTTGCTGGATAGGGACATGTGGCCTAAAGCCAAGTATTCCTTAATAAAGGCGGCATATTGCGTTTTCAATGCTGGATTTTTGGTGAATTTAGATTCCAGTGACTTAAAACGACGCAGGGCACGGTCGTATGAATCTCCAAGAGCGTCTAAACTAGTTTTGGCTGGGAGACGCACAGAGTACTGCCCAGAAGCGAGACGTGTGTGGTTCTGTTTAAATAGCACCTCGCACAGAGTATCCTCATTAGAAACGCTGGAGGTAGAGCCACAACAGTTGTCAATTTCCCAAAATCGGCTTACTATATCAGATAAAGTATCCCTTTCCAACATGCTTTCGGGTTCTTTGGCTAGTGAAACTAATGGGGAGTGATTCCGACCAGCTAACTTGAGCCCACCAGACACGATCCATCCAAGTCTGGTTTTTTGGAGGGTTGGCAGATGATCATATACCCGAATTTGACCAACGCAAAGGAGGTCAAAGAATAAACCAGCGCCAATGAGCAAATCGATCCGTTGACTTTTATAGAAGAGCGGATCGGCGAAAAACAAGTTGTTGGGTAGATTCCACTCTGTAGCATTCAAGTCGAAATGAGGTTGATAATCGGTGATCGTATGCGTTACAACAGCAGAAAACGATGTGCTGTAAGCTATATTTCGAGATTGCGCACAAATATCAACCGATCTGTCCGAAGAGAAAGATGATTCACCTATGCCTGAAATTGACATGTTGGCGCGTTGAAATTTGAGTTGCAGCTGACTGGCGAAACGACTGGTGACGAAGTTGATTTGAGATGCGGAGTCAAGCAAGGCTCGGCATGGTACTAATACGCCAGATCGATTTTTGACGTATATAATAGCAGTCGCAAGCAACACGTAATTGGTTTGAGATTTGTTCGAGGCTTTGGGTGGGGGGTTTAATCGAGGCTGTAGATACGAGAGAGGAATTTTACGAAGTAGGTGCGATAGCAGGTTGAGCAGACTGAGAAGTGATATGAGCATCCATATGAAGCAACGAATGATGCTTCTGACGACAATGTTTGCAATGACCAGACTTGCACTGCTGCAAACTGTTGGGGGTCAATGCTAGAAATCGTGCGCATTTGAATAGGAAATGATCTTTGGCGTCACACAAAATACAGGATGAAGTTATGTTAGATGATGCGATGAATGTACTACGAATGGTTTTGTTAGTAGCTGGTTTTCCCACCTGATTGCTAGGTATTTGGGTTACCATAGCATTCTCCAGATTCTCCATCATGCGGCATCTTTTTTTCCAAAAAGGTAGACATGTCCGTCCATGTAGGCAGTTCATCCGTGCGCAGTGCCTCCTCCCACTTCTCAAATGCGTTTTGATCCAGTTTCGATAATATGAGGTGTATGAGCAAAACCGTCAGCAATTTCATCGATTTCTGCCATGTTGTTCAGAGCGCGCAGGTGAGAGTTGACTTTGTCACTCAACTCGCGCAAGTCAGCAGCAGAACCCCTCTCAACACCCTTGAGCCCGAAGATAGATCTCACGTGTGCCTGGAAATGCAAAAGCTTATTATCAAAACGTTTGGTTAACAAATCAATGGCAGTTTGTTAATAATCCTCTTTGATCTCCAATGATCGTATTGTGTCCAAAGCAGTTCCACTCAGGCAGGATCGCAGATGCTGGAACTTTTCCACTTTGCTCAAGTCTTCGTTTTTGTCGACCACCGTGCTGAACATTGAGTGAAAGTCTGGCAAGTCGATATACGCACCGGAAAATTTAGGAAGCTGAAATTCAGGCAGCCTATTGGTGCGGGTCACGCACGTAATTGTGGTCTCCGGACGCTTTGGGGAATTGCAGTTGAATTAACTATGGAAGGCGCACGCAAGCTATTTAGAGCTCGAGTCAATTTTGATTTGGCTAGGTATAAGCTCTCCGAAAACTTTTCCCGCGCATCGCCGGCCAGCTCCAACAGGTTCAGCTTCAGGCATGTTTGAGCTGAATCAAAATCGGAATACATGCGATTGAGGCCTTCGATACGCACTTCCAAATCAGATTCGTCAAATGACGAAATTCCCCTCAGTCTCAAAGTATTTATTATGCGCCTGAATTTGCCGTAACAAAGATTCTGTTTTGGCTTTATAAAAATCTAAATCCGTCATTTGGATTTTTTATATTTATTTTTAGGTAAATGTTCAAAAATTTAACCACAATGTCACTCAATGTCACTCACTCGAACACCGAAAATGTTCAGCAATAATGGGAAAAAGGGAATAAAAATCCAAATTTTTGCGCTTTGCTGTATTTATAGGCCAATGACCTAATACCCGGAATGTCCACAAAAACCGAGAAAGTAATAGCCTATTTCCACTGGCTTCATTTCTTGTCATTTTCATTTCTAAAAATTTTGCCGTTTCCATTGACAAATTGTCATTTGTTTAACATTCACAACGATACGTTGTGAAAAACAGCTGAAAAGTTAGATTTAAATAACAGGCGCCACTTTCAAACTCACGTGGAATATTTAGCAAAAAATAACATGCCCGTCACGACAGCAATTTTCAGGGCAAACGCATTGTTATCATCCTGAATTATCAATAGAAAGCTAAATACACAACTTTTATTGACTAATTTATATTTTAAACAAAATTGCGCCTACTATTTAAATTCAAATTAACAAATTATTGGTGATGACACTTTCCGTTTCCAGAGAGTAGCGAGTAATGCCAGAGAGTAGCTAGTATTTTTTAAAAAAATACCAGATTCCATCGTGGGGAATGTCATCATTTTTCATCATTTTTCAGAAATGAAAGGCAATATGAAGTGACAATTTGTATGGAAGAAATGATATCATTTTCTTCATTTCTTGTCATTTCATGAAATGAAGCTTCATTTGTTCAGTGGAAATAGGCTATAAAGCGAAGAGAAATGCAACGGAGCAAGAACCGTATGCGCTTGAGGACAGCGCTGGCAAACCGAAAACTCAATTGTATATATGTATGTTCACGCACTTTACATAGGCCAGCTTGACCAACGTCCAACAGTTTGTATGTGCGCGACTGCACCAATGTACCGAAAACTGTTGGTATATGTGTATGTGTGTATCTATGGTTTTTGTCACCGACTTGTGCAAAAACGCTTGTAATTATTAAAACAATATTTAATAATTATTTTAACTAAACACTATTACTTTACGATCACGTCGGGGTCACCAAATGTTTAGAGTGTGACGTAGTCCCCCCCTACGTCACAATAAAATATCATGATAGGTTTAGACTAGGTTAAGCTTTAGGTTAAAATATAGTTATTAAGCGGCCAGAACCAATATACGCTGAAGCAGCAATAAATATTAATTTCAATATTAAAACTAAACGGTCACTTGGTCCAGCGAACGAACCGGTCCTAAGGGCTCGCGATCATTATTGTCACAACGCGTAGCGAGTCAGAGAGGGGCTAAAAAATCCCACCCAAGCAGCTGGAGCAGCGAGCGTCACCGCCAAAAATTAGGCATTCAGTCGGCAGCGCTTGACACGGCCGGACCTACGCGGGTGTACAGACGTGCCAATACGTGAAAAAGAAAAGGCAAACGAAACGGAGAGTGAACACGTGGACAGATTTCAAGAGTGGAGAGCGAGAGAGAGAGTAAGTAGAGATAAGCCGGCGGAAAGGAACAGCGGTGCAGCGAGGCCTATAAGGAAAGGATTGAAAAGAAGTGAATAAAGGATTATGAACAAATGAATTTCTGTGGCGCTGTGTTTATTTCTTTCGAGTGATCTGCCCTTTAGGTTCCTTGGTCCCCCTGGAGACGCGGATTGCTTCCCGCTCCGTTGACAATAAGCAGTTAATCAGAGTCGTGGATTATTTCCCGCTCTCCTAACCAGTAGTTAGTTCAACGGAGACGTGGATCCCTTCCCGCTCTAGTATTGTAGTCAATTAAACAGAGTCGTGGATTCCTTCCCGCTCTTTTGCTAGTAGTTAACTAAACAGAGTCGAGGATCCCTTCCCGCTCTTTTGCTAGTAGTTAACTAAACAGAGTCGAGGATCCCTTCCCGCTCTAGTATTGTAGTCAATTAAACAGAGTCGTGGATTCCTTCCCGCTCTTTTGCTAGTAGTTAACTAAACAGAGTCGAGGATCCCTTCCCGCTCTTTTACCTGTAATTAACTAAACAGAGTCGAGGATCCTTTCCCGCCCTTTTGCCAGTTGTTAGCTAAACAGAGACGAGGATCCCTACCCGCTCTTTTGCCCGTAGTAAGCTAAACGGAGACGTGGATTCCTTCCGCCCCTTAGCCCGTAGCTAGCGATACAAAGACGAGGATTCCTTCCCGCTCTGTTGGCGGAGGTCGGTGAAACCGAGGCAAGGATCCCATCTCGACCCGATACGGGCGGAACAGAGCCAGCCGTAAGAGAGTAGGACCGTAAATCATATCTTTCCTCAATTTCTCTTGGGATATTTCATGCCAAGATCCTTTAACCCTCAGTGTCTCAGACCTTCTTTACAAATATTCTTGTAAAAGAACCTAGGTGTGACTGAGATATATACCCCGGCCTAGGAGCTTCCTTACAAGTGGCGCCCGAGCAGGGACATCTGAGACAATTAAGGGATACATTAAAGTGGCCTAAAGCCCCACTAATTAAAGGGAAAGTGTACGGTTCGAACTTCCGCGGTATAAGTTAAAGGTTCGGGTCAAACGGTCGTGCGAAGAGTGAAAGTATAAAACGGGCTACACGGACGGAGTGTAAAAGTGCACGCAACGGCGAGACAACGTTTCCTTCCCCAGTCGAGAACCTAAAATTCCCAAAATGCCGAACGATCCCGAGCAAAACGGCGGTGAGTACGACAAGGGATTAAAAATTAAGAATCCTGGAGTGGGTGTACGCTGGATCTATTCCCGACGCAAAGAAGAGCTAGGGGCACTCGCCGCTGAATTTGACTTTGACGCCGACGGAAAAGTGGAGGACTCACGGAGAAACTGTGCTAGTCTGGTAGCGTGCGGCGAATTTCCGAAGACCGTATGGACTCGCCTCGCAGAATTAGAGGGGCAGTACGCCAAGTCTACGACTAGGGCCAAAGGGTCATCCGAGATCGTTGAGGCAGTTGACCAGGGCTGCAGTTCGGTTTCTCTGACCGTACCTGGGGATGAGACCCCAAAGTTCCTAACCCCAGAGAACGACATAGTCCCGCCCAGTAGACGGGCTACATTTCCTCTTAAGGCAGCGAGCCGCAGCATACATTTTGCAGAAGACCAGTCCATTAACGACCCAGTAACAGACACTGTCTTTCCGGCATCACGTTGGGTCCCTTCATTTCCAATGGCACCCCCGAGTATTCCGGAACGCATTCGAAAATGGGGCATGCGATTTGACGGTGAGGGCGATCCCTTGGCTTTCATCGAGGAGTTGGAAGAAAGGGTCGCCACGTACGGAATTCAGCTCGATCAGGTTCCCAGGGCCATGTCCGAGATATTCATAGAACGAGCCGCACGGTGGTTCCGTACTAGTCGTTTGCAGGAGGCGTCGTGGGAAGTTTTCCGCAGGGAGTTTTTGGCTTTCTTTTTACCCCCTCATTTTTTTGAGCGACTAGAAGACGGAATTAGGACACGGCTACAGAAGAGTGGAGAACTGTTTAAAAACTACCTAATCGAGCTCCGCACGATGATGCAGCAAGCAGGATACAGTGAAAGGGAAGAGTTATACAGGGCATATGAAAACGCTGCGCCCGATTACCGCCTGTACATACGGCGGCACGAGGTTAGATCGCTCACGCAGTTAACCCAAATGGCTGTAGAGTATGAGAATGTTAAGCGCCAGAGTTTGCTACAAACCGCTGCTCCTCCGAGTTATAAGACTAGTTTTCCTTCACCACCCTCTAACGTCCCCCGAAATCCTTTTAGGGACCCTCCCTTGCAGCCCGCTTTCGACAAGCCGAACATTTCCTTGAGAGAAGCCGAGCATCGTAGGATCGGACACGAGTCCGGCCAACCAGTGGACGTTCGCAGAGCTTGCCGTAACTGTGGCACCATCGGACACTTTATAAGAGAGTGCAGAAATCAGCGCGTGTTATTCTGTTGGGAGTGTGGAAGACCCGGGGTGCGGACCACGGAATGCTGCCGAGCGAACGACCAGGGAAACGCGTCAGGTCTCCTCCCACCCCAGGGCCAGGCGGAGACCACTCAGACAAGCGCCCGGATGTAAGTACTCCCTTGAGAGTAATGGGGGGAGGGGGAGATCGTAGCCACGATACGGATACGTGGATGGGAGGTGGCGGCGACGATCGACACGGGGGGGCGGTCTCGAAGCTTCGCAAGCGAAGGGTTCGTGAGGGAGAGAATGTGCGAAAGTGAAGTGTGGAACGTCCGCACCCGAATACGCTTGGCCGACGGCTCGAGAATGGCCGTGAGCAAATTGTGGCGGACAAACATAGAATTGGCTGGAAGTAGCGTAGACATGCCGTTGTTGGTAATGCCCACTATGCTAGACCAGATCATTCTCGGAATGGACTTCCTGCAAGCAATAGGGACAAAGATTCAGTGTGGCAACGCGACCCTCGACCTTAGGCTCGCCCAAGAGCCATGTGAAGACCCCAGGCTTTGCCCGTCCTTATTGCACAATAATAAGATATGAAGCAACAAATGAGCGAAATGCGAAAGTTCCCATAGCTAGAGAAGCACGGGAAACCAAAGGCTACAGTGTCGGTCAAGTGACGGGGGGAAACGCTTAATCCCCAAAAGGTTCCGCGTCTGTCGGCAGCAGCAGAGGGTCGACAACAGCGGTCGTAGCACGTACCCTGCGAACCGAGAGCCCGGAAAGTGAAGACGAGGAAGAAGAGGAGTCAAACCCTTGGCCCAACGACCTCAAAGCGGAAATTCGCAAGTTCTTGGAGCAAGAAATAACACTGTTCGATAACCTGACCGGAGTATCCAATATAGCGGAGCATCGGATCGTAATGAGAGACCATAAGCCACTAAAACAGCGATACTTCCCTAAGAACCCGGAAATGCAACGGATAATCAATGCCCAGGTGGATGAGTTACTGGAAGCGGGGGCCATAGAACCGTCCAAGAGTCCCCACAGCGCCTCGGTCGTCTTAGTCAAGAAAAAGGCCGGAGAGTGGCGTATGTGCATGGATTACCGACAGATGAACGCGCATTCGATCCCTGACGCCTACCCGGTTCCCAGGATAAACCACATCCTGGAGCGGTTAAGAAACGCGAAGTTCATATCTACTCTGGACCTCAAGCATGGCTATTGGCAGATCCCAATGGCGGCCGATAGTCGAGAGTGTACGGCCTTCACGGTACCTGGAAGAGGGCTCTTCCAATGGCGGGTTATGCCCTTCGGCCTGCACTCGGCCAGCGCGACGTTCCAAAGAGCCCTAGATGCCGTAATAGGTCCGGACATGGAGCCGTTTGCATTCGCCTATCTCGACGACATCATCGTCGTCGGAGAAACGGAAGAACAACATGTGGCCAATTTGCAAGAGGTCTTTAGGCGACTCAGAGCAGCTAACCTTCGGATAAATAAAAAGAAATGCTCGTTCTTCCGAAAGAAACTGGTATATTTGGGGCATGTTATTAGTGGGGAGGGAGTCCAGACAGATCCTGCCAAGGTCGAAGCCATCAGTAACTTGCGCGCTCCATCTAATATCAAGGAACTTCGCCAGTGTTTGGGAATGGCGTCGTGGTACCGTCGCTTCGTCCCTAACTTCGCGACAATCGTACAACCGATGACCGCCCTGTTGAAAAAGGGTCGCAAGTGGATATGGGGGAACGAACAGCAAGACGCGTTGGAGCAGCTCAAACACAGCCTTACGACCGCACCCGTGTTAGCTTGCCCCGATTTCGACCAGAAGTTTTCCCTGCAGACAGACGCTAGCGAAGTCGGACTGGGCGCGGTGTTGACTCAGGAAATCGAAGGGCAAGAGCGGGTCATTGCCTATGCAAGTCGACGCCTAAATAAGGCCGAGGAGAATTATACGACGACTGAAAAGGAATGTCTCGCGATCGTCTGGTCAATACGTAAGATGCGGTGTTACCTGGAGGGTTACAGGTTCGAAGTTATAACCGACCACATGGCCCTTAAGTGGCTAAATTCGATAGAGAGCCCCTCTGGACGGATCGCGCGATGGGCATTGGAACTGCAACAGTTCCAATTTGATGTCAGTTATCGCCGAGGGAAGCTAAATGTAGTGGCTGACGCATTGTCGAGGCAGCCATTGGAAGTTCTCCAGCAGGCATTAGAGGAGCCCCCACATTGCAAATGGTTGGCTGGCATGATGACAAAGGTACGAGAAAATCCAGAGAAATACGCCGACTACTCCATCGAAAACGGACAATTATACCGCCGGTTGGGGCACAGAGCTGACGACGAGGATTACTTCCCGTGGAAGCTCTGTGTCTCCATCGACCAGCGAGTCCGAGTCCTCCAGGAAAGCCACGATGCTCCGACCGCGGGACACCTCGGAGTACGTAAGACGATAACGCGATTGATGCAACGGTACTACTGGCCGGGCATGTTTAGAGATGCGAGTCGATATGTCAGGCAGTGCGAGTCTTGCCAGAAATTCAAGACCCTACAGACCAAGCCCGCCGGTAAGATGTTGACTCGCCAGACCACAACGCCGTTTGAAATCCTCTGTGCCGACTTTGTTGGCCCGTTACCCCGCTCAAGACATGGCAACACTATGTTGTTGGTGTTCCACGACATGTTTTCGAAATGGGTCGAGTTAGTCCCCTTGAGGAAGGCCACCACCGCCCACTTACAAAGGGCATTCAGAGAGCGTATACTCTGTCGCTTCGGAGTGCCGGGAAAATTCGTCTGCGATAACGGAGCCCAGTTTGCCAGCAGGTCGTTTAAAGCTTTTCTCAAGTCCCTGGGCGTTGAGGGACAATACACGGCCCCTTACAGTCCTCACGAAAACCCTACAGAAAGGACGAACCGCACCGTTAAGACTATGATAGCACAGTACATCAAAGGAGACCAAAATACGTGGGACGAGCTGTTGCCAGAGATATCATTGGCCATTAACACGAGTGTGTCAGACTCGACGGGATATTCGCCTGCTTTCCTCGTCCAAGGGCGGGAACCAAAGCTACCTGCTACACTATACGACGAACTGTCCCCTGATATGCAGGTCACACCCGAGGACCCCGTAAGAAAAGCGACACACTTGAGGGACATTTTCGAGATTGCACGCGCCAATATGCAGCGGGCCGCCCAAGAGCAAGGGCGACATTACAATTTGCGACGAAGAGAATGGCGTCCGACTCTTGACTCGCTAGTCCTCTTGCGCCAACACCTGTTATCGAAGGCTTCAGAAGGATTCGCGGCCAAGTTGTCTCCCAAGTTTGACGGTCCGTACCGAGTCAAGAAATTCGTCTCCCCAAACATCGTACGCCTACAACTACCAGGAGAACGGAAGTACCGGATGGCCAATATCGCACAGCTAAGACCATTCTACACAGCAACGCCAGAGGAGAGGGATGACCCCGAACCAGACGACGCAGACCCAGAGGGTGAGAGCCGAGAGAATTAAGGTAGTCTTAAGTTTAAAAGAATTGTATTAATAAGGCCATTTTGTGAGCTGCACCGATAGGTAGGTAGGGAGGTCCTTATGACATTCTAGCTTATAGTGAACTCTTACAGATGGAGGACGCCGTGGAGATTATTAGCATCAGCGACAGTTCGGACGACACGGTGCCGCTCGCCGACCAAGTAGCAGACGCTGCAGATGACCCCCGGGTCGCGGATGACCCGATGGGTGACCATAGTCTAGAAGGGGAGGAGGTTGACCCTCGTTGTTGGTCAGAAGACAACTGGTCTTTTGGCAATAGAGAAGACAACGACGCAGAGGGCCCGCCATTCGTGGAAGATTTGCCCGATGACCAAAGCGAAGAAGAGACCGAGTTCGACCCTCGAGAACCCCGGTATGCTCAGAGTGCCCCCGACCCGGAAGATGTTCCTTGGACCAGACGTGACCCTCGCCGCAACCACCCTTCATACGACCGAACGCCTCGCCCGGAAAGGCCACCAGTTCGTCAAACGGTGAACCACACGCAGGAGAGTTACGCAGACGTGTACGACGGATACGTCGTGTTGCAGCGAGTAGAGGTCACGACAATCGTCCTGGAAGCGCCGGGAGCTCGAGGAGAAGCCCCGTACTACGAGGAACCACCATCGCCACCACCGGCTAGGTTTAACGAAGGGGCCTGGACGCACATTCCTGCGATTTTAGGACCAGATTCGGACGGCCGAGATTCACCCCCCCGGAAACGACCGCGCGAATCCTGCGAAGCTGAACCGCTTCGCCCTCAGACTCCCGAAACCGTCGCCTCGTCGACGAATGTCGACCCAGAGGAACAACCCAAGATGATCGTGATATCCTCGTCGGCTCGGTCAACAGACGAACCCGTGAACGACAACGAACCCTCGCCACTCACGCAACCGGGTGAGGGCCCTCCGACTCTCCCCCGAGGTTTCCCTGAACAGGACGAACCGCCAACGGGAAAGGAGACAGATACACCCGGGCTGCGCTCGCCAATGGACGCCGAGGAGTTGGGCCTACGGATGTTCGATCCGTCTGATGCGTCAGGCGAGAGTGAGTTGGAGGACGAGAACAGCGGGGCGCCCGTTTGCCCATGTGTGGCTGTTTGGATGTCCCAGGGATCAGAGGGAGAGGAGGAAGAGTCCCCAATGTTCCGCCGCCAATTCGTAACTGAGTCACGTTGGGAAGTAGACCCCCACAGCCGTTTTCCATGCGTGAGTCTCCGCCGTATTGGAGGTCGAGGACCCACCCTAGACGAGGATGCCTTAAACACATCGACCGTGTTCGAGTCGGCCACGCAACGCCCTTCTTCGCCGGTTTGCCCTACCCCACCTGAAGCCTTGTCAGCTTGGGAACAAGATTACATGGAACAGTTACTTGAAGACTTAGAAGGAATAGAGGACTTAGAGGGTAATGAATGGGAAGGAGGATTCGCCCAGCGTTTTGACGAATTGGGCGTACTGTGCGAAGAGGAGGCTGATCAAGCGCAAGTCCCTTTGCCGCCAGGATGGAGTATGACCAACGGAGCAGCGACTTTACCACGACGGGCTCTAGAAGATCTGTTGCCAATGACGGCCGCCCGCGCGAACCGAGGACGACGCACCCGCTTCCGACTGGACAAAGAGGGGGTAAATTACATCGTCAGGATTAAGGCGGATGGCTCAGTAACGATCGATCCTCGTGAAGAAAGGGGGGGGGTGTGACGTAGTCCCCCCTACGTCACAATAAAATATCATGATAGGTTTAGACTAGGTTAAGCTTTAGGTTAAAATATAGTTATTAAGCAGGCCAGGAGCCAATATACGCACGAAGCGGCAATAAATATTAATTTCAATATTAAAACTAAACGGTCACTTGGTCCAGCGAACGAACCGGTCCTAAGGGCTCGCGATCTTTATTGTCATAACGCGTAGCGAGTCAGAGAGGGGCTAAAAAATCCCACCCAAGCAGCTGGAGCAGCGAGCGTCACCGCCAAAAATTAGGCATTCAGTCGGCAGCGCTTGACACGGCCGGACCTACGCGGGTGGACAGACGTGCCAATACGTGAAAAGAAAAGGCAAACGAAACGGAGAGTGAACACGTGGACAGATTTCAAGAGTGAGAGAGCGAGAGAGAGAGTAAGTAGAGATAAGCCGGCGGAAAGGAACAGCGGTGCAGCGAGGCCTATAAGGAAAGGATTGAAAAGAAGTGAATAAAGGATTATGAACAAATGAATTTCTGTGGCGCTGTGTTTATTTCTTTCGAGTGATCTGCCCTTTAGGTTCCTTGGTCCCCCTGGAGACGCGGATTGCTTCCCGCTCCATTGACAATAAGCAGTTAATCAGAGTCGTGGATTATTTCCCGCTCTCCTAACCAGTAGTTAGTTCAACGGAGACGTGGATCCCTTCCCGCTCTAGTATTGTAGTCAATTAAACAGAGTCGTGGATTCCTTCCCGCTCTTTTGCTAGTAGTTAACTAAACAGAGTCGAGGATCCCTTCCCGCTCTTTTACTAAACAGAGTCGAGGATCCCTTCCCGCTCTAGTATTGTAGTCAATTAAACAGAGTCGTGGATTCCTTCCCGCTCTTTTGCTAGTAGTTAACTAAACAGAGTCGAGGATCCCTTCCCGCTCTTTTACCTGTAATTAACTAAACAGAGACGAGGATCCTTTCCCGCTCTTTTGCCAGTTGTTAGCTAAACAGAGTCGAGGATCCCTTCCCGCTCTTTTGCCCGTAGTAAGCTAAACGGAGACGTGGATTCCTTCCCGCCCCTTAGCCCGTAGCTAGCGATACAGAGACGAGGATTCCTTCCCGCTCTGTTGGCGGAGGTCGGTGAAACGGAGGCAAGGATCCCATCTCGACCCGATACGGGCGGAACAGAGCCAGCCGTAAGAGAGTAGGACCGTAAATCATATCTTTCCTCAATTTCTCTTGGGATATTTCATGCCAAGATCCTTTAACCCTCAGTGTCTCAGACCTTCTTTACAAATATTCTTGTAAAAGAACCTAGGTGTGACTGAGATATATACCCCGGCCTAGGAGCTTCCTTACAAGTGGCGCCCGAGCAGGGACATCTGAGACAATTAAGGGATACATTAAAGTGGCCTAAAGCCCCACTAATTAAGGAAAGTGTACGGTTCGAACTTCCGCGGTATAAGTTAAAGGTTCGGGTCAAACGGTCGTGCGAAGAGTGAAAGTATAAAACGGGCTACACGGACGGAGGTATATATGTATGTTCACGCACTTTACAGAGGCCAGCTTGACCAACGTCCAACAGTTTGTATGTGCGCGACTGCACCAATGTACCGAAAACTGTTGGTATATGTGTATGTGTGTATGTATGGTTTTTGTCACCGACTTGTAAAAACGCTTGTAATTATTAAAACAATATTTAATAATTATTTTAACTAAACACTATTACTTTCACGATCACGTCGGGGTCACCAAATGTTTAGAGGAGGCATTAATTTATGCCACCTTTTATGCGAATTTGTTTAAATAAATTATCATTAGGTTGGTGTTTAGAAAATTAAATCATATGTAGCATTTATTTTAGTTTTGCACAAGGGTTGGTTGTATTTGCGAATGTTTGTTTATTTTGCCAATTATTGCTGATTCGTATTTACAGCGAAATTAATATGTTTGTTAACAATGTTTGTGGTTTTTATTGTTTCAAAATTGTTTAATGTTTGTCTGTGTAAGCGACAGCGAAAGTGCGTGCAGTGACGTTTGTATAGCGAGCGATAGATAGCGACTGATATTGCAAGCCGAGAGAAGCATAGATAAGCTTGTGTGCAAAATCTCGGTTGCCGAACATCTAAGGCAAGATAAAAGCTTTAAGCATATAATTAGATTAACAATAGATAATTAAGCAAAGCAAACAGAGGCTGCCAAAAGGGCAGTTACGTTAAATTTGAAAATAAATGTTTTTAGAGTTAGTTCTGCTCCCGACATTTTGAATAGATAAAAAAAATTGGTAATTCATAAAGTTTTGTTTTTTTTTTTTTTAATTTATTTGTTTTTTTTTTTTTTTTTCATTTATTCATTCATTCATATTGTAATGATAATATTCTTTATATATGTATATTTTTTTTTTCTTTTTATGCGTTATATATTTTTACTCTATCTTTACGTACTATTTGCTGTTTCTTTCCTATTCTAATTGTAATATTATCTTTATCATCTATTTTTTTTCAACTTTATAAGGGCCAACATAGTTGTTATCTAATTTATGCCCAGTTTCGTTTCTTAATAATACAAAATCTCCTACTTCTAAGAGAAAATCTTTTGATTTCTTAACATAAAGCGTTTTTCGCTTTTGCTTTTAATTATCTAACATAATTCTAGCTCTTTTATAGGCTAATTCTAATCTAAGTTTTACTTCTTTAGCATAATCATCTATATTATATAGAGGATCTATCATATCTTTGTTTTTAAAGTTAATGAATTGTCTCGGTGGGCCTTCGAAAACAAGTTCATATGGACAGTAGTCGTGTGCTACTGACGGGGTTGTATTGAAACAGTAGGTGAAATAATTCAACCATATGTCCCAGTCATTTTTTTCGATCGAAATATATGAACGTATATATTCGTTAAATGTTCGATGACTGCGCTCGATTGTTCCAAGAGTTTGTTGATGGTGAGCTGTTGAATGTATATTGTTTATTTTCATGTATTTACATAAGTCTGTGATTAATGAATTTTTTATTC
Organism: Lordiphosa clarofinis; assembly: GCA_018904275.1. Classification (NCBI taxonomy): domain Eukaryota; kingdom Metazoa; phylum Arthropoda; class Insecta; order Diptera; family Drosophilidae; genus Lordiphosa; species Lordiphosa clarofinis. The sequence goes on from JAEIGQ010000244.1 coordinate 334,405, forward strand.
AGTACCCATGTCCGAAATGAATGATTTCATTGGACCATACTTGAGTATGAAAGACTCAAAAATTGCTTTAGCAACTGTTTTTAGCACTTTTGTTTGGTACTGGTATAGTGACTAAATATTTTGTTAAGTCACATATAATGGTAACTACGTACTCATTGCCATCCTCAGTTTTTGGAAGTGGACCAATGGTATCAATTAGTACAGTATCAAATGCTGTTGCTGGAGTTGGGGTTAAAGTCATAGGTGTCTTTGTATGGGTAGTTGTTTTTGCTTTTTGGCATTTCAAACAAGATTTTACATACTGTCTTATTGTCTTAGTCATAAAGGGCCAATAAAAATATTTTCGTATTTTTGACAGGGTTCGCGACGTCCCTGAGTGACCTCCCTTCAATTGGTTCGTCATGGTATTTTGACAGAATTGCGTTTATTTGAGCTGTGTCGTTTTTTGTCTATAATGGGCACCTTTGGGGTATGCGTACTAGTACTTTCTTTAAAAATACTATTGCCCATTTTTTTAAATATACTTAGTGATACAGATTCGAAAATTTGATCACTTGGTGACATTTTCAATTGGTTTATTTTAAGTATTCCGGCTTCTGTTTCAAGCCTTTGGAAAAAGCTGACCCTAAATCGAGTTTTCCATTGGAGTACAAATCATTATTTAAAGCGTGAAATCACTCGTTTTCCCATTTTGAACAAACACTTGTGCTTGTCGAGTTTTAGTTTCACACATTTTTTGACATCGTTGTTGTTGATTACTTCAAAGACATTGAGCTTTTCATTTTCATTTTGCTCATGCAATTTTATAGCAGTGCTACTATTAGCTGAACTGCTTTCTTGGCCTGCGCAGGCGTTTTTCTGTCTTGTTGAGGACCTCGTAGAGACCTTCAATATTTGTCTATTCATTTCTTTGAGCTCTCCAATTGTTATTCTGGATAGAGCATCTGCAATATGGTTATCTTTCCCCTTGAGATATTCCACAGTGAAATCATATTCTTCCAAATCAAGTCTCATTCTTGTTAGTTTGGAACTTGGGTTTTTCATTGAAAACAGATATGTTAACGGTTGTGATCAGTTTTTAAGAAGAAATGCCTTCCATAAACGTAGGGTCTGAAGTGTTTTATTGCCCAGTGTATAGCAGCTAATTCCTGCTCTGTAGTTGATTTGTTACTTTCACCTTGTGTAAATGATCTGGAGGCATATGCAACTGGAAGTTGCATTCCATTATGCTCCTGGGTTAATACTGCTCCGCAAGCGTGTTTGCTAGCATCTGTGATTATGCAAAAATCTTTTCTGAAGTCTGGGTACTGCAGTATTGTTGGTTTCATTAATGCTTCTTTTAAGTACTCAAATGCATTATCGCATTCTGTAGTCCATTGAAATTTAACGTTCTTTTTACAAAGCCTCGTTAAGTGGCGTGAATGTTCTGCAAAATTTTGGATAAATCTCCGATAATAGTTACAGAAGGCTACGAATCTACGTGCACTATCTGCATCATTAGGTTTTGGATAGTTTTTGATGACGTCATATTTTTTGTCATCTGGGAGAATTCCTTTATCGGTACATTTGTGACCAAGATAAGTAACTTCGTGCATGAAGAATGATGTAGTTTTAAATTAAATTTGCGACATAGTTCGAAGACGTTTGTCAAATTTTTGAACATATGTTGTTCGGAACATCCAATGACTACTAGGTCATCCATATAGAGAAATGCTTGCGATGGTTCAAGACCTGAAAATGCAAGTGTCATCATGCATGTCATCGCGAGTAGCGATAAGAGCCTGTGCTCGTTGAAAATGATGTCATATTCCTTGATTTCTCATCAAGTTCTATTCTGGTGAATCGGACATTAGGTCGAGACATGTAAAGTATTTCGCTCGACCTAGTTGATCTAGAATATCTTCTATTCTTGGGAGTGGGAACTTGCCCGCTAGTAACTTTTTGTTAATTTGGCGATAATCAACTACTAAACGCCATCTTTTTTCCGTTGAATTTGTTCCGGAGTTATGGCCATTTTTCATTTATTAAAATTCACTTTTTTTAGGAACTAACAATATCAGATGTTTCAGAATGTGAAAATGTTTTGGTTTTAAGAAGATAATTATTTTGTGGTTGAATAGAGTGTCCCTTGCATTTCGCATTTCGAAAATCGTAATTTTAATAATTCTGTGGCCCTACTTTAGTAATTTGTGTTTCTGTATCTTACTGTGATGTTTAGTAAAAATTTGTTGACCCATTCATAGAGTTCCAGGGCAGGGGTAATCTGTTTATCGGTAATCATTTGAATGCTTGCCCTTCTAGCCCTTCTTTTAGTGTATATCCAGCTCCATCGCAAGGCCCTTTGGGCTGTTGCATGGAAATGCCACTCCGCCGATCTGTTAAAATAATTTTTATGATGATATACTTCACTATATTCGACCACAAAAATATTACCCCTCTTAAAATTAAACATACTAAATCTGATATTGTTACAGAAAATTAATTTAAATAAATGAAAGCATATAATATTACCAGTAATAAGTTTGGGAGCGATAGCATTGAAAACAAAAAAAAAAAGTTTTTCCTACTAAAACGTTTTTTCAAAACTACCTTTGTATGGCAACCATACTTTTTAGATGTCCGATTTTCATAAAACTTGGTGAAATTATGTGAAGGCATAGAAAACTTATAAATACGAGGTTTGGGGACGATTGCGTTGAAGACAAAAAGTTTTTCTCACTAGAACTGCTTTTCGACCGATCGTTTCTATGGCGAGTAATAGTCATCCGATCCGGCCCATTCCGACAAATGTACTGCGCATTTGTACCAAAAGACTTCGTGTCTTACCGATATCGATTTCTATCGATATTCATCGTATAAATATAAAACGATGAAGGCAAAGCTAACTTCGTCTGTGCCGAAGTTTTGATACTCTTGAAAACGCTTGTTTCAACGGTTAGCGACTTCGACCAAACTTCGCAGATCAGCTTAAAAATATTTAATATCACCCATTACCGTGATTGAGAGCGGTAATATTGAGAAAAAAAACAGTTTTTCTCATTAAAATCCATTTTTCGACCGATCATTTGTATGGCAGCTACAAGAAGTAGTTATCAGATCCGGTCGGTTCCGACATATTAGCAGCGTGCAGACAAAAGAAGACTCTGTGCAAAATTTCAGCTCGCTAGCTTCAAAACTGGGGGACTAGTTCGCGTCGAAACAGACAGACGGACGGACGGACAGACAAACGGACGGACAGAGGGACGGACAAAGCTTAATCGACTCAGCTCATCACGCTGATCAAGAATATATATACTTTATGTGGTCGGAGATGATTCCTTCTATGCGTTGCAAACTTCTGGGCAAAATTATAATACACTTTCAAGTGTACAAAAACGAGTTAGCAGAGCTAGCGTTCAGAGTGGACTCGACTTTTTTCTCTACCACCTCACCACCCCCTCGGTCCACAAGTGAAATTTTTTTTGTATGGAGTTGGACTCGCGTTCTTCGATAAATGGACGCGGATTCTAACCCTGCTGTAGTAGAAACGCACTATTACCGTTGATACAAGCTTTTTCAAGTGTATCAAATCTTCGGCACAAAAGAAGTTTGCTTTGCCTTTCTCGATTTTATTTGTTGTAAATGCAGAGGTTGAACAGACCATTATTTTTATGAAAATTTTAATATTTTTATACCCTTGGAGAGGGTATATTAAAATTGTCCCGATGTTTGTAACGCATAGAAGGAAGCATCTCCGACCACATAAAGTATATATATTCTTGATCAGCATGACGAGCTGAGTTGATATAGCCATGTCCGTCTGTCCGTCCGTCTGTCCGTCCGTCTGTCCGTCTGTCCGTCCGTCTGTTTCTATGCTATCTCCTCCGTCAGTTTTAAAGCTATCGTAACCGAACTTTGCACGAAGTCTTTTGGTATAAATACGCTGCACATTTGTCGGAACCGGCCGGATCGGATGACTATAGCATATAGCTGCCATAGGAACGATCGGTTGAAAAACTAGTTTTAGTGAGAAAAACTTTTTTGTTTTCAATGTTATCGCTCCCAACGCTCGTATTTATAAGTTTTTAGTGATTTCACATAATTTCACCAAGCCATTTTGAAATCGGACAACTATATAGTATAGCTGCCATACAAAAGTTAGGTCTGAAAAAAAGTCTTAGTGAGAAAAACTTTTTTGTTTTCAATGTTATCGCTCCCAACGCTCGTATTTATAAGTTTTTAGTGATTTCACATAATTTCACCAAGCCATTTTGAAATCGGACAACTATTTAGTATAGCTGCCATACAAAAGTAAGGTCTGAAAAAAGTCTTAGTGAGAGAAACTTTTTTGTTTTCAATGTTATCGCTCCCAACGCTCGTATTTATAAGTTTTTAGTGATTTCACATCATTTCACAAAAATTTTTCGAAATCGGACCACTATATAGTATAGCTGCCATACAAACTGTCAGGCACATATCAAGCTCCAAGGGTATATAAACTTCGGTCGAGCCGAAGTTAGCTTGCCACTATTTTTTTTATTTTATTTTTGTATTTATATGATGATGTATTATATATTGTCATATTATTTTCGGTAGGCTTTTATTCTATCCTTATGCACTTTTTGGATCTTATTTTTACTATCTTTAATGATGAATGTTATCTCTAACTTCTATTCCTGTTACTGTATTCCTGTCCTTATAAATCCGTAACTCCTATGTTCAATTCAAAGTTTGTTTTTTTTCTTATCATAATATTTCTTGTTTTTAGCCTTATGCTGTTCTAGCATTATTCTAGTTCTTATATATGCTATTTCTAGTCTATACTCAGCTTTTCTAGCATAGTCTTCTACATTGTATAGTTAATCTATTCAATCTATACTATTAAAATCTTTTGGTTTCGATTTACCGAAAATAAGCTCGTAAGGACAATAAGCATGCGTTACAGAAGGTGTAGTTGTAAAACAATAAACAAAGTATTGTAACCATGTGTCCCAGTCAGTTTTGTCAACTGATTTGTACAAACGTATGTACTCATTGATGGTTCTATGACATCTTTCAACAGTAAATAATGCCTGGTGATGATGTGAACTTGATGTAATGTTTTCTATTTTTAGATATTTGCATAAAACATCAATGATAAAATTTTTGTACTCAGTACCCATGTCCGTAATGAACGTCTTCATAGGACCGTACTTGAGGATAAAAGATTCAAAAATAGCTTTTGTTACTGTCTTAGCACTTTTATTTGGTACAGGTATAGATACAAGATACTTTTTCTATCACAAATAAGTGTAACTGCGTATTCGTTACAATTTTCAGATCTTGGTAGTGGACCTCTTGTGTCGACTACAACTCGGTCAAATGCACGTTCTGGGGTTTCTGTTATTGTTAATGGGGACTTGGTGTGAATTGTCGTTTTCGATTTTTGGCATTTTTAACATCTACGTACGTACTCTTTGATATGACGTGTCATATTTTTCCAGTTGTAATGTCTTTTAATTTTTGATTGAGTTCTTGTTATGCTATTATGATCACCTTGTATTGGACCGTCATTGAACGTTAACAGTATCGCTTCTTGATCTCTCTCATTATTTACTAGGGTCACCGGCTTGAGTAGCGCTACTCTTAGAGTCTTTAATATTTTATTGCCCATTTGTTTAAAAGTATCTATTGAAATTGATTCAAAGATTTTTTCGCACGGTGCCACTGATATTTGGCTGATGTTAAATATACCGGCTTGTGCTTCAGCTTTGGAAAAACTGACCTAAGTCGAGAATTCCATTGGTGTACAAATCGCTAATATCAATTCTTGCTGTAACTTTTCTTTTATGTTTTAAGAAACATTTAAGTGGGGTTATTCGCAAAGTCACTATTTTCCGTAAGCCGTCATATGTGAAAACGTCATATACGTTGGGCTGAGAGGCGTCTGCACGAGATTGCTCTAGGCATATCTATTTGTTTATTTCCTGCGCAGAATTTTTCTGTTTATATTGAAATCTTGTAGTGACTTTTAGTAACTTCGTGATTATTTCTTTTAGTTCGTCTATGAATATTCGTGACACTGCGTCTGCAACGAAGTTGTCTTTACCCTTCAGTTGAGTAACCGTGAAGTCGTATTTTTTCTAGCTCGAGCCGCATGTGTGTTAGCTTGGAGTTGGGATTGACCATTGAAAATAAATAGGTAAGGAAAATAGGTAAGGGGTCTATGGTCTGATTTCACAGTGAATTGTTTGCCATAAATATATGGTCGAAAATGTACTGTTGCCCAATGAATTGCTGACAATTCTTGTTCTGTTGTGCTCTTATTTCTTTCACCTTTTGTGAATGAGTGTGATGCATATGGTCTAATCCTCAAATTTTTAAACCAAGGGCTGAAATTTAAAGTTGTCCAAAATCCAAATCTTTGTTGATGGGATAATAGGTACATATTCAAGTGTCAAAATACGTAAGCAATATTGTTCTACCGTGGTTTGTTTGTTCTTGGCAGAGGCATACCTACACCTACCTATTGCTTGCATTAATTCTTGAAAAACAAAGGGTTTTTTATTGGTAAAAAAAAAGTGGAAAAACAGTCGTTTCAGTATTTTGCGCTTAGCAAAACTTTCAATATGAAAATTTTAATATGAAAATTACATATTAAATTGTTTCGTATTATATCCTTAGAAACCGGGTTTTTAGCCAATCCGATGACAAATAGTTTTTTTCAAGCAGAATTTTCCGGAATATCACATTTCAAACTATTCCGTATTCTATACTTAAAAACCGAGTTTCATGCCAATCGGATAATAAATAATGATTTGCGTGCAGAATTATCCAGCCACTTTTCTGGTGGACGAATTTTCCTTAATCGGGAAAACACGTGTCGAGTCAAGTCAATCGGATGAATACTAAAATTATTTTACATAAATTGGCTTAATGGAAAAAGTGTAACGTCCGCTACGTAAAGTCCGCAACAGCACAAAAATTAAGATATTTTAATAACGGTACCACTTATCATTCTTTTGAAAGCTAGATTAAAATGGTCAATTATTCCACTTAATTTTTTATACCCTTGGAGAGGGTATACTAAAATTGTCCGGATGTTTGTAACGCATAGAAGGAAGCATCTTCGACCACATAAAGTATATATATTCTTGATCAGCATGACGAGCTGAGTTGAAATAGCCATGTCCGTCTGTCCGTCTGTCCGTCTGTTTCTATGCTATCTCCTCCGTCAGTTTTAAAGCTATCTTAACCAAACTTTGCACGTACAAATACGCTGCACATTTGTCGGAACCGGCCGGATCGGATGACTATAGCATATAGCTGCCATAGGAACGATCGGTTGAAAAACTAGTTTTAGTGAGAAAAACTTTTTTGTTTTCAATGCTATCTCTCCCACCGCTCGTATTTATAAGTTCTTAATGATTTCACATAATTTCACTAAGCCTTGTCAAAATCGAACAACTATATAGTATAGCTGCCATACAAAAGTTAGGTCAGAAAAAAAGTCTTAGTGAGAAAAACTTTTTTGTTTTTAATGTTATTGCTCTCAACGCTCGTATTTATAAGTTTTTAATGATTTTACATAATTTCACCAAGTCTTGTCAAAATCGGACAACTATATAGTATAGCTGTCATACAAAAGTTAGGTCTGAAAAAAGACTTAGTGAGAACAACTTTTTTGTTTCAATGTTATCGCTCCCAACGCTCGTATTTATAAGTTTTCAATGATTTTACATAATTTCAACAAGATTTGTCGAAATCGGACCACTTTATAGTATAGCTGCCATACAAACTGTCAGGCATTTATCAAGCTCCAAGGGTATATAAACTTCGGTCGAGCCGAAGTTAGCTTGCCTCTATTTTTATACCCTTGGAGAGGGTATATTAAAATTGTCCGGATGTTTGTAACGCATAGAAGGAAGCATCTCCGACCACATAAAGTATATATATTCTTGATCAGCATGCCGAGCTGAGTTGATATAGCCATGTCCGTCTGTCCGTCCGTCTGTCCGTCCGTCTGTTTCTATGCTATCTCCTCCGTCAGTTTTAAAGCTATCCAGCTATGGTATAGCTACCATACAAAAGTAAGGTCTGAAAAAAAGTCTTAGTGAGAAAAACTTTTTTGTTTTCAATGTTATAGCTCCCAACTCCCGTATTTATAAGTTTTCAATGATTTTACATAATTTCAACAAGATTTGTCGAAATCGGACCACTTTATAGTATAGCTGCCATACAAACTGTCAGGCATTTATCAAGCTCCAAGGGTATATAAACTTCGGTCGAGTCGAAGTTAGCTTGCCTCTATTTTTTATACCCTTGGAGAGGGTATATTAAAATTGTCCGGATGTTTGTAACGCATAGAAGGAAGCATCTCCGACCACATAAAGTATATATATTCTTGATCAGCATGACGAGCTGAGTTGATATAGCCATGTCCGTCTGTCCGTCCGTCTGTCCGTCCGTCTGTTTCTATGCTATCTCCTCCGTCAGTTTTAAAGCTATCGTAACCAAACTTTGCACGAAGTCTTTTGGTATAAATACGCTGCACATTTGTCGGAACCGGCCGGATCGGATGACTATAGCATATAGCTGCCATAGGAACGATCGGTTGAAAAACTAGTTTTAGTGAGAAAAACTTTTTTGTTTTCAATGTTATCGCTCCCAACGCTCGTATTTATAAGTTTTTAATGATTTCACATAATTTCACTAAGCCTTTTTAAAATCGGACAACTATATAGTATAGCTGCCATACAAAAGTAAGGTCGGAAAAAAAAGTCTTAGTGAGAAAAACTTTTTTGTTTTCAATGTTATAGCTCCCAACGCCCGTATTTATAAGTTTTCAATGATTTAACATCATTTCACCAAAATTTTTCGAAATCGGACCACTATATAGTATAGCTGCCATAAAAACTGTCAGGCACATATCAAGCTCCAAGGGTATATAAACTTCGGTCGAGCCGAAGTTAGCTTGCCTCTATTTTAATACCCTTGGAGAGGGTATATTAAAATTGTCCGGATGTTTGTAACGCATAGAAGGAAGCATCTCCGATCACATAAAGTATATATATTCTTGATCAGCATGCCGAGCTGAGTTGATATAGCCATGTCCGTCAGTCCGACCGTCTGTCCGTCTGTCCGTCCGTCTGTTTCTATGCTATCTCCTCCGTCAGTTTTAAAGCTATCGTAACCAAACTTTGCACGAAGTCTTTTGGTATAAATACGCTGCACATTTGTCGGAACCGGCCGGATCGGATGACTATAGCATATAGCTGCCATAGGAACGATCGGTTGAAAAACTAGTTTTAGTGAGAAAAACTTTTTTGTTTTCAATGTTATCGCTCCCAACGCTCGTATTTATAAGTTTTTAATGATTTCACATAATTTCACTAATCCTTGTCAAAATCGGACAACTATATAGTATAGCTGCCATACAAACTGTCAGGCACATATCAAGCTCCAAGGGTATATAAACTTCGGTCGAGCCGAAGTTAGCTTGCCTCTATTTTAATACCCTTGGAGAGGGTATATTAAAATTGTGCGGATGTTTGTAACGCATAGAAGGAAGCATCTCCGACCACATAAAGTATATATATTCTTGAACAGCATGCCGAGCTGAGTTGATATAGCCATGTCCGTCTGTCCGTCCGTCTGTCCGTCTGTCCGTCCGTCTGTCCGTCCGTCTGTTTCTATGCTATCTCCTCCGTCAGTTTTAAAGCTATCGTAACCAAACTTTGCACGAAGTCTTTTGGTATAAATACGCTGCACATTTGTCGGAACCGGCCGGATCGGATGACTATAGCATATAGCTGCCATAGGAACGATCGGTTGAAAAACTAGTTTTAGTGAGAAAAACTTTTTTGTTTTCAATGTTATCGCTCCCAACGCTCGTATTTATAAGTTTTTAATGATTTCACATAATTTCACTTATCCTTGTTAAAATCGGACAACTATATAGTATAGCTGCCATACAAAAGTAAGGTCGGAAAAAAAGTCTTAGTGAGAAAAACTTTTTTGTTTTCAATGTTATAGCTCCCAACGCCCGTATTTATAAGTTTTTAATGATTTAACATCATTTCACCAAAATTTTTCGAAATCGGACCACTATATAGTATAGCTGCCATACAAACTGTCAGGCACATATCAAGCTCCAAGGGTATATAAACTTCGGTCGAGCCGAAGTTAGGTTGCCTCTATTTTAATACCCTTGGAGAGGGTATATTAAAATTTTCCCATGTTTGTAACGCATAGAAGGAAGCATCTCCGATCACATAAAGTATATATATTCTTGATCAGCATGCCGAGCTGAGTTGATATTGCCATGTCCGTCAGTCCGACCGTCTGTCCGTCTGTCCGTCCGTCTGTTTCTATGCTATCTCCCTCCGTCAGTTTTAAAGCTATCGTAACCAAACTTTGCACGAAGTCTTTTGGTACAAATACGCTGCACATTTGTCGGAACCGGCCGGATTGGATGACTACAGCATATAGCTGCCATAGGAACGATCGGTTGAAAAACTATTTTTAGTGAGAAAAACTTTTTTATTTTCAATGTTATCGCTCTTAACGCTCGTATTTATAAGTTTTTAATGATTTCACATAATTTCACTAATCCTTGTCAAAATCGGACAACTATATAGTATAGCTGCCATACAAACTGTCAGGCATATATCAAGCTCCAAGGGTATATAAACTTCGGTCGAGCCGAAGTTAGCTGGCCTCTATTTTTTTTGGTCGAAATAATTTTTTTCGTATTCCTTGTGGTAAAATAGTATATACGTATTTTCAGCATTTTGGCGAAATATACTTAATTCGCGGGTAAAGTCGATTTGAAAATTTACATATTTAAAAAATTTAATTATTTTCAATTGCTTGCTATCCAAAGACATTGGTAATAAAAATATTTAAAAAATCTGAAAATTAACATCTGAATCCAAACTTTCAAATAACGCACACTTAAAAAGGGATTTTTGTTGTCTTCTTTTTTTCTCAAAATTTGGTCTTGTATCCAGTAATTTACTGTATTAAGCTGTAAATGGGAAATCAAATAGTTCCAGAGTTATGGCCATTTTTCATTTATTTTAATTAATTTTCTGTAACAATATCAGATTTAGTATGTTTAATTTTAAGAGGGCGATATTTTTGTGGTCGAATATAGTGAAGTCTATCATCATTAAAATTATTTTAACCGGCGGAGTGGCATTTCCATGCAACAGCGCACGGTAAAGGACCTTGCGATGGAGCTGCATAAACACTAAAAGAATGGCTAGAAGGGCAAGCCTTCAAATGATTACCGATAAACAGATTACCCCAGCCCTGGAACTTTATGAATGGGTCAACGAATTTTTACCAAACATCACAGTAATATACAGAAACATAAATCACTAAACTAGGGCCACAGAATTATTAAAATTACGATTTTCGAAAATGCAAAACTATACATGGGACACTCTATTCAACCACAAAAAAACTATCTTCTTAAAACCAAAACATTTTCACATTCAGAAACATTTAATTCTGTTATTTTCTAAAAAAAAGTGAATTTAAATAAATGAAAAAAATGCCATAACTCTTGAACTATTGGATTGCCCATTTACAGCTTAATACAGTAAATTACTGGATACAAGACCAAATTTTGAGAAAAAAATGAAGACAAAAAAAAAATCCCGTTAGCGGCAATTAATTTTTGTTTACTTATTTTCGCGATTTAAAGACCAAAGAAAATTTTAAAAATTTTTAAGTGTGCGTTATTTGAAAGTTTGGATTCAGATGTTAATTTTCAGATTTTTTAAATATTTTTATTACCAATGGCTTTGGATAGCAAGCAATTGAAAATAATTAAATTTTTTAAATATGTAAATTTTCAAATCGACTTTGTCCGCGAATTAAGTGTATTTCGCCAAAATGCTGAAAAATACGTATATACTATTTTACTACAAGGAATACGAAAAAAATTATTTCGATCCAAAAAAATCCCAGTGGGCGATTTTTCATGGAATCACCCATATATTCTTGATCAGCATGCCGAGCTGAGTTGATATTGCCATGTCCGTCAGTCCGACCGTCCGTCCGTCTGTTTCTATGCTATCACGTCCGTCAGTTTTAAAGCTATCTTAACCAAACTTTGCACGAAGTCTTTTGGTACAAATACAATGCACATTTGTCGGAACCGCTCGTATTTGTAAGTTTTTAATGATTTTACATAATTTCATTAAGCCTTGTCAAAATCGGACAACTATAAAGTATAGCTGCCATACAAAAGTTAGGTCTGAAAAAAAGTCTTAGTGGGAAAAACTTTTTTGTTTTTAATGTTATTGCTCCTTGTCGAAATCGGACCACTATATAGTATAGCTGCCATACAAACTGTCAGGCATATATCAAGCTCCAAGGGTATATAAACTTCGGTCGAGCCGAAGTTAGCTGGCCTCTATTTTTTTTGATTATTATGCAAAAATCCTTAAAAAATGTGGAAATGCACATAAGCCTCAACTTCCATATTTCGTCCGCAACGGAACTTTAAACAAGCATAACTTTTTTTCAAAAACAGATAAACTTTTATTTTAAATCCCAAGGAACTGCATTTTGCAAAAAAAATCATTCAAATATAGCAATGTGGACGCCAGCTGTGTGAATTTTAACAAGCAAATTTGCGTACAAATGTAACGTCCGCAACGCAGGATTAGCCCATATGTGGGGTTTTTATTAAAGGATAATGTTCATTCAATATAATGATTAAAGTGTAGTTAATAAGTAGTAAAATTCGTCTTAAGTTAATCGTCGTTGGGTGCACCGGCACGGCTTTCCGATGACTTTCGTCTTGCACCCGACTCAGCGATTCGAGCACTCGTCTGCCACGATTCGACTCCGGATATGCCGCACGGCGTGTGATGTGGCGAGCCCATTAGCAGATGGTTGGGTGTAATAGCCTCGTCGTCCTTGGCTTCTGGGGATACGAAGGTGAGAGGCCTCGAGTTAAGGATGAACTCGACTTCCCATAGTGCGCTTTGTAGGCCTTCGTTGGTAAACTTCATGGTCGGTCCCTCCATATGAGGAGTCGCTGGTGGATTGAATCTCCACTTTATGTTATCAAAAGACGCCCCGACTTCATTAAAATTGACTTTATGGAGCTCGTCGCAGATAATTTTTTGGGCAGCCTTAAAGTTGGTTCCGTTGTCAGTGTAAATCTCCCTTGGAGTTCCTCGCCGGTTAACGAACTTGAGTATGCTCATTATGCATGACGCAGTATGTAAAGAACACGCCTGTTCCAGATGAACTGCTTTTATGGTCAGGCAGGTGAAGATGGCGCCCGATATTTTTCTCGTCTTCGTCCCACAGTGACAAAGAGAGGCCTTAAATAGTATGTCAATTCCGACATACGTGAATGGGCTTTGATAGGATGCAAACCTGGCAGCTGGCAGTGGTGCCATCTGAGGAAGCTCTGGTTGGGCACTCTCGTTCTTGCAACGCTGACAGAACCATCGCATGCCTTTGTACAGAACTCGCAGGCGCGGTATATAGTAGACGCCTCGGATTCTGTTGATGCACGCCTCGTGGGATAAATGGTGCATTTTTCTGATGGTGCCACTCCACAATGAGGCGTGTTATGCCTATGTGGGAGCACCAGTATTTGTTGACTGCATAGATATTCCGTTCGCCCTCGGACTCGTAGCAGCTTGTCCTTATCTAGGAATACATTTAAACAAGTTAGTTTTGAATTGTGTTTTATACTTTTACCTCGAGCCAGGTTGGAGATTTCTGGGCGGAATTCGGATGCCTGTGCGTGCCGCAGCAGGAAGTTTTGCGCACGCTGAATCATCTCATAAAAAACCTCCTTAGGTGGAGGTGCCTTTTTTATTTTGGCTCGAAGTATTTCGATGTAGAGAATATACACCGCTATGGCTCTGTAGAGCCTTCCCCAGTTAGAGACGAATTGTCGATGAAGAATACGTTATGCCTGACCTCGGCATTGTTTGGTGGACCCAGATCGTTGTAGCTTGGCCACTCTGATTTCTCGTGTAGCAGGAATTCTGGTCCTCCAAAACATTTATCGGCAATATTTAGGCTGGATGGTTTCGTTGCGTAGTCTGCGGGGTTAAGATGTGTTGGCACCCAGTTCCATTGGTTGATATCGCTGTGTTCGAGTATTTCGCCCACGCGGTGCATGTCGTACTGCTAGGATCCATCCGAAGCCACTTTAAGACTGTCTTGGAATCCGACCAGTACCAGATCGAATTTATTGAGAGTCGTGTATTGCTTAGAATCAGATTGCTCAGCCTGTTTCCGATTACAGCAGCTTGCAGTTCCATCCTTGGAATGGACATCGGGTTTAGTGGTGCCACCTTAGCTTTGGCGGCCACGAGGCTGAGGTAAGTTTGTTCCCCTTGGCAAATACGCAAATAGGAGGCGGCTGCATATGCCATTTCGCTGGCGTCCACAAAGGTATGCAGCTGTACATCATGGACTTGCTCGTTCGTTTTAAAGTAACATCTTGGAATGGATACAGCAGCAATCAGTGAGAGGGATCGTTTCCATCGGGTCCACTTTGGGCAGAGCTGGTCTGGCAGGTTTTAATCCCAGTCGACTTTGCCGCCAGCTGCATGAATTCTTCTGACTTGGGTCGCGGTCTAAGCTACTTCTTTGTCATCTTTGCCGCTGTAGATAAAATCGTCCACATAGTGATAATTCTTGACTGCCTGTGCCGCAATTGGAAACTGTTGTTGGAACCTGGCAGCGTTTTTTGTCACGTATGAAATGCGCAATACAAGGTGCGCAGTTGATATCAAACGTAAGCGCCTCCATGGCGTATACGCTTGGCTGCCGTGACTCGTCGCTTGGCTCGTCGTTTGGGTCCCACCAAAGGAACCTCTGGGCGTGCATGTCTTCTGGTCGCCGCAGATTGCCACTCTTCCCACCCGGAAAGAGATTAATAGGTCCAGCAATGTGTTCAACAGATCTGGTCCGCTGTATATGAAGTCGTTTAGGGCCTTTCCGGCTGATTGGGCAGCTGCGTCCCACACAAGACGGACTCTACCCGGTTTGTTAGGATTGCAGGTGATGAAGGTGGGCTGCTATTTCCGCAGGAGTAAGTTTGCGGGCATAGTTCTTTTGGACAAGATTGTCCACTTCCTTCTGAATTTGCTCCCTAAGCTCAGGTTGCTTCGGGAATCTTCTCTGTAAGCACGTCAGACGTCTAAGTGCTCCCTGATAGATGTCGGGCAGCGCGATGTCAGCATACTTCATACTTCATACCTGCCGTTCTGAAAAACGGCCGTAGATTCGAGACTAGCTAACGCTTTGGTGTCTTCCGCCGATGATATATTCTTTTCTGGAGTCGCGTCTAAGGAAAACGCCTGTTTGATGTCGTAATGCAGCCTTGCGTCGTTGCAGCTGCACTCGCACCTGTGCACATTGACATGTCCGCTTGGGGACTCGTGCGGTGTGCAGCTTTGTAGAGAGAATACGCGCCCTCGCGTATTCTGAGGGGCACGGCTAGATGCCAGTTATTTGCGCCGATGAGAATGGTGGGACGCGCATCTGTGTATGGTAGCCCCGCCAAGTAAGGGGAACTTCTCTGCGAGCGTAGGCATGTTGAGTGACTGGACAGGTAAATTTAGGCTTTCTACGCTGTGTACGTCCTTAGGAAGAATTTGCTCCCAGTGTGAACATTGGCCATGCTCAGTGTGGCCCGCTCTGATGCGTCTTCGATGCGTGTTGTATCATCTGTCCATCTCAGGCATAGTGGTTGGCGGACACCTTTAAGTTTGAGCTGCTTGAAGACCATTTTCTCGATTACGGATGAGCCCTCATCTAGAAATGCAAAGGTATTAATTACTTTATTTTGATTACGAATGCGAACTGGAACAATACGAAAATTTGTCTGGTCCGCTTCTCGATGGGTATGGATGTGCCCGCTCTAGAACTATTTCTCACAATACGTTTCAACTTAATTTATTTCCGTATATTCAATTTGGTTTACAGGTTATGATTAACTAATTGAGATGAGGTGACATGGTACCTTACGGCACACGTTGAGTTAGGGCACACGTTATGGCACAGGAACACGCTTTAAAAAGAATCGTTGCCTTTGGTATCTGCTGCCAAACTAAACTCAAGTTCTTGTGGCCTGCTGTTAAATAGTCACCCCTTAAGGTCGGCGCCAAACTTAACAATTCTTTAAAAAGTGTGTATTTCCTGGCCTGTTTTCGTCGTAGATTATAAGTCTTCTTATTTTCAGCTTGAAGTTTCAAAATCTGATTTTTATACCCTGTTCCCATTAAAATGGGAAAAAGGGGATCATGAAGTTGTGCATTTTATGTAACAGGGAGAAGGAAGCATTTCCGAACCTATAAAGTATATATAAGTGGCCGTATGTGGCCCAGTGGTTAGTGTGCTGGACTGCTGGGTGGGAGGTCATGGGTTCGATCCCAAAGTTTTTTCTTTTCTTAAGAAAAGGACTTTTACACATACGGTCACCTTCACCAGCTATTGGCGCCAGCTGTGAAGTATCTAGCCATGAAAAAGCAAATTCTCTAACTTTGCCGTTTGGTTTCGGCGTTAAACTGTAGGTCCCCTTCTCTTGTGCGAAAAATTTAAAGCACACACGCCAAGAGATCGTGAGAAGCTTGGCTTGGCCCCGTTGTAGGAGCTGTATAGCCAACATTTACATTTACATAAAGTATATATATTCTTGATCAGCATTAACAGCCGAGTCGATATAGCCGTCTGTCTGTCTGTCTGTCTGTATAAACGCGTCGATCTTAGAGACTGTAATAGATAGAGCGAAAATTTTTGGCATGTTTGTTGGTGTAGACTGTACCCACATCGAGTTTGTTTCAGATTTGGAAAATTCCACCTCCTTCATCTTTTAACAGCGAAA
This sequence comes from Lordiphosa clarofinis, assembly GCA_018904275.1. Taxonomy (NCBI): domain Eukaryota; kingdom Metazoa; phylum Arthropoda; class Insecta; order Diptera; family Drosophilidae; genus Lordiphosa; species Lordiphosa clarofinis. Next base: position 351,239 of record JAEIGQ010000244.1, read on the forward strand.
AACTGACTTTTTCTCCGTATAAACGCATGAATCTCACAGACTATAAGAGGCAGCGCCAGCAATTTTTGCATGTGTGTAGGTGTATACTGTAGCCACATCGAGTTTGTTTCAGATTTCGAAAATTCCTCCTCCACCATCTTTAAACAGCGAAAAAATTGTATTTTTCTCTATATAAACGCGTGGATCTCACGGAGCCACAAATTTTTGCATGTATGTAGGTGTATAATGTAGCCACATCGAGTTTGTTTCAGATTACGAAAATTCCTCCTCCTCCATCTTTAAACAGCGAAAGACGGTTTTTTTCACTGTATAAACGCGTGGATCTCACAGACTTTAAGAGTTAGGTTAGGTTAGGGTTGCGATGGCTGAGAGCGACGAGCCGCTCCCACTTAGGCCACTTTGGGCCCATTGCGATGCAATATTTATTCCCTATTACCCTTTTTATACCCATGGAGAGGGTATATTAAAATTGTCCGGATGTTTGTAACGCATAGAAGGAAGCATCTCCGACCACATAAAGTATATATATTCTTGATCAGCATGACGAGCTGAGTTGATATAGCCATGTCCGTTTGTCCGTCTGTCCGTCCGTCTGTCCGTCTGTCCGTCCGTCTGTCCGTCTGTTTCTATGCTATCTCCTCCGTCAGTTTTTAAGCTATCTTAACCAAACTTTGCACGAAGTCTTTTGGTACAAATACGCTGCACATTTGTCGGAACCGGCCGGATCGGATGACTATAGCATATAGCTCCCATAGGAACTATCGGTTGAAAAACTAGTTTTAGTGAAAAAAAACTTTTTTGTTTTTAATGTTATCGCTCCCAACGCTCGTATTTATAAGTTTTTAATGATTTCACATAATTTCACCAATCCTTGTCAAAATCGGACAACTATATAGTATAGCTGCCATACAAAAGTTAGGTCTGAAAAAAGTCTTGAGTGAGAAAAACTTTTTTTTTTTAATGTTATAGCTCCCAACGCTCGTATTTATAAGTTTTTAATGATTTCACATAATTTCATTAAGCCTTGTCGAAATCGGACCACTATATAGTATAGCTGCCATACAAACTGTCAGTCATATATCAAGCTCCAAGGGTATATAGACTTCGGTCGAGCCGAAGTTAGCTGGCCTCTATTTTTATACCTTTGGAGAGGGTACATTAAAATTGTCCGGATGGTTGTAACGCAGAAAGACTCCCCTATATATATTCTTGATCAGCATGACGAGCTGAGTTGATATAGCCATGTCCGTCTGTCCGTCCGTCCGTCCGTCTGTCCGTCTGTCCGTCTGTCCGTCTGTTTCTATGCTATCTCCTCCGTCAGTTTTAAAGCTATCTTAACCAAACTTTGCTCGAAGTCGTTTTGGTATAAATACGCTGCACATTTGTCGGAACCGGCCTGATCGGATGACTAAAGCATATAGCTGCCATAGGAACGATCGGTTGAAAATCTAGTTTTAGTGAGAAAAACTTTTTCTGTTTTTAGAGCTATCGCTCCCAACGCTCGTATTTATTAGTTTTTATGATTTCACAAAATTTCACCAAAGCTTGTCGAAATCGGACTACTATATAGTATAGCTGCCATACAAAAGTTAGGTTGGAAAAGAAGTCTTAGTGAGAAAAACTTTTTTGTTTTCAATGTTATCGCTCCCAACGCCCGTATTTATAAGTTTTCAATGATTTTACATAATTTCAACAAGATTTTTCGAAATCGGACCACTATATAGTATAGCTGCCATACAAACTGTCAGGCATATATCAAGCTCCAAGGGGATATAAACTTCGGTCGAGCCGAAGTTAGCTTGCCTCTATTTTTAATACTGAGGTGGGTCCTCGTTACTGAACCATTGTGTGGACAGAATAAATTTGAGTAGAGCTGGGATCTCTAGCCCGGATGTCTCCGAGAGGTTGAGTAGCAGAGGTTGACCAAGTGTCCTGAGTCTCCCTTCCTCTCAGGCGGGGGCAATGGCACAAAAGGTGTTGTACCGATTCCTCCTCTTCTTTGTGTCCGCAACTTCTGCAAAAGTCGTGGTAAATGACGCCTAGGCGTTCTGCGTGTCTGCCAATGAGACAGTGACCTGTAAGGGTCCCTACCAAAAGTGCTATGTGGTTTCTTCTGTGACGTAAAAGTGTGTTAGTACGTTTTTGGTCGAATGTTGGTTGCACAGGAGGAAAGGGTTTTCCACCGATTCGTAGCGAGACGAAGTGTTTCAGCTTTAGTGTGAAATTTATATGTCGCCATAGGAATCCCTATCGTGCTCCTCTCTGAAAGGAGCTCGATGGTGGTACCTATTCTGGCCAGTTTGTCCGCAGACTCATTACCTTCTATGTTGCGATATCCAGGCACCCATATAAGGTGTATACTGAAATGCCGTGCGATCTCATTCAGAGATGAGCGACATTCCGTAAGTGTTTTAGCATTGTTGGTGTGTGAGTCAAGTGCTTTAAGGGCGGCTTGACTATCTGAATATAAATACATTTCCTTCCTTGACCGTGAGTGTGCTAAGGTAGGTGGCAGCTTCCTGGATGGCTAGCACTTCCGCTTAAGGTACACACTACAGTGGTCAGGAAGGCGGAACGATAAGTTCAGATCTAGGTTGGGAGAGAATACTCCCCCCTCCTACTTTTTCGTCGAGCTTAGAACCATCGGTAGATGTTAATGGCGTTAGCTCTGCTGTGGGGCAGGTTGTCCCAATCGTTTCGGCTTGGAATATAGACGTCGTAAAATTTGTCGAACGTCGTTTGTGGAATACAGTAAGTTGTCTGAAATTAATGGTATCCTGTTTTGGTCTTCGAGTATGGAGGCGTGTCCCGAATTGCCCCTGTTCCAGGTATCGGATTCTCGTAGTCTAAAGGCTGTTGTGGTAGCCATTGCTTAGCTACGAGGTCTAGTGGTAGAAGGTGAAGAAAGTATTTAACGCTTCCATTGGTGTCGTTCGGAAAGCGCCGCTAATACAAATTTCCGCACTTCTCTGTACTTTGTGCAGATTGTTCAGGGCTGATTGTTTCCCGAGTGCCGGGCCACCATACCTGGTAGCTCCATGAATAGTTATGGGGCGTACGCGCTTGTGTAAAGCCAATTGTACAATGGATGGGGAAAAACCTATCTGCGGCCAAAAAGGCCATTTACCAGCAGGAAAAAGAGCAATGGTTGCCTTCTCATACGTTCCATAATGTTGTCATTCCAGAGTAGTTTCTCATCTAGAATGACACCCAAAGTATTTGGCATTGTCACCAAATACAAGGCTTACTCCGTTGATTTTAGCCGAATAAGATCAGGAATTTTGGACTTTCGGTAAGAAGCACTAGGCCGTATTAGCCAGGTTTACGCCCTAGCCACAAGATCTTGTCCACTGAGCAAGTGTTGTCAGTGCGGTCTGCACGAGGTCACACAGCGTTTGATGAAACATTCCACATTTGTAGATGGCAATATCATCCAGCGTAGGCCACCACTTCGTGTCCTCCGCCTCCATTAGCCGCAGCAGTTGGTTAACTGTTACAACCTACAGAAGCGGAGAGAGAACACCTCCTTGCGAAGTGCCTCTGCTTACACATCTTCGATAGCCCATTATCGATAGCCCATTTAATTCTGGTCTCCGTGACAATGGTTTTGTCGTATTGCATAGAAAGGTCGGTTGGCCTAACCTGAGGTATTAAGTCAAGGGAGCATTCAGGGAAGTGAGTGCTTAGCAGAAGATTTAGAGATTCTTCGCTCGAGTCGATCCAGGTTCTGTTTTTTGTAAGAGTCCTGGCGAGGTTGGTGAGCTAGCTAGGATCTTTCTGAGCCGTGATGCATCAGAAGTAGATTCAATATTACTACAGTAATGGACCCATTAGGAGGAGCTTTTACACTCCTTGGCAGCTTTCTTAAGGCCTACATTTTGTTTATATAAGTCCCAAGCGGTTGTTTGACCGTTATATTTGGCTACGTTAAATGTATGACGACATTCCTTTCGAGCCTTATCCAGCTCTGCAGACCACCAAGGGGAGGTTTAAAAGTGGATTTAATTTTTTTATTTCCGTACTTGGTGTGTATGGTGGGGACGATCCAAGCTCTTTAGAGAGAAGTTGATTGTGTACTTCACAATTGTCTTTTTGGATTCTGTATCTGTATGGGCGATGGACACTTATTTGTTATTACAACCTCGAGATGAGGGTTATATCTAAAGCCTCTCTTCTATTTTTGATAATAATGGTGGGGTCGTTCCCTTTATTGGCAATATGCAAATCTGTCTGTAACAGGTAGTTGTACAGTGATTCACCGCGCTCATTTATATCTGTACTGCCCCATTGTGTGTGGTGTGCGTTGGCATCGCGTCCTAAAATAAGGCTTGTGTGAGTGTGACTGTTGCTTCCAGTTAGGTTCGGAATATGTTTGGTGGTGGGGGCTCTCAGTGTCATGAGCCACTTTAAGACTTAAGAGTTAGAGCCACAAATTTTTCATGAAAGTAGGTTATATACCTGTAGACACAACAGACAGTTAAGCGAAAACTGTCACTCTATATGTATAAACGCATTGATCCCACACTATAAGTAGAGCCACAAATTATTGCATGTATGTAGGTGTACACCGTACCCAGACAAAGTTTGCTCAGGTTTGGCAAATTCCTCTTTATCTTGTTCTAACCGCGAAAAACTGTCAGAGCTACAATTTGTAAGTTTGAACCTAGTGACTTAATATATATCCAGTTAGGCCCAATAACTATCTATTCTGTGTACCTCAATGAGATCCGAGCAAAAACTGTCGGGGCACTCGACCGCAACACTCTTACTTGTTAGCTTTAACTCGTAGTTCCTTGCGGACGTCGTTGATTACAGCAATTGGGGATTTTTTTACCGTGGGAAATTTTGTTTTGGTTATGTTTGGCTTAGACATCTCCATTGTTCTTGCAAAGGTGTTTTGCTCCAATTGTTCGACTGCGGGGGTTGTTTTATGGTTGCACGTGTTTGTTTTTCACCGATCAGTGTGTTGTAGTTAAATAAAGTCACACGCTAGGCTGAGGATTGGTTTTGGGGGTGGGGGAAGTTTGAGGTTCGAGTTTTGAGGATCGTTAATTGATTAATTTATTGTTTTGGGTTCGACGCTCACGTCTGGTGGCGGTCCATAGCAGGGGTGGGAGGAAGTTTTGAGGGTCGTTAATTGTTTAATTTATTGTTTAGGGATCTCATGTGTTTTTTAGATCAATGGAAATATGATTGTTCTTGCCGCTTATTGATTCAAGCACAATTTGGGGGTGGGGTGATTGTTTATGGGTGCACGAGTTTGTTTTCACCGGTCAGTGCTTTGTTGTTAAATAAAGACTCACGCTTGGCTAAGGGTCGTTTGTGGGTCGATGTGTTCTCTCTGTCACACGCTAGGCTGAGATTGGTTTTGGGATCGATGCCCACCCATCTAGTTGCGAGCCTTAGCAGGTATACACCCAATTGTTTGGTTGCATGTGTTGTTTATTAACTTAGTTTTAACCTAACACATAAGATGGACAAAATTTTGTTTTTCTATACAAATTAGTTGCGTACCCCTGCGGGACGACCATAAGGCAATGCTTCGCAGAGGCATCAACCGCATTATATTCAGTTATGCCCTTCTTGATCGCTCAAGTCTGCGTAGCTCGATAAGGGCGCTGGCTGCAAAATTGCTGGTCGCATCCCAAAACCGCTCGCTCGAAACCATTAGGTTGCAGAAGTTGTACGCGGTAACTTCCTCGCCTGCAATGTCCCTGAGTGTACTCCTTTGTTCTTCAAAGCGTCCACATCTAAACAGGACGTGTTGCGCGTCCTCTGAGGTACCTCCTCCACACCAAGTGCACTCGGGACTGCTGTCGTGCCCGAAGCGATGGAGGTAGCTTCTAAAGCATCCGTGCCCGCTAAGAATCTGGGTGAGGTAAAAATTCACCTCCCCATGACGCCTCTCGAGCCACGGCTTGATTTTAGGGATTAGCCTATGCGTCCAGCGACCTTTCGAGGCTGAGTCCCAAGAGTTCTGTTACTTCATAAGACTCTCCTGTCTAACTGCAGCTCTCTTGACATTGCGTGCTGTTCCAGTTGTCGGCTCGCGAGTTACCACCTTTACGGTCTCACCTCCTAAACCACCTAGAGTCCATCCATACCTTAGATCACCTTGAGTCCGCCCCTGTACAATACCCTCGAGTCCGCCCCTGACCGATTGCAAACGATCGGGTTGATGACATGCACAAGCATCCGGCCCTTAGCAGGCCAATAGCCAAGAATATGATAGGTCAGCATTTTTAGGCACAGACATGTGTGGGCTAACAACCACTTGAGTTACCAAAACAACTAAAAATACAAAGAGACCGGCAACCACTTGTAAAACCAAAACAACAATGTAAAACCAAAAGGAAATATAACACTAAGCATTTGTCAAACCAAAAGGAAATATAACACTAAGCATTTATTATACATATATACATTTTTGACTGCCTATGTGCAGCTTACATACACTTTCGCTGCCTATGTGCAGGTTATATACATTTTCGCTGCCTGTATGCAGTTTTTATATTCTTAAGGGCTCTTCGAGCATTTCATGTTTCGGAATAAACTAGACTTGTACGAGAAATCAAACCACCAAGACGTATTCTTTTAATTTTCTAAATCCAAAGTCAAAACCCAAAACCCCAAGAACATAGGATCAGGAAGGACGAGAGATGACCCCATGCAATACAAAAAAGTGCAACTAAACTAAAGTTGAAACTAAACCCAGACATCGTCCCAGCAATAACACCCCCACTTCAACCACATCCATTCCAATGGAGAGTTTTTCGCAACCACGATTGATACCGAGTCCAATCGCTCCGGACTTGTAACTGGCGCAGTCGAACAGGCCTTCGAAGACCAGAAGGGAACCACTTCAGGATGAAGCTGATTTCATTATTATTACTCAAGTAAGTGCAAAAGGGTGACCAATGTGAAAGCATAGTACGCGAAATAATTTGACACGTGTTTTCCCGATTTTGGAAAATCCGCACACGTGGAAAATTCTGAATCCAAAAAAGTATTTATCATACGATTGGCTTAAAACTCGGTTTGTAAGTATAGAATACGAAATAGTTTAAAATGTTATATTCCGAGGTTGCAAAATTTGACCTGACGGTCGAAAAATTCCCGGAAAATTCTGCATGAAAAAAACTATTTTTCATCCGATTGGCTTGAAACTCGGAGTGTAAGGTCAAAATGAGAATTTATTTTGTTTTTAATTTTCCGATGTTGGAAATATCGCCGGGATACTCACTGTGAAGTGAATGGGATGTGGGACGGATGTGGGTGGAATGTGGGTGGTATGTAGGTGGGAAGTGGGTGGGATGTGGGTGGCAAGTGGGTGGAATGTGGGTGGGATGGAAATGGGAAGTGGATGGTATGTGGGTGGAATGTGGTGGTAGTTGGGAGGGATGTTGGTGGGATGTAAATGAGAAGTGGGTGGGATTGGGGCGGTAAGAGGACGGGAAGTGTGCGGTATGTTGGTGGCAAGTGGGTGGAATGTGGGTAGGATATGGGCGGGAAGTGGGTGGGAAGTGGGTGGTATGTGGGTGGGAAGTGGGTGGGATGGAAATGGGAGGTGGATGAGATGTGGGAGGAATGTTGCGATAAGTGGGAGGTATGTGGGAGGGATGTGGGTGGGTAGTGGGTGGGTTGGAAATGGGAAGTGGATGGGATGTGGGAGGGATGTGGGTGGGATGTAAATGGGAAGTGGGTGGCATTTGGGCGGAAGAGGGCGGGAAGTGTGCGGTATGTTGGTAGCAAGTGGGTGGAATGTGGGTGGGATGTAGGTGCGAAGTGGGCGGAAAGTGGGTGGGATGTGGGCGGGAAATGTACGGGAAGTGGGTGGGATGTGGGCCTGAAGTGGGTGGTAAGTGGGTGTGCGTTGGTTATGTACTGTTGAAGGCGCAGCGAAGCGTGACGGGCTTTGCTAGTAAATATATATATAACAAATATCTTTTTAAGTCATCTGCGAACATCAATGCACGAGAATGTTTAATTACATTAGGCAGGTCGTTAATAAATAACAAGAAGAGAAAAAAGGTCCAAGATGGCTACCTTGGGAACAAAAACCGGATAAAAAGTGCAACTATTAAATACAACTTTCTGAGTTCTAGACTGAAGATAAGATTTTATCCAACTAGGAAGCCCCAGCGGAAATCCCAACAGACGCAATTTCAGAGTCAGAGGACAATGAGGAAAACTGTCGAAAACCTTACTAAAATCGGTGAAAATAACATCTGTTTGTTTACCTTGAGTGAAACCATGAATCGCTGAAGAAGTAAATTCCATTAGGTTTGTAGTAATGGATCTGTTTTTAACGAATCCATGCTGGTTCGGTGAAATAAAGGAGAACAGGAATGTTGTAATTGAGATGTTAAAATTTGCTCAAAGAGTTTAGGTATTGCAGACAGTTTTCGCAATGCCCTTGTAGTTAGAAATATCAGAACGTGGACCTTTTTAATGTAAGGGAATGATGAAAGATTCTTTCCATGGAGCTGAACACTTAAACTGTTCAAGTGATTTAGAGAACAAGATGTGGATATGGTGGGCAAGCAAGTCTGCGCATTGTTTTAAGATGCACGATGGCACATTATCAGGGACAAGAAAAAGGTTAGATTTAATGAAAGTGAACCATTCAGGGCCAAGAAAAAGGTTAGATTTTAATGAAAGTGAACCATTCAGGACAGAAGAAAAAGAAATCGTGGGGCAGCGTATAAAATCATACGATGAAATATGATAAGAATAGCTATTGCTGGCATCGGACGACGAGTAAGTTGAATGAAAAAAATTTTGCGAAGAGATTTGCAATCTCAATATCAGACGAGGCATTTTCATGTTCATAGAACAGGGAAGAAGGTAGGAATTAGAACGTCGCACAGTGGGGCGAAAAGGCCAAAATCGCGCCATAATTCGATCGATGTCTATCTTAGTTATCTCTGCAGTCAATTCTGCGTTTTAAAAAAAATCGCCTAGTAGTGTTACCATAGTTACTACCTTCAAATCCAGAATTCGGGAAATCAATAGGTAAGCCTAGTTTTCCTTGAATTCGTTCTGAATTCGGTATTTTGCTTGGGCAATAAATTCTTTGTCCTATACCGATCTGGCTTGCCACCTTCTTATAGGCATTTCACGTCAGGCAATAACACTACTAAATTAAACACTTCCTGCCTCATTTTCCATGGTTATTTATAGAAAAGTGTTTTCAAATTTAATCCACTCGCAAATATCAAGAAAGTAAACAAACAAAACAGATGCTGGAACAGCTGATTAATGACATTAAACATGCGCGCGAATGTTCCAGGACTGGCGATACTTGAATTTTGAATATGACTTCACTTACTAAAATTCAATTTTCTCAGAAAAGGCAAAAAAGGGCGCGATAACTTTTTCAAGACATAAAGTTTAATATTGAAACTTTTTTTTAAATTTATTTCAAAGAGCGATCGCGCGAGTTACAGTCTTGTGTCCGAGGGAGCAGAGGAGGCCTCCTGCCTGAGAATAAAACGACTGTCTTGCTTGGAGTACAAAATGAGAATGCCTGTTTATTACAAATAAAGTATGTGTATGTGTCAGTGTATGAGAATGTGTGTGATTGTCAGAGATCTTGCATGTTGGCGATTTTGTTGTTGTCCATCAGCGCTAGGCTTGCAGTTTCCAAGTTGTTTTCCTGTGACCGTGTCATGCTGGTGGTACGTTCATGCCGGGAAGATGTAGCATGTTAACTCCTCCCCCCCAGTCCGAAGAAAAGGCCATTGAGGGAGAATGGCCGGATCGGAGAAGGGTGGTTAGCCCAGTAGGGCTAGCACTTTGTCATCCACATAAGTGAACTTCATTTCCAGCGAATGTTTGGTTATGGTATCTCGATGTTTGTGGGATGTAGTATGGGTCGTCCAATGGCTATAAGCAAGCGTTCCCTTCGGCATTAACCACCATTTCTTCTCCGGTCGGAGAAGGGTGGTTACAGCAGGGCTAACCTTTGTCATCCACATAAGGACTTCTTCCAGCGAATTTTGGTTATGGTATCCGAGTAGGGTCGTCCAATGGCTATAAGCAAGCGTTCGCCTTCGGCATTAACCACCAATTGTCCAGTGATGTGTATGACCTTATAGGAGGCACTTTTGATGTTGATGCTACGTCCACGACTGGTCAAGGTGCACTTTAAGCGCACAAACAAATCACGATGATGTGTACTAACATTAAATTCTTGTGAATGCTCGTCCTTGATTTTATCAGTGATGCCATTGCGTTTGAGATTAAGAGCCTCTTTGATCTCAGCGTGATCGTATCGATGCGAATACTCCCAGATCTGCTGGCCAAGAGTATCAATCTTGGTGATGCCCAAATAATCAACAATATTCTCAGTGACATAGGTAATGTCACCCTCACGGGACAGCACTAGAAGAAAGCCATCCATTGTCTGTTTGAGTAGTTGACTGGCTTCGGGACATTTTAACCAATCTTCTTTGTTGATTTCCAACTTGGGTTTAACTTCCTAATCGTCAGAAGTAGAATCAATATCTTGTTTTATTAGGTCTTTGTAGTCGCGTAGTTTAGGCACAAATTGCACCAATTGTTGTGGTTTTGCGCTGAAGTAGTTTTGCTCGATTCTTAGGCACTTGTGCTGGTATTGGTGGATGTTGTTGTTGGTGAACGCCGTGAACTCCGACGACATTATGAATTTATACATTTTGTATGGGTAAATGGGTATCTTAATGTTAAACAAGAGTGTTGTGTTGAAGGTATAACATGGGGGTAATTTGTAAATGTGTTCATCTAATGCTAACGTTACATTTTGTTTACAAATTATCTCTCTTATATGTTGTATTTGTTCCTTATTAAATAACAATTTAGGGATAATGTTTGTTTCTGGCTGGGCTTCTTGTTTTTAGTTTGTTTTGTGTCGGTTTTAGTATTTTTCCTAACTGTTTTTCTAATTTTTTGTTTGTGTAACTTTTGACCTCTAGTTGTTAGGAAATTGACGCCTTTGTCTCTACCTACTTTGTGTAGTGAAAATCTCGGTGTCATCTTGTTTCTACGGTTTTCTTTTCTAAATAACGTGTCATAAGGCTCGACTTGGACTGGTGTCTCTCTATCCTCGTTTAATTTAGCCAATCTTCTTTCTGTGGTCGCGTTTAAATGTTCTTTTACTTTTGGGTATATGACTTCTCTAAATTCGTTTAATTTCTTAAGGTAGTCGTGGTGGTTGTCGAATGTTATTGTTTTGTTGAATATGTGAGTTCTTCCATGGAAGAGCTCGAAAGGGGTATAGGAAGTGCTGGAGTGTATTGCATTGTTATATGTTGCTACTGCTTCTGCGAGTATTTGGTCATGCCCGCATTCTAGGCGTGCTTCCTTTCTTTTGTTCTTGATTATCCTGTATAGTTCGGTTAAGGTGGAATGCAGCCTTTCGACAAAAGCGTTGCCGTTGATTGGGTTAAGAGGTCATTGAATAGACTGCCCGAAAATTCCGCGCCCTGGTCGAAAATTATTTTCTTTGGTGCGCCGTAGTGACTTATGAATTGTAATAGGGCATCGGAGACTTTTATTGAATTCCTATTGCTAAGGGGGTACGCTTGCTCTAGTTTGGTGAATTTGTCAATAATGGTGAGGTTACAAGTATTATTAATGGAATATATGTCTATGTGCACGACCGCCAATGGTCCCTCTGGGGCGGTTGGGGTTTGCATCAATGGTCTGTGGGGGTGTCTATCGTACTTGAGGGTTAGGCAGGTATCGCAATCCTTTATTATTTTTGTGATAATGTCTTTTAAATGCGGAAAATAAATGTCCCTTTTCAAATGGTTATATGTTTCATCTACCCCCTATGATTGGTGTTAATGTGGTATGCACGAATTTTGTTTTCCTGGTCATGGGGATTAGTGATTTCGGTTAGCCGTATTTTGCAGCGGGCAATTTTGTAGAAGTCATTTTCGGAGAAATAGTTATTATAGGACTCTTCTATTATTTTGAAAATATCGTCTGGTGCAAATATTGCGAATGTTTTATTCGGTTTCAGGATTGTTTGGAGGGTGTTTGTAACGGAGTCGAAGGTAAGCACGGGTTCTGTGATTATGTGTCTTATTTTATTGGCAAATGGTGTGTCTACTTGACGTCGTTATTCCGATGTGGAATATTATTTGATTATTGAAGTGATTTAGTGGTTGTGAAGCGATTGGTATAATTTGTGGGTCTTCGTTTATGTTCAAGTTTGATTTAATTCTGCTGAGTGCGTCAGCGACTACGTTTTGCGACCCTTTTTTGTAAACGATTTCGTAGTCATAAGCGGCCAGGATGGTTTTCCATCGAAGTAGTTTTGGGTTCTGGCCTTTCAGATTTTCAAGAAAGATTAATGGCTTATGGTCTGTGACTATTTTGAATCTACGCCCGAAGAGGTATGGTCTAAAATGACCTACAGACCAAATGATAGCTAGCATTTCTTTCTCTATCGTTGAATAACGGATTTCCGTGTCCGATAGTGTCCTGCAAGCGAAAGATATGGGTCTGTCGTTAGTGTCTGGGCCTTGTGACAACACAGAGCCTATCGCATAATTACTTGCGTCTGTGGTCAACGTGAACGGTTTGTTGAAATCAGGGTATGTGAGTACGGGATCATTACAAAGAAGATCTTTTGACGTTTCGACTGCTTGTTTAAATTCATCGTCTATTACACTGTTCAACAGTGAAAAGTATCCAGAGCATCGTTAACTTGTTCCAACGTACCTACTCATGCTGATTACGAGATGGTATGTCAAAGTCATATCTTAGTTTCCGTTTCCAAGATATTCGCGAAAAACTAAATTTCCGACTTTTTGCCGTTTTATAATTTTTGTAGGCCACACTAAGCAATAATTGCTTGTTTTATGAAGCTTCTAGGATGGTACACACATCATTTCAACTGAGAAAAATCAAACACGCCATATAACTATTGCCAATGGTATCGAAATTGGCCTTCAAAGTCAAATTTTACTTGATTTATAGCAATTTCGTCAAACTAAACCATTTGCTACAAGACATTCTATTTGTCGGACATTTATTGGCGTCATATCATCATATAGTTCAACAGATGCACTAATTATGGTAATTTTTTGGCAATTTTTTCATGACCGCAAGCAAAGTTACAGCCAATAATATCCGAAAATTAAGATTAAAATTTATGGGAGGCAAACTAGATTCCCACCCCAAATTTTTATAGCAGTTTTAAAAAGGCAACTTGATATAGCATTGGATTAACTAAATATTTAATGTAATGTTAAATAACAACATTCATGGAATGCTACGTTAACATTTGAGGATAGTAGAACCATGGCAGAATTATAAAAAGGCTACTTGGATACTAATAAATGAGCCTTAAGCTTTTGTAATTTTCATTAAATGTTTTAAAATTTTACAAGTTGTCGGATTGAGTTCCTTAAATTCAGAATACGGAGAACTTAGTTCGTCAGCACAGCCACATTAATAACGCAAGCTGATTTGAATGATCTTGTAAGGGACTTAGAATTACCAAAGAGCTAAGCTGAACTTCTAGGCTCGAGACTTCAGCAATGGAACCTTTTTTCGAAAGTGATGAGAACTTAGCACGTTGTAACGATGTCAGTGGATAATTGGAGGCCAAATTCATCACATAAAACAAGCACGAATGGAGACTCTTTATGGATAGCTCTTAAGGCAATTTTAAAAGCTGTTTTATTACATAACGAAAATAGTGCATTTTCTATTCCCATTGGCCACTCTGTACATATGAAAAAGAGCAATGAAAGCATGATAAACTCTGTGCTGCATATTAAATGACCACCAGTGGCAAATTTGCGGAGATTTGAAGATCTTAGATCTGCTCCTAGGACTACAACTAGGATACACGAAATTTTGTTGTTTCATTTTCGAATGGGATAGTCGTGACAGAAAGGCAAACTATATAAATAAGTGGTGACTTCTTGCAAATTAGTTGACCCAAAAAAGGTTTTTTTTCCACCGTAATACTGATGAAGAATTTCGGTAAAGCAATGGATAAAAATGCCGATGCTTTCCAATATCTACGCCAGAAGTTTTCCAGACTAAGCGAAGCTAAGATAAAGGAAGGTGTTTAGAAATTTATTTAATGACTAGCTGACCCGACAGACTTCGTCCTGTCAAAAAGATTTGTAGATAAACAAATCTGATGGTTTTCCAACACGGGAACAGGCAACATACAATTGACCATGTGAGAAACATGGGTTTTCTAGATTAATACCACAAACACTTAATGATTGCCCTTGGGACTTGTTTATAGTCATAGCAAAAGCAAGCCGCACTGAAAACTGTAGTCGTTTAAACTCAAATGGCACATCAGTCGGAATCATTGGGATGCGCGGTATGAGAACATCTTCTCCTTTATACTTTCCTTTGAGTATAGTTGCTTCTATCACATTGTTTAGTAATTTTTTTATCGCTAACCGTGTACCGTTGCAAAGACGCGGTTGGTTGATATTTCGCAACATTATAACCACCGATCCAACCTTTAATTGAAGATTGTGAGGTGGCAATCCTGGCAAATCCAGCGAGTTTAAAAATTCCGGTGGATAGTTGACTACATCATCTTGATTAGTAGCCGAATCAACTGATTTATATATCCTCAATTCGCCTGTAATTTGTTCTTGAATTTTGAAATTTAATTCATTTACATCTATGTTTTTTGCAGCCAGTATAGCTCGTTCGCTCAACCAATCATGGTTTCTGTAATTTTGCGAAACATCTGGAAACACCTTCTGAATAAGTTCATCTTTTGATCGAGTTAACTGACAAAAACTTTGAGGAAAGTTAATGCAGCCAGTCAACATGTCTATAGGAAATTTGCCATTACCAATGTCAATGAGTTGTTTAGAGAATATGTTTCCAGATTGGTTATTTTGCAACTCGACACGCATATTCTTGCTTAAATGAAGTACTTTGACATGTTTCCACAAATTGGAGGACTTTAGACATGCATTGAGTTCATCAGCTGGCGTTGACGTGGAATCACTGGCAATGTTTGACGAAAATCTCCTGCTAATAAAATCATTGCACCACCAAATTGGTTATTATTGCTCCGTAGATCTTTTAAGGTTCTGTCTAAAGCCTCCAAAGATTTTTTTATGTGCCATCGTGCATTCATCCCAAACAATCAATTTACATTGCTGCAAAACCTTTGCCATTGCAGAGTTCTTCGAAACGTTGCAGGTTGGAGTTTCAATGCCTTGCATATTTAATGGCAATTTTAGTGCTGAATGGGCTGTTCGACTACCTTCAAGCAAAGTTGCTGCGATTCCCGACGAAGCGAGTGCAAGTGCAATTTTATTTTGTGAGCGAATTGTTGCTAATATTAATGAAATCAAAAAGTTTTTCCTGTACCACCAGGTGCATCTAAAAAGTAAATCCCTCCAGTTTCATCATTTGTTACTTTCATAAGAGTTTCAAATACATACTTCTGTTGTTCATTTAACAGTGGAAGATTTGTTTGAATTAATTCTTTCAAAGCGTTAAGATCATACAGTCTTTCTCGATGCAACTCTTGGTTAAAAGCGTCATGCATTGGACGATTGGGCGCGGTCAGGCTAATTGAATTAATAGTTTGTTTGACATTATCAAGCACATGTCCTCAATTGAAATCAATGCTTCATTGTAAATTTCTTCACTGATTTGTATATTTGGATTTCCCATTCTATTCCGTATTTGATACAAAATATCATCACACATATAATCTTTGTACTTGATCCACAAATCAATTGGGTTTGATGGAAAGCATGTAGATATGATTATAGAAAACAATGTTCGTATTTGATGAGCGTGTGATGATATTACAGCATCATTGAGAGTTTGATCCCAATGAGCGTCATTTTCAAGCAATTGCAAACGTTGACAGGCTTCTCTGTAGGATCCACACAATTCACCATCAACAGTTCGTAACTGTTGGAATGATGTTGGGCCACGTACATTGACTAATAGCAGTCGTAAATAAAAACATTCATCATTGCTTGGATGTACTGAATAAATCCGGCCAATCGCATCGGTGGAATATACATCTGTATATCCTGGAACTGGCTTTCCTTGTTTCGGAAACTGATGCATTTTATCTTGCGTGCCGAAACTAATACAAAAGGAACATACCTACATTGCTTAGACAACAGTGAGTGCTTGTAATTTAATATGAACTTTATACCATAGCAATAAAGCTCAAATTGACTACGTTTTAGTTACAAATCATTTGTATGGGAAAAAGAAAAGGGCTATTTTTAGGGTTTTTCCAGCAATAATTCTAATTTTTCTCGCCGTAAAAACCATCCTTGAACTTCAACGAACATTTTAAAAAAAGATTTGGCCAAATTGGTCCAGGCGTTGTTGAGTTATGCGATGATGATAACTCCGACCTAGTCATAGAAGGTAAACAAAATTTGTAAATTTATTACAAGATAATTGTAAATCTGTTTTTAAGGAAAAGAAAAAAAGCCTGGGACGACTTTCGCCTTGTCGCAAATAATTTCTTAGGAAATAAGAGGAATGTCAACTATTCTGAACCAGTTCAAAATATGCTATCATCCTTTCAAATTCTGCGCTGGAAAGGACATGCTACCAGTAAGCATGAAAAAGCTCCAGTAAATCATATGAACAAACGGAAGGCGAAAGACTTTGGGAGACCGAAACTGAGATGGGAAGACCAGGTGCGGAAAGACATAGCCAATCTGGGTTTGGTGCCAGCTAGCAAAAAGCCGAAACGACTGGCGGGCATTAATTGCAGCGGCGGAAACCGTTAAGCTAAGAGGGAGAACTAGACTTTTCTTTTAAATACTATCCGCATATGTTAACGTAGCATTCCATGAATGTTGTCATTTTATATTACATTAAATATTTAGTTAAGCCAATGCTGTATGAAGTTGCCTTTTTAAAACTGCTATAAAAATTTGGGGTGGGAATCTAGTTTGCCTCCCATAAATTTTAATCTTAATTTTCGGATATTATTGGCTGTAACTTGCTTGCGGTCATGACAAAATTGCCAAAAAATTACCATAATTAGTGCATATGTTGAACTATATGATGATATGACGCCAATAAATGTCCGACAAATAGATGGCTTGTAGCAAATGGTTTAGTTTGACGAAATTGCTATAAATCAAGTAAAATTTTACTTTGAAGGCCAATTTCGATACCATTGGCAATAGTTATATGGCGTGTTTGATTTTTCTCAGTTGAAATGATGTGTGTACCATCCTAGAAGCTTCATAAAACAAGCAATTATTGCTTAGTGTGGCCTACAAAAATTATAGAACGGCAAAAAGTCGGAAATTTAGTTTTTCGCGAATATCTTGGAAACGGAAACTAAGATATGACTTTGACATACCATCTCGTAATCAGCATGAGAAGGCACGTTGGAATTAGTTAACGATGCTCTGGATACTCACAAAAGGTCACAATTTGTTGAACTGTGTTATTATTGATTTCTTTCCTTTTAACTGTTTCGTTATGGGTTTAGTTATTTTCGCGAAGTCCTTTATAAATTTCCTGTAATACCCTAATAGTCCTAAAAATGACTTAATTTCCCTAGCAGTCTTCGGGCAGGGAAGTCCTTGATGGCTTGAATCTTAAGTGGGTTTGATTTGACTCCTTCCTGGGTGACGATGTGTCCCAGGAAGTCGATTTCCTTCCTTAAAAGTTACACTTGCTCGGTTGGATTTTTAGGTTTGCGTTTTGGAGTTTTGTAAATACAGATTTAATATCTGCTATATGTTTTTTGGAGTGAGGGTGAGAATACTATTATGTCGTCGAGATAGACGAGACAGACGTTACCGACTAAGTCACCTAAGACGTTGTCCATAACGCGTTGGAACGTGGCAGGGGCGTTCTTGAGACCGAAGGGCATTTTCGTGAACTCATAATGCCCATTTTCGACGGTGAATGCCGTCTTGCTTGCGTCGTGTGGGTTCATTTGAATTTGGTGAAAGCCACTTGCTAAGTCTAGTGTTGTGAAATACATGGTCCTTCCTAACCTGTCTAGTATATCTGCAATGTTCGGGATGGGGTATCTATCAGAGACAGTTTTCTCATTTAATTTCCGAAAGTCGATTACCAAGCGCCACTTTTTTCGCCTGTGTTGTCACTTTTCTTGGGTACGACCCAGACGGGTGCACTCCAAGGGGAATGGTTGTTTTTTATGATGTTTTGTTCGAGCATTTTTGAAATTTGCTTTCGAACTTCGTCTTTATGTACAAATGGGTAACGGTAAGATTTTGTGTGAATCGGTATATTATCTGTTGTTGGGATAGAGTGTTTGACGGCGTTGGAGAATGTTAGTTGATTGTTTTCGTCGTGGAAGAGTCTTTTGAATGACTTGCAAAGTTTGAGTATTTGTTGTTTCTCTTCGTTGTTGAGGTGCTCCGTCTGAATGTTTAATTGTTGGTCGTCCGGTCGTTCTGTATCTGTTGCCGCGGACATGCAGTTTAAGTATTGGTGGGTTTGTGGAGAGAATTCTTCTGCCTGTAACGGTTCTTCGAGGTAAAGTGTTTGAATCTGGTCTGAGTTATTGCAGACTTCGAAATAGGCGGATCCTGCGATTGCGGTGTATAAGCCGCCTGTTATGGATATTTGATTATCCAAATTCGTGGTTTCATATATAAAGTCTCCCTGCATGATGTTTACTGGGAGTGGTAATCGCATTTTGGTATTTTGTGGCAGGGTATGTAATGTGTCTACAGGGTTTGCCCTTGTGAGGATTGGGATGGCGGTTTCTGGTGTTTCAAGTATGGAGTCGGCAAAGTTTATTTTTGCATTTAGGCCGGATAGGAAGTCCATGCCTAGGAGGCCATTAAAGTGGGGGTGGAAATTGAATAGTAAGAACTTGAAATTGGGCATTTTTCCAAATTGTTTGAAATTTATTCTATCTGTATATTCCCGAATTTTGAATGTACTGAGTACAGTGTGGATATTGATATCGGAGGTTAGTTTTTTGATGTGGTCTACATTAATAAGTACTGGATTTATGAATGAGTAGGTAGATCCAGTGTCTATTAGGAATTTGAGAGGGTTTGACACCATGGAGTTTGGTGATAGAGAACAAATGGCAAGGAAGATCCGTGAGTCTTTTTGCTTATGTAGCCGACTGGCTTCCCGAGGCTTCTAATAAAAAATTTTGCATCATCGTTGATGTTACATAGGGGAGCGCTTGGATTATGGTTGTTCTTGTCTTGGTGGTTTAGGGTCTGAGCTGGTTTGTCGCCATTGTGGAAGGGGTTCATGACTAAAGTTTGTCTATCGTGTCGACCATTACTATTGTTATTGGAATTTCGTTGACGTGGAGAGCGTCTATTATTATCGTTGTTAAAGTTTAGTTGGCGCGATGGGAAACGACCACTATTATTGTTGTTGAAATTTTGTTGTCGCTGTGTAAAGCGACTATTATTGTCATTGTTGTTGTTATAATGTAGTGGTACATGACGAGACGTTGTTGTCATTATAATAGTTCTGTTGTCGTGGTATGTAGCGGCTATTGTAGTCACTGTTGGTTGGTTGCCTTTCGGCATATGGGTGATTCCTGTATATCGAGCTATCGCGTCGTCGGTTTTCCTGGTGTTTATTCAGGTTTCTAGAGAAGGTTAATTCGATCTGCCCATACTCGTACGCTTTCTCAATTGTATCTGGCTTTTGGTTCCTAATGGCTGACCTAAGTGGGTCCATTAATCCAACTAAGAATGTATTTAGGCAGAATCTGTCATACTGGTCACGTTTGGCCGTGAGGGAGTGTCCACTAGGGTCTGCTTCTCTGGCCAGTGACATTAATTCGCTTCTTATTTTCGTGGCTGTGTAATATAGTTTTCCCATACTAACAAGCATTTCCTCTGTTTTCTTGCTAGAGTATAGTCGTTTGAGGTTTGCTTTGATGTCATCCCAAGTGAGGAGTACATCGCAGACACTCAGCGCTTCGTCTGCCCTGCCTTTAATTTTGCCACGGATAGTTCCGAGTAAGTACTGTCCGCATGTTGTTTGGTCCACTGACCCGGCTAACAAAAGTAGCTGTTCTACTCTAACTATAAATCTATCGAGATTGTTAGGCGGGCCTTCGTAGGTGGGTAGTTGATGTACAAGGGCTAATAGTTGTTGTAGGTTCAGGCTGGTGTTTGTCAAAGTTGATGAATTGCTAACGGTGGGACCTAGTGGCCCTAATGCGTTACCGGAATCCATAGCGTTGGTGGGATTAATGTTTGGGGATTGAACTGTCTGGTTTTGCTCTTCTGTATCCATCGCTTCCCTTATCTCAGGTAGATTGGACCAGCTCCTTAGCCCTAATCTACCCCTAACTGTGTTACTAGTGGTGACTTTTCTTAACATTTACGTGTTCTGTGTTCTTACGTGTTACGTGAAATCTGTTTTATATATCGGGGTGTGTTAATGGTATGAATATAGTGTATATAAAATAGTAATAATATATATATGTGTATATTAATAATAAGTATATGTATTTTTGAAATATAGGGAAAATTCTGGGTGTGTATATTTACTATACGGTTTCCTCTTTCCTTGCTTCCTTGTGTTTAGTGTTACTTGTATGTTATTCGTGTAATGTTGCTGTGTTTCCTTCCACCTTTTTTGTTTTCTTGAATGGGTGTCATCGACTTCAACTGTAATGTATGTGATTTAGTAAATATACAATAGAGTGTATTTTATGTTTAATAGGTTAGTGAAAATGTGACAACAATAGAGGTTAAGTTGTTTGTGGCTTGTTTTGTTGTTCCCTTTTTGTCGTTTTCTCTTCTTTTTCTTGTTTTTTATTTTATTTTATTTTTAACTATTAATTTTTTATTTCTTTTCCTATTTATTTATTTCCTTTTTATATATATTTTCGTGGTGCGTAGTGTGCAAAAAAGGATTCAACAGTGAACAAGACAACGCGGCATTAAGTGTTGCTCCGCCATTCTGCTGCGTCTCGTTCTCGTCCTCGTTCTCGTTCTCGATGGCAGCCAAACATATAAATGTTTATTTGACATTTGCCGAAGGGAACAGTTTTACGGTGTATGACTTGCATTTTTATGCTTTGAATAAAATTTGTGCAGGTTTAAAATATTCGTTAATTTTTTATAGTATTATTGTTTTTATGTATATCACAATAATTAATTTGCGTTCATGTAAATTGATAAATGAAAACGATCCCGGTGCCTTAACAGCGATTGTTGTACACATATACGGTCGTTAATCAAACAACTTACATTTATCCTTGTAAACCACTGTGTGCGGATGGTCCCGGTGCTTTGTCGGCGATTGATGTACGCATTGGCGCGTCGGTGATATTTGAGGGCACGTCGATATTATTACTTGCTTTTTTCCTTTTTTTTTTTTCGCAGCGAGTTTTGGCCCCAATGAAGTCTAATGCTCGATTGATTTGTCTTCTTACGACTTCTCTCTTGTGTATATCAAACCACACTCGGTGACAGCCAGGCTATCGCCAGGCTAAAACGGTTCTTTCCAATACTACAAAACACACTCGACAACAGTGACACTAGGCTGTCATAGTGACGAAATTACTACTCTGATTAAATATCCAAAAAGCATACCCATACTCTCTCACACACGCATCCAACACCATGGTATAATACCGCACACACCAAGCGTTCTCCGACATACACACACACGGCCGCCACACACAGCAGTTTGAGATGTCAAATTTTTGATTTCGTTATTATTTTTTGTTGGTTTCTTTTTATGAGTTGCTGTGTGTGGATGATCCCGGTGCCTTATCAGCGATTGATGTACACATATACGGTCATCGCACACAGCAACTTGTCGGTATAATTGTTGTAAATTGTCCGCACAAGCGATCCCGGTGCCTTATCAGCGGTTGATGTACACATATACGGTCGCTTGCGTGGCAATTAGAATTTGATTTTGTTAGTTTCACTTATTTTATTTGCACTTGCACGTCAATTTGTTTTAGTTCTTTTGTTTTATTTTGCTTTGAAGTTGTTTTCTCTTACCCTACAAAGAAGTTAGAACTATAAGCGTAGTGGGCATGGTTAATCCCTTGTTCGTAGTCCGGCTGCGCCAGTTACAGTCTTGTGTCCGAGGGAGCAGAGGAGGCCTCCTGCCTGAGAATAAAACGACTGTCTTGCTTGGAGTACAAAATGAGAATGCCTGTTTATTACAAATAAAGTATGTGTATGTGTCAGTGTATGAGAATGTGTGTGATTGTCAGAGATCTTGCATGTTGGCGATTTTGTTGTTGTCCATAACCGCTAGGCTTGCAGTTTCCAAGTTAGTTGTTTTCCTGTGACCGTGTCATGCTGGTGGTACGTTCATGCCGATGTGGCATGTTAACTCGCGCGGGCGATTACTTTATGTCCAACAATAAGCAAAAAAATTTAGGTTTTTTGACCTTTTTCCAAAAATTAAAAATAAATATTAATTTTTTTTTTTTGAAAATTTGATTTATACCAATTAACTAAGAATAGTAAAAAGTAATACTTCCGATCGCCACATATCCGCATAAAAGTTTCTTATTCATGAAAAACGATTGCGAACATACAAGAAAATGACCTATTTTATGAATTCCTTAAAATCGAGTTCGAAAGGTGAACTTTAAATGCGTGTTGTGGGAGAACCAAATATCCTAGACTATTTTTCTTTTTTGATTATTACGCAACATTTAATCATCTTTCAAGTTGCCTTTAATTTTTCTTCAATATCTTAAAGTCGCTCCAACGTGCGTCGTTTAGAATTAACGAATTGGTAAAAGCTCTTTGGATCGTTACAAAAATTACTCAGTACTCGAGAGAGATAATTTTTATAGCAAATACAATTTCCTGAGGAATGGAGATATCAAAAAGTTCGTAAAGTTTAGAATAGAACAATTTGGTGGCAGCTTCAAGACAATGAACTTGGTTAAGAAATGAACAGTCAGTTTTAAGCAACAAATTGTTCAAGAGATTGAAGTTTGTTTTCCTAAAACAACGCCTAAGTAGCGCTTTAGTTGGCTCTACTTCTTTGGGTATGTCTGGAAGATCAAGAGGAAGATCTCTAAGGTTGGGCGATAACTATCTTCAGGCAAAGAAATGGGACATGTACGAGATAAAGTAGCACATGGGCTATCAGTAAATAATAAATCCACTATACGATCATGCGAATTTTTACGAAATTAGCTTGAAGCAGAGATAGGGAAACATGCTGTCCAGAAAACTATGCTGGCATGAAGGGAGAACAAATTCGAATCGGGGGATGAGACCTAAGAAACAAAGGGAGGATGAATGTCACCCAGGACGACTTGAAATCCCAGTCACAGCGGCAGGATTTGGAAATATACTCAATAACAGAAGCATGCTTAATAGTAGTAGTAGTAGTGTTGTTTTTATTGAGTAAGGGTAAAATATCAACAGAGTTATTACATATTTTTGCTGGCTTTACAATAATAAAAACGGTAAGTGTTATACAACAATGGTTTATTTAAAACTGTCAGTTGATTCTTGGTGTATTTTCCATATAAAAAATTATAAATATATGCTTGTCTGAGAGTCACTTTTCATTTAACTACTCCACCCACCGTCCCCGTTCGTCACGAGATAGTGGATCTTCCGTCAATGAGGGCGGCTCTACAGACTATTTTAGATAAATAAAAAAAAATAAAAATAATAATAAAATAAAAACTTAAAAATCTTCGTTTACAATTTGTCTCCGATATTTTGTGGCTTCTGTTAAAAAGGATGCTAGGGTGCGCCAATTTTCTCCATTTAAAATTCTTTGTAGTTCAAACTCGGTTAAAGTGATGCGATGGAAGTGCTGATATACCGATAAAATGACCCACATTTTCCTTCTCGCGCATATTACACAGGCTGCAGGTTTCATCCAAGTCCCTTCTGTATGGCCTAAAGTTTAATGCAATCATTTCGCATCTCGCTTTAAAAATATTGCTAATTTTTATTATATTATTTTATATATATTGCATGCTTAATATAAGTTGATTCGTCAGAAGACGGAGGCACATAAGAACAGCTAAAAATATCCGAGAATTTCCTATGTGCACTAGACTGAACATAATCGTAGGGGAAATTTTTTGTTTTAAATGTTCTGTTCCTCAGGGCGCAAAAAATTCGTAAAAATTTCTAGTTACCGTAATAAAAAACCAAACTTCGAAATTTTAAGGTTTAATACTGGCGCCGTGGGTTAAAAGTTGCTAAATTAAATTTCAGTTTCCCCTTTCTTATTTCACTTTTTCGTAGAAGTAACCTTTGAGATGTCAAACATTTTTTTAATTCAAAACATATTTTTTAAAATATTTTATTCAAAGCAAAATGCTGGATATAGAGGATTCGAGCACATATTTGATTGGCGCGTTGCGAGTTGTGCTGGATTCAGCAAGCTACCATCTAGAAAAGCGGTTCTAAGAGGATTCTAAAACACATAAAGGGACAGCCTAAACCGCACTGTCCTTCAAATTGATGGTGTATTGAAATGACTTGGGCTTACCATGAAACTAGGAAGAGCTTGAGGAAACTTTGGTAATTGTCTAGTATAGCGGCCTACTCTCAGAAAATTCCAAAAAAATTCCCTTCGATAGATCGCGAATTATGAAGAATTTTCATGCAGAAAAAACGCGGGGGTCATCCGTGGTTTCTTTTTAAACGAATTTTAAAGTTGTAATTTTTGCCCATACAAATACATGCTTGATCACATATGCTTTTCGATTTCTGTTTGTTTTTTCAAATAAATATATTAAAAATATTATTTTCCTATGACTCAGGGGAACATTTGCTTGAATTTCAATGCGAAAGTGACGAAATCTTTACACCTATTTGATCTGTTTTGAACTCTTTTCCACGCCACCTATTGAGGTAAAATTCAAGGCGCGTTTTTTTTAACGTGGTTTCCCCATGAGGCCTACTCCACGCAAGCCACAGAAGGGCGTTTTTTTTTAAGTGGTGTCCCCTAAGGAACCCGCTTTTTTTCTCCATGAAAATTCTTCATTATTCGCGGTCCATCGAGGAAATTTTTTTTGGAATTTTCTGAGAGTAGGCCGCTATACTAGACATTTACCGAAACTTTATAATCAATATGTGTTCCTCAGATGGAATGCTGGTAGCGATAAAGAGTTGTACCGCAACAGAGAAAGGAGTTTTATGGACCATTTAGAAGAAATGTTTGATGCTGCTTTAAAAAGTTCGATTGAGTTTATTCCTGATGCTGAGACAAAGGTCCGATGACGAGGAGTCCCTATCTAGTGGAAGTAGTCGCCATCCATATCAAATGGATTTTGAAGAAGAGGAAAATAGTACGCTTATCCCCATAGCAAACAAAATATTCTTATGAATAAATTTAAATAACTACTTTTGAATTGCATTTTGCATTTTCGCTTTAAGCCCTTACGAACATTAGAGTTTTTTTCTAGCAGCGAAATAATTTAAAACTGAATATCTATGTTTCATTTGTTATCTTTGTTGCCAGCCATTTTGTAAATTGTTTAGATGCATATGGTGAAGCAACACAATGAGGACAGGAATCTGCATTTTCAAAAATGATCTTTTAAAAATTTGCTTCAGTGAGGAAGCCATTTTAGTTTTGGTTTGGTGTTCGGCTCATATGCATACCCATATTTAGTACAAAACCTTTAAAGCACAGTGCTCAAATTCGCTCAATTATTTATTTCATTCTTGGACAATGGTCAAATTATGAAGAATTCCACGCGAACAAAACTAGCGGAACATGGAATGTTTGGGTGAAAAATGCTTACGCCCAAGGACCACTTCATCTCGCGGTATGCCGATCCTGCAGTATTAATTCAGGCACAGCATTTCTGGCAAATTAACCGTTTTTAAGTTGAACCAAAACGTTTGGCATCCCAGGTTGCTTTAATATAAACGTAAAATGAAAAAGGGGAAATCAAAATTTAATGTAGCAACTTTAAACCCTCGGCGCCAGCACTAAACCTAAGAATTTACAAGTTTTGTTTTTCATTACGTTAACTAGAAAATATTACGAATTTTTTGCGCATTGAGGAACAGAAGTTTTCCAAAAAAAAAATTTGTCATATAAGGGACGTTCAGTCTAATGTGCACAGAGACACACAGAAATTCAATGTCGTCAGTGTTAGGAATATGGAAAATAGAAGCATTAAGAGTTTGTTTAACAGCGATCAATACGCCCCCTCCATTATGATTTTGACGGTCAACTCTAAAAATGCAATAAGAGTCGCACAGAATCTCACTATTTAAAATATGAGATTAAAGCCAAGTTTCAGTCATCGTCAAAATGTCACCCTCGAAATCAAAACTGTTAAAGTAAAGGGATTGGAGTTTACTTCTGGTATTTGATGACAAGGGATGACATCAGTTTTTTGAGGCCTTAGGAAGAGCGGCAGTTGACTTAGGCTCAAATTCGCGAAGAAGAGTGAATTGAGGCATCCTGTGGAAGTGATCAAATAGTTCTTCTAGTCATTCTCAGTGATATCAGAGCGAAGACGGAAAGAAAAAACATGTTTCCGAAAAAACTGCTTCGATTGGACGGAAAGAAAGTCCAGCATTTTTATCTGGAGCAGGAGCAGGAACATTAGCAGCTACAGCAGACCAAAGTGCAGATGCTGGTGCAGGAACAGCTGATGGAGCAGGTGCAGGAGCAGCAGATGGAGCTGATGCAGCACCACCATTGACATCAGACGCGGATGCAGAAACAGCTGATGGATCTGCGGCAGTAACTATGGTAGTTAAAGGCATAGCAACGTTAGCAGCTAGGTTACAACAAACTGCTGGAGTTGACGCAGGAGCTGCTGCAGGAGCTTCGATATCAGACACAGGTTCACTTGGACTTTTGCGTTATCCGTAGCAACCAAAGAGGAGACTGCAGCAGAGAAGCAGCCTTTTCACGGTAGGAAACATCAGTTCGAGCAACAGTTTTATCACCAGCATCATCCGTATTAGCCAGGTTATAAGCAGTGGTCGACAAATTTCTTTGTCAGCAGCAGCAGATACCATGCCAGAAGAGCTAGCGGCATCGGCATCGGAAGGAAATCAGAGACGGCTCATTCGTTGTAGTAGGTGTAACAGATGTTGCTTCTGCAAAATGGGAACGATTAGGTTGTGAAGATGGTAAATAGCTTCTTTTATTGCAAATAGGCGAATTAGCTAGTAGTTTCAAACCGCGAAACTTTGAGTGCATCTTCCGAAACTTTCCATTGAGATTGAAAAAGTCATCTTGGACCCCATGAAATCTCCGCGAGTCTGCTTCATAAATGTATGCACTTCACATGCAACTTCTCGGCAGGGTTCACAACCAAGCCAAAAAGCCAAACTTTGGTTTGTTAAGCCAGGAACTTTGGTAATGATGTCACTTTGCCGGCCAGGAAAACCAGCACACCTAACATGTGCAACATTGTTACACAGCCAACATGCAACAAGCAAGACCATGGAACCAACCTAAAGGTTAAACTCGCATTGCTCATTACAACAAGAAAGCATTTTCTTAGGCTTCAAGTGTAGGGCACGCGTAATATCGAAAGCTTACAAAAACAATTGTCAGCGCAGCCGCAGCAGAACTCTTGCGAGAACAACAAATGCAATGAGTGATAAGCGGTACCTAAAGCTTAAGCATGTGCCGAATGCTTAAACACAAACGTTGAAGCAGAAAAAACAAAGCAACAACAACACCGCAATGTTGGGGGATGTGGGGGTGCAGTAAATTAGTTAACTAGAATAACCAATTAGTAAGTTTCACAATTTCTCTTTCACAATCTAACCACTAGTCACAGAGGCGAGCAGTTTGGTAATTAAAGTAACCAGAAACTTTATTTTACAGACAGGAAAGAGAAATTTGTAAGCGGAGCAAAGAAAAAGACAACCGTACGCGACGACAGCTCAGCTGAATTTGAATGTAGTGGTTGGCGAAGGGTGAAAACGGTAACTGATATGGAACGTGGATTATGTGAGCGTGATCGTAACTGTACTTGCTCTATACTGTTGCCTAAGGCACGGTGGGGTAAATTAAGAATGCCTAGCTTACGACTAACTTATTATACCCTTGCAAAGGGTATTATAATTTTGCCCAGAAGTTTGCAACGCATAGAAATATTCATTTCCGACCCTATAAACTATATATATTCTTGATCAGGGCGACGAGCTGAGTCGATTGAGCTTTGTCCGTCCGTCTGTCTGTCCGTCTGTCTGTCCGTCTGTCCGTCTGTCTGTTGTTTTACGCAAACTAGTCTCTCAGTTTTAAAGCTATCGGGCTGAAACTTTGCACAGAGTCTTCTTTTACTGCACACTGATAATATGTCGGAACCGACCGGATCGGATGACTATATCTTATAGCTGCCATAGGAACTATCGGTCGAAAAGTGGGTTTTTGTAAGAAAACTTTTTTGTTTTTAATGTAAACGCCTTCCGCTTCGACAATTATTAGTTTTATACGCTTTTACACTGATTTGGAAGTTTTTGTCAAAATCGGATGACTATATCTTATAGCTGCCATAGGAACTATCAGTCGAAAAGTGGGTTTTTGTGAGAAAATTTTTTTGTTTTTAATGTAAACGCCTTCCGCTTCGGCAATTATTAGTTTTATACGCTTTTACACATATTTGGAAGTTTTTGTTAAAATCGGATGACTATATCCTATAGCTGCCATAGGAACTATCTGTCGAAAAGTGGCTTTTATAAAAAAAATGGTTTGTTTTAATGCTGACGTTCGTAAACTCTGTTGTATTAAAACATTTGCAAGGGTATTAAAACTTCGGCAAAGACGAAGTTAGCTTGGCCTTCTCGTTTTTATCTATTGTGGCGTTGCCCAAAGGGTGACGTCACAACCGGAATAGTGGATGTGCCGACTTTTTACAGTATCGGCACCAGGAAGCTTTATCTGTGGTAGCCGATGCACATGTTGTGCCTATTGGCTCCTTTTTTGTGGATTAAGGTTTTTGTCCGCTCCAAGAACCCTGATCCGTTGATCAAGGATTTGGAGCATAGTTCCTTACCCTTGAGCTTTCGAGTGACTGCTCATAAAGAGTTTTATTGTTGTTATACAACTTGTTCCTTATAATTGCAAATAATATCGGATCCCAAGTGGATATGTCGATTTCCAATTCTTTTAATGAGGTAAGGGAGTCGATTGTGGTTATGTAGAGTTCTATCAATGACTTGGCATCGTCATTAATGGTGTTATGCAAAAGGAATCGGTTTAGTACCGTATTTGCAATGTCTCTGGGGTTGTTGTATGCGTCATTTAAAATTCCCCATGCGCTCAAATAGTTTTCTTCTTTTAGGTCGATGTGGCGTATCAACCTTTCTCTGCTTTCCCGGTGACTGACGTTTTAAGGTACCACATTTTTTGCACCGTGGGCATATCGGATTTATGAACCATGCATGAAAACAAGTCGAAGAATTCCTCATTTTCTTTGAACACCGCAACGTATTTTAAATAGGATTTATCCTCATGGAAGGTAGCGTAGTCGTCGCTGATTTTAATCAGTTCTCGTAATCTGAGATCATTTTGCTGGAATTGCTTCCAGGCATCCCTTCTTTGGTAGTACCCTGCTTGGGTTTTTCTCTCTGCCGAGTCTTTTTTGAAGTTTCTAATAGTTCTCACAATTTCCTGCACAATTTCATTTCGGACGTCAAGTGCCTCTTGGCCTTCCTTTTGCTGATCCATATTCTATTAAATTAGCTGGACTACGCTTCGATTCGCAGCCGAATGTTGGTCAAGGAAGTCGAGAAAAACTTAGTGGTTGTGAAAATCTATAGGAAAATCTATTATAGAATACAAAAAAGTTCAATATGGGTCATTCTTTTATAAACCGAACAGCAAAAAAATTTTTTATTTTTCATTTTAATAAAAAAAAATCCGAAATTAGATCTCGACATGCCCACCAAAACGTAATTTGCGGTTTTGCACAAAAATTTTTGTTAATTTTATAAACAATTTCAAAAATCGTCAAAATCGAAAAAATGGAAAAAAAGGGTTTTTTAAAAACGTGATATCTCAGGTTTGGTTTATTGGACAGTGCTCAAGTTGATATCGATGGAAAGAATTCACTGTGTCTACTCAAATTATAATTTTATAGATTTTTTAAATTATTTAATAATATTAAGTGATTGTTGCTAAAATTATTTATAATTTTTTCAAAGTGTTAACCACCATGATATAGCTTCTAAGGATAAACAGTTTATTGTCCTAAATATAACTTAAATTTTGGTGTTTTCAAAAGATGGAGACTTTTATAGTTTAAAAGTTATGAATTTTTAAAGTTATAAACAAATTAAAAGATACCCTTAAAGAAAGCTTTGCCACGCAGTCAGTTTTAAGGCTTTTTGATTGAAACTTGACAATTGTGCTTTATATTCATCAAGCTTTCTAAAAATGTCAACATCGCGCGAATCGGATGACTATATCATATAGCTGCCATACGAATGTTATGATTAATTGAATTTTGTTGGGAATTTGGGTTACCAGAGCTTGAAAAGTAATTTATAACACTACTAAATTCAGCATTTGTATGGCAGCTATATGATATACTCATCCGATCCGCCTGATGTTAACATTTTTGAAAAGCTTGATAAATATAAAGCACACGTGCCAAGTTTCAATCAAAAAAGCTTTAAAACTGACTGCGTGAGAAATTTTTATTTAAGGGCATCTTTTTAATTGTTTATAACTTTAAAAATTCATAACTTTTAAACTATAAAAGTCTCCATCTTTTTGAAAACACCAAAATTTAAGTTATATTTAGGACAATAAACTGTTTATCCTTAGAAGCTATATCATGGTGGTTAACACTTGAAAAAATTATAAATAATTTTTAGCAACAATTACTTAATATTATTAAATAATTTAAAAATCTATAAAATTATAATTTGAGTAGACACAGTGAAATTCTTTCCATCGATATCAACTTGAGCACTGTCCAATAAACCAAACCTGAGATATCACGTTTTTAAAAAAACCCTTTTTTTTCATTTTTTCGATTTTGACGATTTTTGAAATTGTTTATAAAATTAACAAAATTTTTGTGCAAAACCGCAAATTACGTTTTGGTGGGCATGTCGAGATCTAATTTCGGATTTTTTTTATTAAAATGAAAAATAAAAAATTTTTTTGCTGTTCGGTTTATAAAAGAATGACCCATATGCGTTTTAACAAAAGATAAATTACTTTTATTTGGCACTTTCGAAATCGAGAGGGATAGATGCGCTCTGTTCAATGGTGGACGACAACTAATTTAATAAAATTCATAAATTTCTCTAAAGCATATCTTAAGCTAGGGTGGCGAATTCGCTCAGAGCGACGAAAAGAGAGTTTTATTGCGCTCCCGCTCCGCCCTAAACTAACCCTCTAGTACGGCTGGGGTCAGTCGGTCTATATACGGTCGTGACGCCTGTCAAAATTGTTATAGAGAGAGAGAGAGAGAGAGGGGGAACGCTGTATTTTTTTTCCGTGAGAGAGCGTGTGCAAAGAATAGGAAAGGATTTGAAAAAAAAGTATATCAATCCTCAAACACCTTATCACCAATATATTATATTTCACAACATACAAGTGGTATCCATTGCAATGCGCACTAATTATTAAAATTTATGATGAAGAATTCGTGTGAAATATTTCTATTATACATTGGCGTCAAGAGAAAACATCTCTCTTGGGTTGACGGAACGTCGCTTATGTCGCTTCATGACATTGGGTTGAAAGAGCGTGCCTTATGTCGCTCCATACATGGCATTGGGTCGAACGAGCGTCGCTTATGTTGCTTCTCTGCATGGCATTGCGTCGACCTAGCGTGCCTGGAGAGTCGTTAACGTATTGAGCGGACATCCCCTTTCAAAATACGTCAGTCGAGCTCATTGTGAGGGAAATAAGCGTGCGTCGACGACAGTAACAATATCGTCGTCGGAACATTGATATAGCGTCGGACGGCCGTACTAGAGGGAACTTACACTAGACTTCAAAAAATAACTTTAATAAATTTTCAACTAATTAAAACTACCGAATAACGTTTGCAGCTTTTGGGTGGGAGAATTGGGCACTTTCACTCAAGCTCTTTAAACACCGGATGGCAAGAAAAGGGGCTGGCGCAGTGCCATAAGTCACAGTGTTTAGTGCAAAAATTCTCAAAGACTCAGATGGATCTCTCCTCCAAACTATGAGCTGAAACTGTCTATCCGTTTCATTAACCATTACTTGGCGATACATCTTTTTAATATCCGCAGTTAGCGCATATTTATTTAGTCTGAAGCGGAGTAGAGTCGAGTATAGCTCCTCCTGGATCGTAGGACCGACCATCAGGATGTCATTCAACGCAACATGAGTAGACGTCTTGCAAGACGCGTCAAAGACAACGCGCAGCTGTGGACGTACTTTCTGGTCTGGACGCACTGATGTGGAATGAGCTTGAAATCGATTTCAATATCCAAAAATCGGCTGAAAACTCACTGCAATTAACTCGCGACTTCACCACAGTATGTATCTTTTTCTTGACTTGAGAATTGGCTTCGCCAATTCCTAGCAAGCTGATACATGACTCTTTCCTACGTACAGGGTTCGGAATTGCTCGCGAGCGAGCCTTGCGCTCGCCTTTTTTTCGGCTCTCGCTCGGAGCTGAGAGCTACTGATCGGGAGCCGGGAGCCCTAAGCAGCTCTCAGCTCGTGAGCTAGAGCCTTTGGCCTGAGCTGGGAGCTACTGATCGGGAGCCGGGAGCCATCAACCGGCTCTCGGCTCGGGAGCCACAACACTCGGCTCTGAGCTGGGAGCCACAGCTTGAGAGCCGGGAGCTATCAACCGGCTCTTGGCTCGGGAGCCACAACATTCGGCTCTGAGCTGTGAGCCACAGCTCGAGAGCTGGGAGCTATCAACCGGCTCTCGGCCCGTGAGCCACAGCACGTGAGCTGCTCGGCTCGTGAGCCCCAGCTCTCTGTTCTACGCTGGGAGCCACAGACGGTCCGCAAGTTTTTCTAACCTGTTTACCATGACCGTCGACTTTTTAATCGCGAATTTATACCAAAGAGGATAAAAATAGTAAAAAAATAGAGGCAAGCTAACTTCGGCTCGACCGAAGTTTATATACCCTTGGAGCTTGATATGTGCCTGACAGTTTGTATGGCAGTTATACTATATAGTGGTCCGATTTCGAAAAATTTTGGTGAAATGATGTAAAATCATTGAAAACTTATTAATACGGGCGTTGGGAGCGATAACATTGAAAACAAAAAAGTTTTTCTCACTAAGACTTTTTTTCAGACCTAACTTTTGTATGGCAGCTATACTATATAGTTGTCCGATTTTGACAAGGCTTGGTGAAATTATGTGAAATCATTAAAAACTTTTAAATACGAGCGTTGGGAGCGATAACATTAAAAACAAAAAAGTTTTTCTCACTAAAACTAGTTTTTCAACTGATCGTTCCTATGGCAGCTATATGCTATAGTCATCCGATCCGGCCGGTTCCGACAAATGTGCAGCGTATTTATACCAAAAGACTTCGTGCAAAGTTTGGTTACGATAGCTTTAAAACTGACGGAGGAGATAGCATAGAAACAGACGGACGGACAGACGGACAGACGGACGGACAGACGGACGGACAGACGGACGGACAGACGGACATGGCTATATCAACTCAGCTCGGCATGCTGATCAAGAATATATATACTTTATGTGGTCGGAGATGCTTCCTTCAATGCGTTACAAACATCCGGACAATTTTAATATACCCTCTCCAAGGGTATAAAAATGAAGAACGTTAACAACAATCAAGTGAAAAATACTGGCAGGACAATGCACGACCACCATTCGCAGCCTAACGGATCTCCATGGTAATAAAACCGCTAATTACTTAAGAAACTGCTTTTCAAGTCCACAAATGACCACACATAAGACCATTGCCATGAATTCGACAATACTGAACCGCGATAAACACCATGGAAGACCAATGCTAAAGAATATAGTCAAGACCATAAGAATCGATTCAAACCACTTCCCCCTACTGACAAATCATTAAATCGCGGAAAAATACCAAAGAGGATTAAAAAATGTGATCATGCCAAACAAACTTTACTTTCAAGATAGTGAAAAATCATGTCAGGATCAAAGCATAGGCCCAATATGTAGCTAAGGGGTCTCCATGGTAATAAAACCGCGAAATGCTTAAGAAACTGTTTTCCAAGACCACAAACTATTACACATAACTGCATTGCCCTGTTAATGATAATACCGAACCGCGATAATTACCAAGGATGACCAAAGGTAAAGAACATAGTTATGATCTTAAAACTGTTTCAAACCACTTTCTGTTAATGACAAATCGTTAAATCGCGGAAAAATACCAAAGAGGATCAAAAAATATTAACAATTCAATACAAAATGTACTTCCTATCAAGGGAAAAATGCCAGGATCAATGCATAAGCGCCATTCGCAGCTAAGGGTTCTCCATGGTAACAAATCCGCTAATAACTTAAGAA
Organism: Lordiphosa clarofinis; assembly: GCA_018904275.1. Taxonomy (NCBI): domain Eukaryota; kingdom Metazoa; phylum Arthropoda; class Insecta; order Diptera; family Drosophilidae; genus Lordiphosa; species Lordiphosa clarofinis. The sequence goes on from JAEIGQ010000244.1 coordinate 385,638, forward strand.
ACTGCTTTTCAAGTCCACAAATGACCACACATAAGACCATTGCCATGAATTTGACAATACTGAACCGCGATAATTACCATGGAAGACCAATGCTAAAGAATATAGTCAAGACCATAAGAATCGATTCAAACCACTTCCCCCTACTGACAAATCATTAAATCGCGGAAAAATACCAAAGAGGATTAAAAAATGTGATCATGCCAAACAAACTTTACTTTCAAGATAGTGAAAAATCATGTCAGGATCAAAGCATAGGCCCAATATGTAGCTAAGGGGTCTCCATGGTAATAAAACCGCGAAATGCTTAAGAAACTGTTTTCCAAGACCACAAACTATTACACATAACTGCATTGCCCTGTTAATGATAATACCGAACCGCGATAATTACCAAGGATGACCAAAGGTAAAGAACATAGTTATGATCTTAAAAACTGTTTCAAACCACTGTCTGTTAATGACAAATCGTTAAATCGCGGAAAAATACCAAAGAGGATCAAAAAATATTAACAATTCCATACAAAATGTACTTCCTATCAAGGGAAAAATGCCAGGATCAATGCATAAGCGCCATTCGCAGCTAAGGGTTCTCCATGGTAACAAATCCGCTAAAACCTTAAGAAACTGCTTTTCAAGTCCACAAATGACCACACATATGACCATTGCCATAAATTTGACAATGGAAGTCCACTGCTTAACCCTCTCATGCCCGCTGTTACAAGCCCAATAAGTTTTTAAGTGTGTTTTACCATTAGAGTGTTGTAATTAGTCAAGTAACTAGTTGTCATGGGTAGGGAACCCCTTGGGCTGTTTTTTCCATATTTTTTCGATTGCGTTCGCACAACTTTTTAAAATGACTACGAGCCCCTGGTAGGCCTTTTTCGGAAATTATTATTATTATTATTAGCGGATTTGTTACCATGGAGAACCCTTAGCTGCGAATGGCGCTTATGCATTGATCCTGGCATTTTTCCCTTGATAGGAAGTACATTTTGTATGGAATTGTTAATATTTTTTGATCCTCTTTGGTATTTTTCCGCGATTTAACGATTTGTCATTAACAGACAGTGGTTTGAAACAGTTTTTAAGATCATAACTATGTTCTTTACCTTTGGTCATCCTTGGTAGTTATCGCGGTTCGGTATTATCATTAACAGGGCAATGCAGTTATGTGTAATAGTTTGTGGTCTTGGAAAACAGTTTCTTAAGCATTTCGCGGTTTTATTACCATGGAGACCCCTTAGCTACATATTGGGCCTATGCTTTGATCCTGACATGATTTTTCACTATCTTGAAAGTAAAGTTTGTTTGGCATGATCACATTTTTTAATCCTCTTTGGTATTTTTCCGCGATTTAATGATTTGTCAGTAGGGGGAAGTGGTTTGAATCGATTCTTATGGTCTTGACTATATTCTTTAGCATTGGTCTTCCATGGTAATTATCGCGGTTCAGTATTGTCAAATTCATGGCAATGGTCTTATGTGTGGTCATTTGTGGACTTGAAAAGCAGTTTCTTAAGTAATTAGCGGTTTTATTACCATGGAGATCCGTTAGCTGCGAATGGTGGTCGTGCATTGTCCTGCCAGTATTTTTCACTTGATTGTTGTTAACGTTCTTCATTTTTTTTACTATTTTTTATCCTCTTTGGTATAAATTCGCGATTAAAAAAGTCGACGGTCATGGTAAACAGGTTAGAAAAACTCGCGAACTACACAGTCTGTGGCTCCCAGCGTAGAACAGAGAGCTGGGGCTCACGAGCCGAGAGCGGCTCACGTGCTGTGGCTCACGGGCCGAGAGCCGGTTGATAGCTCCCAGCTCTCGAGCTGTGGCTCACAGCTCAGAGCCGAATGTTGTGGCTCCCGAGCCAAGAGCCGGTTGATAGAGCTGTGGCTCCCAGCTCAGAGCCGAGTGTTGTGGCTCCCGAGCCGAGAGCCGAATGATAGCTCCCGGCTCTCGAGCTGTTTCTCCCAGCTCAGAGCCAGGAGCTGAGTGTAGTGAGCTGAGAGCGAGAGCCGGCTCCCGAGAGCTACGAGCAAAGAGCTATTCCGAACCCTGCCTACGTATCTGCAACCGTTGTGCAAGCTCTTTTGTTACGAAGTTTGTTTGCGAACCAGAGTCGAGCAGAGCTCGAGTTGATATTAGTTCGCCGCTTTTAGTTCGAAAATTAACGATTGAGGTAGCCAAAATCACCTTCTCTAATGCCGTCGCATGCATAGCATGTGATGTGGAAGAGTGATCTGTATGGAAGTTTGGTTATTGGATGCTGGTGGTATCGCTAAACGGTTGCTAACAGCTGTATATCTGTGGAGGAGCGTATGATGTGAACGGCTACGAACTCTACACTTTGCTGTCTTGTCTGCCTTAAATATAAGGCAGTCGTTGTTATATACATTTTTTAAGCTTGCTAATGCTTTCTCGTAATTGCTCGCGGTGACTTGAAATGCTCTAACAGTTCCGAGAGCTTCACCTGAGAGACAAGAAATTGATGATTAAATTTCTCTATCATCTTTACACTCAGAGAAAAAATAGAGAATTTCACTCTTGAATCAAGAGCATTCGTTCTCAAAAGTAGGGTAAGAGTGAAAATTCTTGATCCAAGAGCGATATTCTTGATCCAAGAGTGAATTTTTGATCCCGACATTCTTGACTCAAGAGTTTCAGTACTTGATCCAAGTACGAATAATTCTCAAAATAAAAGAATAAAAATAATAATTGAAGGCGGTGGGGGTTTGGGTGTAAGAGACATGACCGAGACCCCGGGACAACCCGTCCCGACCGACGTGGTGTTGTTTGTTCCGCTCTGCTCGCCACGCACCATCAGCCACCCCACCCACTTTTTTCTAAGATGTGATTGATTTTGAGTTAGTCACATAACAGATAAAAAATTTTTTATTTTACTTACTTTACTGGGACTTGAACTCGGTACCTCGAAGACTGAAACATACACAGTTGGACGAGCAGCTTAACCGACTCGTCTATTGTCGATAAGCTACAAGCAGCGGCGAAAGCATATTTATGAGGCAGCGCAGTTGGTATTTGGCCAGCCGCAACAGCTCGACCGTGGATCAAGTCCCCGTAGCAGCAATTTTTTTTTTTTTTTATTTTTATTTCATCTTATTTTTTTTTGTGATGTTTTAAACATTTTTATTATATTATACAGACGTTTAATCACTTACTTTTGCCCAATCTTAATGTTCAACTTTAACATAATTATCGGCGCGGCACGGTCAAATGACAATGACAAACTGCGCATGCGTTGTCTCTCTTTGAAAGAGCACGGCCAACGTTATTCTCTCAAAGCTTGCGTTTCCTCATTCCCCTTGCCTATAGAACCACATTGAGAATGAATTTGTCTCGATTCCAAGGGCGAAATTCTTGAAAATTCAAGTGCGACTAAATTTTTTTTTCAAGAGCGTTCGTACTCAAATTATTCGTACTAGATTTTTATGAGTGTATGAACTAAAGTCTCAAAAAGACTAATAAAATTTGTATATTCCGAATATGTCCAACTAAACTTCGGTAACGACGAATTCGGAAGACGTGATCGTGATTGTACGGTAGTGGTAGCCTTTTCTTCTGAATTTTTATCAGCACTTGCCGTTTTGAGTGCAGTAATTAGGGATAGTAGACCGGCCTTTGTCAAAATACACATTTCTTCTAATTCTCCACCATCCTCATCGTCAATTTTTCCTGTAATTGACTTGCTTTTTCAATGTACTTATTTAGGACTTCTAATCTGCACTCCAATTCTACTAATTTACGTCCTAAGCTTCATGAATCCAATTGTTTTTTGATCCTAAGAATATTTTCGTTGGACCTTTGATTTTTATTTTTAACTCCTCAAGAGTTGGCCGGGACTTTTCTGATCGTCTGGATCAGGTGACATTTTTATATACAAATATTATTCCTTTTTTGAAAACTAATATGCTCAAATAATAGGTGTAGGGGAGTTGGTACACTACTTATGATCCCCACTGAACTAATAATAGAAAATAATTTAGACGACAAGAATTGGTGGCAAACGTTTCCAAAAATTTAATATGCCTACCCAATTGTAGGGGGCGCGCTTCACTTGACCTACAGATGCACAGGCGCCGGCCAATTTAAGCGTTAGCAACAGCAATGATGCCGTTGGGCGAAAACGAAAACGAAAGAGACACCGATTGCAGTTGCTAACACGTATGTATGTATGTGTGCGACGCGCTGAGCTTGGCTGTGCAGAAAGAAAGGTTCAAGTGTTTGTGTGAGTGTGCGAGAGGGGTGAAGGGGCGACAGAACAGTTAACAAATTTAAAATGTTTTGCATCCAAGATGATTGAATTGTTAATAAATAATCATGCAAATTGTTAATAGTTTTTTCAAGCTCTACTATTTGTACTCAAGTGCCAAGAGTTGAAAGGAGCGTGCTTAAATGCAGCACCGAACTAAAAAGGAAATTAATTTAATCACTTTTGACCTTTCAATTTTTGGCATAATACCGCTGGGATGTAGTTTGGGCTTTAAGTCCAGCAGCCACTTTCCTATTGCAGTCCAAGCAATCACAGGGCTTTTGGTTTTGCTTAGGCATATTACACGGCCGGCGCGAATTAGTTGGTTTGTTTGTTTGCCAGTTATGTGTATATGTACACTGAGAAAAAAATTCTATCTAAAATCTAGATTGAAAATATCTTTTCGAAAATATTTTAATTTTGTAATAGCAAGATTAAAAAACCTTGAAATGAGATTAAAAATCTTAAAAACAAGATTTATCATCTCGCGATTTATCAACCGTCCTACAGTTTTCTGTAAAGCTTAAGTTAAAAAACTTTAAGATATATTTAAATGGATTTATTTTGTTAAAAAAAAAAATTAAAAATCAACTCGGCGGCTCTCCTGGGACTAGAACCACAACCTTCTCGTTCCAATAAAGCTTTTGGCTTCCTCTTTACCGACACGGCTCAGCTGGTATTCTCGTGCTGAGTTCTTATACAACGACTAGTGACGCTCCAACAATGAGGCTGAACAGCCGAGAGTGCTGAGCGGCGATGCAGTGTGGTCAATCACCCCGAGGTACTCAGTTCAAGTCCCAGTACAGGTAGCTTAATAATTAACATTTATATAAGTTTTTCAGAAAGAAAAAATTGTTAATAACTTAAATCAAACACAACAAAACAAAAAAACATAAAAATAATAACAGCTTAATATAATTTTTTTTTGTTTTTTCTTTTCATATTTATAAATGAGATTGTTACAACTTAAAGTAGAGTATAAACAATCTTTATCCAAGATTGATGGATTAAGATTAAAATTAAGAAAATTGAGCATATAATATTGGGTTAAGATATCAGGTCTTTGTCGAATTCTGACACCGTTTCTCTTTGATTCAAGATTATAATCTTGATTTTAAATTAATTTTTTCTCAGTGTGTGTATGTAGTTTTGTTAAAACTCTGTTGCACTTTTAATTTGCTTGTTGATGCTTGTGTGTAACTTCAACTTTTTAAACTTTTAACTTGTTCCACTTAACTTGATTTTAATATGTGTCACTGTCACTCCATGTGTTTTTTTAACTTATTTTTATAATTATTTATGTATTTAATTTTATCAAACTAGTCCGTGCTCTGGCGTCATGAAAATCTATAAGAGTTTTTACAAAATACAAAAAAGTTCGATATGCGTTTGAATGATAAATTTAATTTGACACTTTCGAAAACGAGAGGGATAGATGCGCTCAGATCAATATTGGACGACCACTAATTTAATAAAATTCATAAATTTCTCTAAAGCCTATCTTAAGCTAGGCTGGCGAAACGGGGAGAATTCATCCGAGCGACGAAAAGAGAGTTTTATTGCGCTCCCGCTCCGCCCTAAACTAAGTTACACTAGACTTCAAAAAATAACTTCAATAAATTTCCAACTAATTAAAACTACTTAATTAAACACGTCATCTGTGTCAACAGGTTGATTGGATTGACTGATAAGTCGCCAACTTGTGTTGCAGGTCCACACCGTTCGTGTTGCTGCGGTATGTTTTTGCTGTAAATCAGTTTTTATTTGCTGATTTCGCAATTAGTTGGTCTCCAAGTTGACCAATTGCTTGATCGTCAAGCAAATCAAGAATCTTGTGTCGTCAAGTTGGCCAGTAAGATTCTGATTGTTCGAGTTGAGAGTGTTCAAGTTAAGATCCTCGTCGCCCAGTTGACAACTTCTTCGGGATTTCAACTTTCATTAAAATGTTTTTTGGTGATTTATTTTTTGTTTTAGGTCCGGGTCACCAAAATGTTTTTTGGTGATTCATATTTTGTTCTAGGTCGGGGTCACCAAAACGTTTCTGTGTAGTGTAAGTGCTGCAGACAGTACATGAACTGCCTGGCTTGACCTTTTGTAATGTGTAAAGCTGGGATGCAAACAGTACATAAACTGTTTGCAATTGGACGTCGCAACTAGCATTTGAACCAGTTGGACTGCGGAGAGGGTATTCTTTGATGCGCACAATTGAGATTCTGAAGACACAGAGACAGATTCTCTGGGTGCGATAGAAGAAATGAGAAACAGTTCCTTGGTAGTACTGAGACTGATTTTACTACAAACTTACGGCTATTTATATGCTAACAATGGGTCATATTGATTGTAAGCAAATTAGTAAAAGTGTGTAGAACTTCCTTAGTTGCATGCCCTCTGCGTGTCAATTGCATTGTAAGCAGAGGTTTTGACCTACTGACGAATTGTCTCATCCGTACCAGTAAAGTTATGGAAGTAAGCAAAACTGAGGACTAGTAATGTTCATAAAATTCACAAAAAAAAAAAAAATATAAAATTTGCCAAAAATATGAAAACTCACAAAAAAAAAATAATTACTACAATATCTAGATAGATTTTATTTTAAGGGTACTGTATACCTTCAGGTGCCATTTTAAACGTTTAAAAAAATTAGATTACTCAAAAAACTATAAGAGGTATTAAAAAGCGGTTTTTTCCATTGGATAGGTAATCGGTTAAACTAAATTTAGTAATTTTTGTTGTTGTTGTTGTACTTACGGTTGTGGTTGTATTTCTGTTCAAAGTTAACCAAAAATTAAAAACATAGGCCCATGGTTGCAAAAATTTTTTGAGAACGGATGATCTGAATTTAAAACTGAAAATGGGGTTTTGTTAAGAATTGATGTAATTCTGGTGTGAACTAGGATATTTTGGATCCGTCAATAAATGGCGGAGTTATGGTGTTTCAAAGTCAAAATTTCGAAAATCGGCTATTTTTTCCCACTGTATTGGTCCTAGCTCCGTTATTTGTTGACCGATCAAAAATATCCTAGTTCACACCAGAATGGTGGGTATTAGAAGCAATTTAAGGGAAAGAATTTGCAAATCGGTCAACAGGTACTCTTTAAATCTTTCCATTACTAGAGCAGTAGCTAATATCACTTGATCAGAAGTCAAAACATGGCTAACATAAGCTTGTTGCTGTTCGCCAGTTGCGGAGGGTACCATCGATTGTGCATGTGTATTTTCGGCTTCGTATCTATGCAATAGAAAATGGTGTCGTTTTGCGCATACCTGACATTTTTGAGCCTTACATTTGGCCACTGTATGCCCTTGTTTTATGGGTTCTGTATACCTTCAGGTATCATTTTTTAAAGGTTTACAAAAAATTAGATTACTAAAAACTATAAGTGGTATTAAGAAGCGGATTTTTTCATTGGATAGGTAATCGCTTAAACTAAATTTAGTAATTTTTGTTGTTTGTACCTACGGTTGTTGTTGTATTTTTTTTCAAAGTTAACCAAAAATTTAAAACATAGGCCCATGGTTGCAAAAAATTTTTTGAGAACGGATGATCTGAATTTAAAACTGAAGACAGGGTTTTGTTAAGAATTGATATAATTCTGGTGTGAACTAGGATATTTGGATCGGTCAATAAATGACGTAGTTAGGGGTTTCAAAGTCAAAATTTCGAAAATCTACTATTTTTTCCCACTGTATTGGTCCTAGCTCCGTTATTTGTTGACCGATCAAAATATCCTAGTCACACCAGAATGGTGGGTATAAGGAGTAATTTAAGGGAAAGAATTTGAAAATCGGTCAACAGGTACTCTTTAAATCTTTGCAACCATTTTGAAATTCAATGATAATCGCATTTAAAGATTCGACATCTGTTTTCGATGAAATAAAAAAGTTTTAAATAAATGTGGGATAAATCGATTTGGAGCATTTGGGTGTTAACTTCACCGAAAAAGATTATCAAAATCGGTTAAGCAGTTCTCCAGAAATTTGAGTCAAAGTGCGTCAAGACATGGTAAAAATAAAATCTCCAAAATTTGCAAAATTTTTTTTTCAAAAATTTTTTTCCATAATATCGAACATTTATAAATATTTATAAAGTTAACCAAAATAGGGAAAAAGTACGAATTTCTTAAAATACGAGGATCGATAAAAACAATTTTCTTATAAAAGGGTCGGAAAAAAATTGTTTTTGTTTATTTCTTTAAAACTGAGTTTATACTTATTTTATTTTTACAATAGAACGTTTAAGCAAATAAAAAAAAATCCAAAAATTTTGTTCTGAAAGTATAGTTCTTAAAAATTATTTTTTAATTCTACTCCGATTGACACTTTTTTTTATTTTTTGGTTTTTTTTAAATACCTTCATATTTTGGTTCTTCGTAATGAAAAGGCTTTAGCCAACAATTATTTAGTGTTCATTTTTCTCATTTTATGACCCTTTTAATGAACGCAGTTTTATTTGTACTTGTGTTTGCAGCTTTTTTTTTTTTTAACTGATTTTTATTCTTGCCATTAACCGTGGGAAGTTGCTTGAATTTGATGGTCCGATTTCTATAAAAAATTTAAATAATAAATAAATGAATAATTTTTGAAAACCAAAATTTTCTGTTACATACGGCTTTAGAATGTTGTTCCTTCTTGCGTCGTGTTTTCTAAATTGCGCTGCATTATCATTTTTTCAGAGTGCACGGACTCTAATTGTTTTTTAAAGTTATGAACCTCTCGTTGCTTTTCATGCAATTTCTCTGTAAGGTCATTTACCTGATTGGTCTTCAGAGCAATCTGATCTATATTCAAAAAAGGCAATGAGTTATTAATGTAGTAGTATTAATGACTAGTATTAAGTAATGTGCAATATTAATAAGATTAGAGTATCATAAGGAGCATAAGTGGCTTGGCCATCTCAATAAATATCTTGTTTTGACTCACACACTCACATAAGGGTCTTTCTTTTTCAAATCGAACGTGATTTTGGTGCAGGTCTAATTTTAACAGATTATGTTGATATTGACTTCACTGAACAAAACTGTATCATTGGTTTGGTTCAATCAGCTCATGTTTCCAAGATATCGCGGATAAATCAAAAAGTCGATTTTTTGGCACTCTAGGATTTATGGAGGCCACACTAGGCATAATTATCTGAATTTATGAACTAATTGCGATAAAGTACAAATCAATGCAAATATTAAAAATCATAGCCGCTATATTAGTACAGCGGAAAGTGTCTAAATTGGCCTCTAAAGACAGACATTTTTAGCATTTTTTTATAGCCCGTTAAGTTAGCGCAGTTATTGAATTAATACATTCCCCATCTGAGCATATAGACAAACATATGATCTAATTTGTGATTTTTATGGCGATTAAATCAATTTATTTGGCAAAGTTATAGCCTCTTAAACACGAAATTACATATTTCAATTGGGAGAAAACTAGATTTGTAACTCAAATTTTTATAGGAACTGTGAAAAGGCTACTTGTTTCCAAATATAATTTATCATCTACATGTAAACATATAACAATTTATGCCGAACCAAATAGCCTCTTTACAGTTCCTATACAGATTTAGAGTAACAATCTAGTTTTCCTCCCATAAATTTAAATGTATTTTCGTCTTAAACACGCCATATCTTGCAAAATAAACTATTTAAATGCCATAAAAATCACAAAATTAGATCCTATGTTTTATATGCTCAGATGGCGAAAATATTAATCCAATAACCGCGCTTCCTTAAACAATCATCCCGTTTAGGTTAGGTTAGGTTGCGATGGCTGAGAGCGACAAGTCGCTCTCCCACTTAGGCCTCTTTGGCCCATTGCGATGCCATATTTATTCCCTGTTAACCCTTTTTAATACTGAGGGGGTCCTCATTACTCAACCATTGTGTGGACAGAATAAATTTGAGTAGAGCTGGGATCTCTAGCCCGGATGTCTCCGAGAGGTTGAGTAGCTGAGGTTGACCAAGTGTCCTGAGTCTCCTTCTACTCAAGGCGGGGCAATGGCACAAAAGGTGTTGTACCGATTCCTCCTCTTCTTCGTGTCCGCAAATTCTGCAAAAGTCGTGGTAAATGACGCCTAGGCGTTCTGCGTGTCTGCCAATGAGACAGTGACCTGTAAGGGATGATTTATTTTGATAAAAATGCTATAAATCGAACAATTTCTCTCTTTGAAGGCCAAATTAGACACTTACTCGCTGGACAGAAGGTCCCCTCTGATTTTTTTAATTTGCAATGATATGTCCTTTATCGTAAACGGCTCATAAACTCAGACATTTATGCCTAGTGTGGCCTCCATAAATCCTAGAGTGCCAAACATGCAAGATCTTCGTTTTTCCGCCATATCTTGGAAACAAGAGCTGATGGAACGAAACCGAAACCAGTTTTGGAATCAGTAAATATAAACTTATCATATTTTTAAATCAACAGGGCTGCACCTCACATAGATGGTCGTTTTGTTGGCCTGTGTTATCAAAAAACCGAATTTAGATCTCGACACTAGAGTTGGCAATTTTAGTTCATTTTAATGACCTAGTTCATTAGTTCACTTTGAACTGGCATCTTCTGGCTATGCTCGAAGAGAAAGTAACACCTAGGCCTTGGCTAAGTCCGTGGCTGTGCACTCGAAAAACACGTTCTTTGTCTTTGGCAATATCTTTTTCACCGTTTATGATGGGCAGCAGGAGAGAACTACTGATTGGCACCATAGATCACTGGATAGACGGAAGAGCCACGAATGATGGCCTAGCTGGGCATATAAGTCCATCAACTGCAGACCTGTCATCTCCTGAGTTTGTCTATGCGGTTTGATTCCCCCCCAATCTGTAGTCTGAAGGGTACTTCTAATGTCAATGTCGTGGGTGCCGATGGTAGGGTTGTCGAAAATATTATCGATATATCGTGTGAAGTAGGGGCCTAGGCCAATGCTTCACAATTGATATAAATTATGTATAAGCATGTATTTTAAGCAATATTAACGTGCAAGGAGCACAAAATATATTTTTGTTTCAAACCCTAACGGCCATTCTGGAATCGCACGATCGACACGATCGGACCATAGCTGGCCACACTGGAGAAATCCCACCTCCAGCCCATTGCAACCACCTTTTGTCATGGAACACCAAATCCCGAAAACGGCTTGAAAGGGGCTAAAAAATCCCAAAGTCGCGAAAGGGGCTAATTAAGCTGCAGATGGGAGGTGAGTGGGTCACTCCTGTGACTTGGACTCGCTCTCTTAGCTGCGAGTGTTTAGGACGTTCGGACGTGCGCGGATCATCGAAGAGTACCAAAGCCAAAGCAAGTGATGCGAGAAAAAGCTTAGGAGGAGATAATTCGGCACAGCGGGTTAGGGGAAGATAATACAGAGAAATAAATAATTGAATACTATCGAGTGAGTGCTTTGCTGGCGTTCGGGCTTTCATATCTCCGAATTTCCCCCGGTTTCCTGTTATCGGTGGCCGTGTTTACATCCTGCCTCTGAAAAAATAATCCCTCCCCTTTCCTTTCGCCTTCCGGAGCGCGTGGTTCCATCCCGCTCTCTTCGAGGTGATCCTCCCCCTTACGCCTTCCGGAGGGCGTGGTTCTATCCCGCTCTCTTAGAGGTGATCCTTCCCTCTTACGCCTTCCGAAGCACGTGGTTCTATCCCGCGTTTTTAGAGGCGATCTGTCCGCTTTTCCCCTGCCATCCAGGAGCGCGTGGTACCATCCCGCCTCCGCGGATTTGCCTGACAGGAGTTACGTCGGAAGAAAGTTTCGCGGTCTCGTCCACTGACCACGTGGTTGTTCCTCTGGACCCCACTCCCAAGATCGAGTCGCTCCTTATCAGTGGGCGTGGTCACATCCCGTCTACCGTGTGAGCCGACTCTTCCCCACCCTTTTCACCCTTACCTAAAAAACAGGGTCTCATCCCGTAGCGTTTGTAGAAGAAGGGCAGCTTCCTCCCTTTCCTTGTGGAGGCCGCGATCTTATCCCCGCACACTCCTTTTCTAGCCCACCCTTCCCACCCGTGGCTCAACGACATCGAACTAAGTCAGATATTCGGCGGAGTTGTTCTTTCCCAACGTCCCAGATCTAACAAATTTTCTCTTGTAAAAAACTTTGGTGAGTCAGAAACTATCCTGGCCAAGGAGCATCTTTACAAGTGGCGCCCGAGCAGGGACCTGAAGTAAAAAGGAAAACAAAACCTTACAAGGTGGCCTAAAGACCCACTTAAATTTTTGTGAACGGCGCTAGAGTAGGAGCAGAGTTTTGTGAGTGAGTCAAATTCATTCGAAGAAGAGGAGAAAAAGATCGTACGTGGAAGACATTAGCGATTCGAGGAAAATAAGTTATACGAGAGAATATTTAGGAACAAACCACATAATTTCGGCTACTATGACAAGTCCTCTTGATCAAAGTGATGGTGAGTACAAGGAGGGGATTAAGACTAAGAACCCAGGGGTGGGCGTCCGTTGGATTTACTCACGGCGCAAAGAGGAGGTACTGGCGTCTAAGTTTGGTTTCGATGCCGGAAGCCGCGTCGAGGATGCCAGAAAAAATTTCGCTAGCCTGATAAGCACAGGGACGTTTCCACAGGAGATTTGGACACGGGCTCGGTGAGTTAGAGGCACACTTTTGCCAAGTCGCCGCGTAAGTCAAACGATGGAGCCATCAGTCCGGCGGAGGAACTATATCTTTTGCCCGTCCCAGATATCGGACTCGCGGAGGCAGTCGAGAATGCTAGTCCCTGTCAGTGAGGAGGACGACAACAAGGAACGGAAAACAGAACAACCTTTGAGACCCGAGAGTTACAGGAGTTCATACAGAGGGCTGAGCTCGCTGAGTTCGGACAAACGTTCGGGAGTTCCTCACATCGCCGAACTCAGGATCGTGATGACGGATAATAAACCGCTCAAACAACGGTGTTATCCCAAAAACCCCGAAATGCAGCGCATCTATCAGCGCATCCACGGTGTGGCGCATGTGCGTGGATTATAGGCAGTTGAATGCACATTCTGTTCCGGATGCCTGCTTTTACGGTACCTGGGAGGGGTCTTTTCCAGTGGCGGATGATGCCTTTCGGTTTGCATTCAGCTAGCGATACCTTCCAAAGGGCATTGGATAGCGTCATAGGGGCCGACATGGAACCTCATGCGTTCGCATATCTGGACGATATAATCGTCGTCGGAGAAACCGAAGAGCAGACTTAGCCAAATACTCAAGGAAGTTTTTAGACGACTGAAAGAGGCCCATTTAAAGATCAACCCGAAGAACACAAGGCCCCAACCAATTTAAAAGAACTTCGCTAATGCCTTGGGATGGCATCGTGGTATCGCCGCTTTGTCCCTAGTTTTGCCGCCATCGTGTTACCAATGATCTCTCTGCTCAAGAAGGGAAAAAGATGGGCGTGGGGATGCGAACAACAAACGGCTTTGGACCAACTCAAACACAGCGTGGTAGCATCGCCGGTGCCAGCCTGTCCAAACTTTGCTGAAAAATTTGTTCTTCAGACCGATGCCAGTGAAGTAGGGTTGGGGCGGTGCTCACCCAGGAGATAGAAAGGCAAGAGAAAGTGATCGCCTACGCCAGCCGTCGTCTGCTAAAAGCAGAAGAGAACTACAGCACCACCGAGAAGGAATGCCTCGCAATTATATGGGCTATCAGGAAATTCCGATGTTACCTGGAGGGATATCGATTCGAAGTGGTGACCGACCATATGCCGCTCAGGTGGTTAGACTCGATTGAGAGCCCCTCCGGGAGAGTTGCTCGGTGGGCGTAGGAACTCCAACAGTTCCAATTCGACGTCCGCTATCACCGAGGGAAACGCAACGCCGTGGCTGACGCATTGTCCAGACAGCCTTGAGACGTGATACAACAAGCTGTCGAACAGAAGTTTAAATGGTTGGTCGGAATGATGAGTAAAGTACGAAATGAACCGGAGACGTTTGCGGAGTACGTCACGGAGAACGATCAGCTCTATTAGAATCTCGGACATAGGGCGGACGACGAGGATTATTACCCGTGGAAACTTTGTGTCGGTACGGACCACAGGGCCCGAGTTCTCACGGTACGCCGACGGCAGGCCACTTAGAGGGTGCGGAAGGCGATCACCAGGTTGATGGAGCGATACTACTGGACAGGTATGCTACGAGTCGCGGGCAGGTATGTTCGACAATGTGAGTCTTGCCAGAAGTTTAAGAGTCTGCAGGTGAAGCCAGCGGGTAAAATGTGGACCCGACGTACCCTTCGACATATTGCGCGGACTTCGAATGGCCGCATCCCCGCTTCAAGCATGGCAACACGATGTTGTTAGTCTTCCACGACACCTTTTCCAAGTGGGTTGAGTTGATTCCTTTACGAAAAGCGACCTCACAGCACGAGCAAAAGGCCTTCCGTGAGCACATTCTCTGTCATTTCGGTGTATCCAAGAAGTTTCTGTGCGACAACGGCACTCAGTTCACTAGCCGATCTCTTAAGGCGTTCTTTAAGTCGTTGGGAGTGGAGCTCGAGCATACGGCTCCGTATTGTCCTCAAGAGAACCCTACTGAAAGGACCCATCGGACAGTGAAGACGATGATAGCGCAATTCATCGAGGGTAATCAAAGTTCGTGGAACGACCTGTTGCCTGAAATCGCGCTGGCCGTCGATTCAAGCGTGTCTGATACCACTGGATACACCCCATCGTTCCTCACCCAAGGACGAGAGTTACGCCTTCCGGCGACCCTGTACGACGAATTGACCCCCGGCACAGCAACACGCGCTTTGGAGCCAGCAGAGAGAACGGAGAAGCTGAAGGACATCTTCAAGATAGTAGGCACAGACTTCGACGTGCTTTCCAAGACCAAGGGCATCATTATAACTTGCGAAGACGGAAATAGAGGCCGGTTCTTGAGGCGAAGGCCCTAATCCGCCAACACCCTCTATCTAAGGCGGACGAGGGCTTCGCCCCAAAGTACGACGGACCCTGTCGAGTGGTGAATGTCATCTCTCTCTAACTTAGTCCGTCTCCAACGGCCTGGAGACCGGAAACGCAGAGTAGCCAACATATCCCAACTGAGACCATACTTCGAGGAGGAAGCCGAGCACGACGCCGTCCCAGAAGAGAAAGTGTAACCTCCGTAAGGTTTATTAGGTTAAGGTAACAATTAAGTTGTTAGCTGCACCAATAGGCAGGTGTTTTGAAAAGTATTAAGGTATCTAGCCCCGACAGTATTTCAGATGGACGGCGAAGACGAGATCGTGCTGGTTGACGAAAGTTCCTGCGGCACGGAGCCCTGCCCAACCGAGTTCCTGGGTCGAGATGAACCCGTGTTTGAGCCAATGGTGGAGGATTTGTCCGAGGGAGAGAGCGACACTAACTCAGACGTGGATCCGCGGGCACCCCGCTACTCAACCAATTCAGAGGAGGCCCCCTGGACACGTCGCAACCTTTGGGCTAACCGGCCAAATTATGGGCAGCCCCCCAGCTACTCCACCAATTCTGAGGAAATCCCCTGGACTCGGCGTGATCCACGTGCCAATCGCCCAAATTATGGACGCTCACCGCAAAATAAGCGACCGCCAGCGCTTCACTCAGTGTTTCACACCGAGGAGAACCATGCCAACGTATACGATGGATGCGTGCCTTTTATGCGGGTGCACACAACTACGATCGTAATACAAGCACCGCAAGCTCGCGGAGAGTCTCCTTATTACGAACAACCCCCATCGCCACCTCTTTGCGGGAATCAACCAACCTCGGAAGATGTTCCAAGAATCCTAGTGTTGAAGCAGATTAGTTATGCATGAAATAAATAGGAAAAATGTAATGAAAAGATGAATAAAATAAGCAAGAGCGCTAAGCAGCGATTCAACTGTATTAACCATTGCCTGCATAAATATATTATAGTGCGCTCTTATCTATGTGCTTTCGCGCTCTTAGTGTAGTGGGCGACAAAAGCTCTACTGAGGCCGCTCTTGTGCTAGCGATCTCACGACCAAAGAGTCAGTTGAAATTACTTACTGGCTGTGACCAGACTAATAAAAGCAAGTTGAAATTGATCATGGCGAAGTTCGTGGTTTTTTTGTGGATATTACCACCCAAGGAAGAGGAGATATACCGGCGTCTGCAATTATTTGGTTGGACTCCGTAAAAATGCTTACGGATTTTTTCAGTGCCGAGCAGGCACATTCAGCATATCTCGCAGTGTTACTTCCAAATTGCTTTATATAAAGTGCACCTTTGGCTTTTCGGCGCAAGAAAGCAATTGGAAGCAAAAGTCGTGGCTGGCTTTCCAAGTGGACATTGAACGTGGAGCTGGACAACTGTTGGAACTTTCTATCAGTCCCCACACAACAAAGAAAAGTTTGGAAATCTCAACAATGAGAACACAGGTATTTAGTGTAAAAAATTGAATAGCTGATTGACAGCTTTAGTTAGCTATTTTAGTTTCTTCGTGGTGTCAATTCTAGTGTCTTTGAACTGAAGCGCCAAGCTCTGGCTGTTGCTAAGCAGAAATTTGAGCAAGGTTGTTGTTGGTTTTTTTGACATCTTTTGTGGTTTCTGCCCTTCAGATTTTTGCTGTGGCTGTTGCTATTAAAATTATATTGTGGGTATTTCTGTTCTGCTGCTTTGATCGACAATAATTTTTGGAAATTTAGGTAAAAGTTTAAAGTAATTGAATTTCGAAATGACACCTAATGACGACGCAGGTCTCAAGGACACCAAGTCTAGTGCAAAATTAATGTCAGCTTTTCAGAAACACGATAAAATGTTGGCAAAACTGCATTTTTTGGAAAAAACTATTTCCTTTGACCAGATTCAACTAAAATGCCGTTTGCAGTTACTTGAAGGGTATATTGAAAAACTGATGGATATGCAGTCCGACATTAACACATTGAATCCTACCAACGATCTTAGGTCAACAGTGGAAGATGTGTTCATTTCTACAAAGACGTTGTACTTGTCAGTCATACAGCCAGAGAAACTCCAAAGTCAACATGATCTGTCTACAACATTCAATCATCAACATACTTCTCAGCTACCAAAAATGCGCTTGCCAAAGTTTACTGGAAAGCATGCAGATTTTAAAAACTTCATTAGTCTTTTTGAAAGTTTGGTCCACTATGATGCTTCCTTATCCACTATAGAAAAGTTCAATCATTTAGTTTCTTGCTCAGCTGTTGAGGAATTAGGAACAGTAAAAGCGTTCCCAATGACAGATCGTAATTATGAAAAGGCCTTGTCCAGTTTAAAAAATGTGTACGATAACAAGTGCCTAATATTTTTTGATACCGTTTCGCAACTCTTTGAAAATCCACACATGTCAAAGCCTTAGGTGTCTGATCGACACAGTGTCAGCTCTTTATTCATCCTTGCAATCACTCGGCAATGAAAGGAATAATTCAAATGCTCTGTTTATACATATAGCAATGTCAAAAGTAGATCATTTGACAAAGTCTAAGTTTGAAGAGCAGCTTGACTATAACGAATTGCCATCTTGGACTGATTATGCAAACAAGTTGAATCGACGATATCAGCAGGTTTGAAGAATCAACCAAGAGCAAAGGGAAGGCAAGGCCAGAAGTGAATAAGGGACACATAAAGTCCTCTTTTACTTGCTCTAAAAGTAATGATGCGCAAAACGACAACATTTTCTATTGCATAGATACGAAGCCGAGAATACACATGCACAATCGATGGTACCCTCCGCAATTGGCGAACAGCAACAAGCTTATGTTAGCCATGTTTTGACTTCTGATCAAGTGATATTAGCTACTGCTCTAGTAATGATAAGGGATAGATTCGGCCAGCTGCAAAGTGCAAGAGCACTTTTAGATTCTGGATCTCAGATTACTTACGTCGTGAAGATGCTTCGTTAAAAATTTTAACTGTTGAAGAAAGTACCTCTGTCATCAAACATAAAGTTTATACGTCTGTTCACTCCAGAATAAATGCTCACACGTTTGCTTCTGATTTCTGGGTTTTGAGTTCGATTTCGTCAAACCAACCAGATCAGATGGTCAATTCGTCACACTGGAATATACCCTCAAGTATAAATAAAGCTTAGTGTTGACCAACCAACAATTCAAAAAAAAGTGGTTAGGTTGGATTGTATCTGGAAAATACTCCCAAGGTTCGTCATCACAAGCCCTGGCGTGCAAGGTCGCAGTTAAAAGCGATATTGGTTCTCTCGGCACTCTGGTGCAACGTTTTTGGGAACTGGAGCAAATTCCAAAAAAGTCGAAGGCTGTCTTCACGGCTTTACAATCGGAATGCGAACGACACTTTGAGCAAAATGTCCTTGAGATAAGTCTAGATGTACTGGGTTTATCTTACGACACAGATAAACGAAGGATTTTTGCTCTAGAACGTAGACTTTCTAGAGATGCCACATGACACAACATGTATAACGATTTTATGAGAGATTACCGTGACCTTGGCCATATATCACTGCTTAATCTTACTCCTCCAGGATTACATTACTACATTCCTCACCAATGTGTCCCTGATGCGCCCTGAAAGTAGTACAATCCAATTACGCGTAGTTTTTGATGCGTCATCAACCTCAATGTCGTTGAATCAGACGTTAATGGTGGGTCCTACAATTCAGTGGGAACTATTTGCAACACTTGCACGTTTTCGCTTGCACAAGTATGCATTAACTGCGGACATTTCCAAAATGTACCGACAGGTGGACGTCTCTATAGAGGATCGAAATTTCAAACTAATTTTATGGAGGGAATGCGCTTCTCAAAATTTACAGAGGTTTTGTTTAAACACCGTTACTTATTGGACGGCTTCCGCTCCTTTTCTCGCAATTCGGTGCCTCTTTGAATTGGCAGAAATCTACGCAGAGTCTCATCCTGTCGCATCTCAGGTCATTAAAAGTGATTTTTACGTGGATGACATGCTCACAGGCACAGACACCCTAGAAGAGCTCAATACGATTTGTCAGCAAATTATCAACGTGTTGGAACTCGGAGGTTTTAAATTGGCCAAGTGTGCTACGAATCATTCACACTTGTTAAACCACAGCAGTGAAGAAAAACTATTACAGTTTGATCCTTCTGCATCAGTGAAGACTCTTGGAATAAGGTGGAACCCGCAAGCTGATTCGTTTTTCTATTCTCTGAACGATTCCTTTGACTCATTGACAACCACCAAGCGTAATATCCTATCAGTGGCATCTCGCTTGTTCGACCCGTTAGGATTGTTGTGTCCTCGTATTACTAGGGCAAAAATATTACTTTAGGATTTGTGGCGACAGAAAATGGATTGGGAAGATCCAAACTAATAATAGATCCTAGTGTCTGGTGATGGTGAGCTGTTGAAGTTTTGTTTGTTATTTTTAATAGTTTACAAATTTAGTCAATTATTTTATTTTTATATTCTGTTCCCATGTAGGTGAATATTGTTTTCATGGGGTCAAAAATTACTATGAAATTCTCGAATATTGCTTTGGCTATTGTTTTGGCACTTTTGTCCTTTACCGCTACCGTAACCAGATATTTGCTCATTTCGCAAATTATGGTTACTGCGTATTCATTACCTTCTAATGATTTCGGAAACGGACCTTTGTATCTGTACAATATCAAATGCTTGTTGAGGTGTTTCTGTTATAATCGTCGCTTCTTTTGAATGTTTTACTGTTTTATTTTTGCTAAATGCGAGGCAGTTTTTAACATAGTTTTTATACCCGTTACTCGTAGAGTAAAAAGGGTATACTAAAGTCGTGCAAATGTATGTAACAGGCAGAAGGAATCATTTCCGACCTTATAAAGTACATATATTCTTGATCAGCATCAACAGCCGAGTCGATATAGACATGTCCGTCTGTCCGTCCGTCCGTCCGTCCGTCCGTCTGTATGAACACCTAGATCTCAGAGATGGTAAGAGATAGAGGTTTGACATGTACGGGACAAATGCTTCTTTTATCTGCACGCAGATCAAGTTTATTTCAAATTTTGGCCACGCACCCTCCCGCCCCGCAAATTGGGAAAAACGGTATATCCCCTACAGTTTTGAAGATAGACGGTTCGAACCTTCTAGAGATATATAGTAATTAGCAAAATGAATCAATTTGCCGAAAAAATGATAAAGATCGGATGAACGGTTCTCAAGTTATGAGCACCCTAAAAAATGTTGCATACTTTTTGGCTGGTCACCCTAGGGAACGCAGGAACACTGTTAAGCATGTTTTCCCATGAGTAACGGGTATACCGAAGTCGGTTAGAGCCTACTTTAACTTACGCTCTCGTTTATATCCTTTTTCATGTTTTGCCAATAAAAATATCTGCGGAGTTTATTATTTAATCTATTAACACCTGGGTGTCCCCCTAAGAGTGCATCCTCGTGGTATTTTTGCAAAATGCGCTGCTTTTTATACCCGTTACTCGTAGAGTAAAAAGGGTATACTAAAGTCGTGCAAATGTATGTAACAGGCAGAAGGAATCATTTCCGACCATATAAAGTATATATATTCTTGATCAGCATCAACAGCCGAGTCGATATAGCCATGTCCGTCTGTCCGTCCGTCTGTATGAACACCTAGATCTCAGAGATGGTAAGAGATAGAGGTTTGGCATGTATGGGACAAATGCTTCTTATACTTGCAGGCAGATCAAGTTTTTTTCAAATTTTGGCCACGCCCCCTCCCGCCAGAGCAATACGGAAAAAACGTTATATCTCCTACAGTTTTAAAGATGGACGATTTGTACCTACCTAGAAATAGTTAATAATTAGCAAAACGAATAAATTTGCCAGAGAAATGATAAGGATCGGATGAGCGGTTCTCAAGTTATGAGCAAAAATGTGAAAAATAGCCGAGTTAAAAAAGTGTTGCATACTTTTCAGATGTTTACCCTAAGGAACGCAGGAACATTGTTAAACATGTTTTTCCATGAGTAACGGGCATATCGAAGTCGGTTAGAGCCGACTTTAACTTGCGCTCTCGTTATTTTAGGCGTTAGTGCTATTCTCAAATTTCTTTAAACTTGATTGCCTACTTCTTTAAATTCATTTGGATTTATTTTTGTGAAGATATTTTCGCCCAGTGGCATTTTTAGTTTTGTAATATTTAGATCACTGTCTAGTGTTTCAAGCCTTGAGAAAAACTGTTCTAGATCAATTTTCTCTTTAGTGACTAAGTCCTTAGTTTTAATAGTACCGATGGTACTTTTCCCTGTTTTTATAAACGATTTTTTGGTGATCCATAGCGTACTTTCTGACATCATTAAGGGTTTCATATATTTTTGGCGTGTCGATATCGCATTTTATATTAGTCTGTTCTTGTATGAGTTCGTTGTGTATTTTTGGTTTATCTTGTGCGTTTTTCTTGTCCTCTAAACATTTTTGAGCTCTAGTTGTTACTTTGTTAACTTGTGCTGATATGTTTTTAATATTTGTAAAATTGATTCTAGATAATGCATAGGCTGCTTTGTTATGTTTACCTGGTAAAAATAATATTTCAAAATCGTGTTCTTCTAATTCAAGACGTATTCGGGTTAGTCTGGATGATGGGTCTTAGGTTAGGTTAGGTTGCGATGGCTGAGAGCGACAAGTCGCTCTCCCACTTAGGCCACTTTGGGTCCATTGCGATGCCATATTTATTCCCTGTTAACCCTTTTTAATACTGAGGGGGGGTCCTCATTACTGAACCATTGTGTGGACAGAATAAATTTGAGTAGAGCTGGGATCTGTAGCCCGGATGTCTCCGAGAGGTTGAGTAGCAGAGGTTGACCAAGTGTCCTGAGTCTCCTTCTACTAAAGGCGGGGCAATGGCGCAAAATGTCTTCTTTGTGTACGCATCTTCTGCAAAAGTCATGGTAAGTGACGCCTAGGCGTGCTGCGTGTCTGCCAATAAGACAATGACCTGTAAGGGTCCTTCTGTGACGTAAAAGTGTGTTAGCACGCTTTTGGTCGAATGTGGTCACGTTAGCCTCGCTACTGCACAGGAAAAAAGTTTTTTCCACCGATTCGTAGCGAGACGAAGTGTTTCAGCTTTAGTAAGAAGCTTATATGTCGCCATAGGAATCCCTATCGTGCTCCTCTCTGAAAGGAGCTCGATGGTGGTACCTATTCTGGCCAGTTTGTCCGCAGACTCATTACCTTCTATGTTGCGATGTCCAGGCACCCATATAAGGTGTTTACTGAAATGCCGTGCGATCTCATTCAGAGATGAGCGACATTCCGTAAGTGTTTTAGCATTGTTGGTATGTGAGTCAAGTGCTTTAAGGGCGGCTTGACTATCTGAGTATATAAATACATTTCCTTCCTTGACCGTGAGTGTGCTAAGGTAGGTGGCAGCTTCCTGGATGGCTACCACTTCCGCTTGGTACACACTACAGTGGTCAGGAAGGCGGAACGATAAGTTCAGATCTAGGTTGGGAGAGAATACTCCCCCTCCTACTTTTTCGTCGAGCTTAGAACCATCGGTGTAGATGTTAATGGCGTTAGCTCTGCTGTGGGGCAGGTTGTCCCAATCGTTTCGGCTTGGGATGTAGACGTCGTAAAATTTGTCGAACGTCGTTTGTGGTATACAGTAGTCTGTAATTAATGGTATACTTGTTTGGTCTTCGAGTATGGAGGCGTGTCCCGAATTGCCCCTGTTCCAGGTATCGGATTCTCGTAGTCTTAAGGCTGTTGTGGTAGCCATTTGCTTAGCTACGAGGTCTAGTGGTAGAAGGTGAAGAATAGTATTTAACGCTTCCGTTGGTGTCGTTCGGAAAGCGCCGCTAATACAAATTTGTATTGTATCCCGAGTGCTGGCCACCATACTAGAGCTCCGTAGAGTAGTATGGGGCGTATTAGGGCTGTGTAAAGCCAATGTACAATGGATGGGGAAAACCCCATCTGCGGCCAATGGCCTTTTTACAAGAGAAAAAGAGCAATGGTTGCCTTTTTTTATACGTTCATTTATGTTGTCATTTCAGAGTAGTTTCTTATCTAGAATGACACCCAAGTATTTGGCATTGTCACCAAATACGAGGCTTACTCCGTTGATTTTAGGCGGGATAAGATCAGGAATTTTGTACTTTCGGGTGAAAGCACTAATACCGTCTTAGCCGGGTTTACGCCCAAGCCACAAGATTTTGTCCACTGAGCAAGTGTTGTCAGTGCGGTCTGCATGAGGTCACACAGCGTTTGAGGAAACATTCCACATTTGTAGATGGCAATATCATCCGCGTAGGCCACCACTTCGTGTCCCTCCGCCTCCATTAGCCGCAGCAGTTGGTTAACTGTTACAACCCACAGAAGCGGAGATAGAACACCTCCTTGCGGAGTGCCTCTGCTTACACATCTGCGAGCAGTTGCACCGCCAAGTTGGGAGTACACCGTTCTGCTGGTTAGCAGTTGTTCGATGAATCTTAATAGCAGCACATCTGCTCCCACATATGTCAAGGCAGAGGTGATGGCGTTAGGTTGGACGTTATTGAAGGCACCCTCTATGTCGAGAAATGCTACTAAAGAAAAGTCTCTTACTTCAAGTCATCTTTTAATCCTTGAGACCAGGAAGTGTAGGGCGGTTTCAGTAGACCTGCCCTTGCTGTATGCATGTTGGGTGTGTGCTAGATCAGCGGGACTAATAGTTTGCCTCAGGTGTGCATCTATAAGCCTCGCGAGAGTTTTAAGAAGAAGCGAGGATAGGCTGATTGGCCTATAATCGTTTGGTTTCACATGTGAAGCTTTGCCAGCTTTCGGCCCAGTGACTGAATATTACTTTAGTTTCTCTCCACCTAATGGGGATGTAGTTGACCTTGAGACAGCTTACATAGATTGTGTAAAGCCAGGTCATTGTGTACCCAATGGTTTGTTGTAGTTGGGCAGGATATATGTTATCGAGACCTGGCGACTTAAATGGTTCGAACGAATCGATAGCCCATTTAATTCTGGTCTCCGTTACAATGGTTTTGTCGTATTGCATAGAAAGGTCGGTAGGCCTAACCTGAGGTGTTAAGTTAAGGGAGCATTCAGGGAAGTGAGTGCTTAGCAGAAGATTTAGAGATTCTTCGCTCGAGTCGGTCCAGGTCCGTCTGTTTTTTGTAAGAGACCTGGCGCGGTTGGTGAGCTAGCCAGGATCTTTTTGAGCCGTGATGCATCAGAAGGAGATTTAATATTACTACAGTAATGGGTCCTGGAGGAGCGTTTTGCCCTCCTGGTAGCTTATATGCCCAGCTTAAGCCACATCATTCGTGGCTCTTCCGTCTACCCAGTGATCTATGGTGCCAATCGTGTAGTTCTCTCACTGCTGCCCATCATTAATGGTGAACGATCGAAGAACTTGCCTAAGACCAAGAACGTGTTTTTCGAGTGCACAGCCACGAATTTAGCCAAGGCCTAGGTGTTACTTTTTTTCCTCTTCGAGCATAGCCAGAAGTTGCCAGTTGAGCTTAAAGTTGTCCAACCAAATGGTAACACTCTCTTATTTAGAGGTAGTCGTACGTGAGGAGAAAATTTCGGTAAAGCGTGCCAACGCTATTGGTATTAATGAGCCGGCTTCCCTGACATGTTAATTTGAATTTACTAAGAGGCACAGGTTAAGGGTGACTCGCTGATTGTGTAAAAGATTCCCCCAGCGCGACATGTGTGATCCATGGCTGCGACATCTATAAAGATATAGCTTTTCATTTTGCCTATAACAACATTTAGAAATCGCTGCTAACATTTATGTAGATAGTAAAACAGTTTAATCTCAACAAACTGGCCGAGCAACTGCGCGGGCAAGCACCGAAGCCCTGATTTTACGCGCACGCAAACTCAACAAATCCATCGAAACCAAGCCGACTGTGTATCATGTATCAATCATGTATCCGCAGTATTTAAAATAATGAACAATAGTTAAAAAAACGAGCAATAGTTAAAAAAATGAACTATAGTTCAAAAAATTGAACTATAGTTCAAATGAACTATAGTTCAGAAAATGAACTATAGTTCAAAAAATGAACTATAGTTCAAATGAACTATAGTTCATTAAATGAACTATAGTTCATTCAATGAACTATAGTTCAAAAAAGAACTATAGTTCAAATGAACTATAGTTCAAAAAATGAACTAATGAACTAGGTCATTAAAATGAACTAAAATTTCCAACTCTAATATCATCATCTGCATAGAGAAGTCGTTGTCAACGAGTTGCGTCAGCGGTACTGGGTTTGTGGTCTTAGAGCTTTAGTGAGAAGAGTTTCTAATGACTGCCCAGTGTGCCGCATACGACGTGCGAGGCCGAGCCCACCAGAAATGAGCGGCCTGCCTATTGAACGATTGTCGCCACACACTCCGCCATTCACCTATACCGGGGTGGATTATTTTGGGCCAATCAATATTGTAGTTGGACGGCGCCACGAGAAGCGCTGGGGCGTTCTATTCACGTGCCTAACAGTTCGGCCGTACACCTGGACATAGCCACATCACTCTCGACAGATTCGTTTCTAT
The DNA here is from genome assembly GCA_018904275.1 of Lordiphosa clarofinis. Taxonomy (NCBI): domain Eukaryota; kingdom Metazoa; phylum Arthropoda; class Insecta; order Diptera; family Drosophilidae; genus Lordiphosa; species Lordiphosa clarofinis. The sequence goes on from JAEIGQ010000244.1 coordinate 411,279, forward strand.
GTGTTCTAAAGTCATTTGTCGCCAGACGCGGCTGCCCCCGTCGCATGATGTCTGATAACGGGACGAATTTTCGAGGCGCTAGCAGAGTCTTGATTGCCGAAATAGAGCGCATTTCATCGAAATTTATTGAACAAAAATTTCCCGAATTGGAGTTTACGTTTATCCCGCCTTGTGCGCCCCACCTTGGGAGGGGCCTGGGAGCGAATGGTTCGCTCCACGAAGTCTGTATTGTCCGAGATCCTGCGACAAAATGGACTTAAAGAGGAGGTGCTGCGTGCAGCTTTGGCCGATGTTGAGAGCGTGCTTAACTCTAGGCCGCTAACTCACGTTCCACTGGAGGCGGCCGAATCTGAGGCATTAACACCTAACCATTTTCTTGTAGGTCATTCAAGCGGGAAAGAGCACCAGTTGATCAGGGTGGAGTAGGACTGGCAAGATGATTTCGAATTGCTAGTCAGCTGGCCGACCAATTCTGGAAGAGATGGCTGCGTGAGTATCTGCCGACGCTCACTAGACGAACCAAGTGGTTTCCAGCCGCCAGTCAGCCCGATTGCCGTCGATGACGTCGTTATAATAGTGGACGACGGATGCAAGAGAAACTGCTGGCCAAGGGTGTCGTATTGGATGTGCACCGAGCGAAAGATGGCCAGGTCCGAAGCGCCGTGGTGCGAACTGCTGAGGGACTCATAACTCGACCTGCCGTCAAGTTAGCCAAGTTAGACATTAGAGTTGGTAATACACATGCCGTGCGCTAGTGAATTACGGGGTGGGGAATGTTGAGAGGCGAACCGAAAAGTGAACTTCGGTCCCAATTTTTTACTGTGTAAAATTTGCGTGGTTGGCAAGGCCAACCAAAAACTGTATTTTGTATGTAACTTAAATTGCTGCATTTGCTATTGTTGCTCCCCTTTTGCTTATTGGAAATGTACCGCTTCTTCTGCCTGCTTATCTCGCCAGCTGTGCGCTGGCCGATCGAAGCCGGCTGCATAATTTGTCTTTGCTTTGCCAATTAGTTTTAGTTCACATGTGAAGCTGAGCAGAAGTAAGAAAATATAGAATTTGGACTATTGGCAGAGTGTGGAGCACGAATGTAAGTTAAGTTAAACCTAAAGAGAATTGTAATGAAGTTAATGGAAAAATTAAAGATTTCAGAATACACAGTGTGCATACGCACATACACACGTACATACATCAATCAATATAAATCAAAGGAGCGTTTTTATTTTGGTTGGTGGCTCGAAGTACCTGCCTTTAACACGCAACCGGCACAGGTCCAGTGCCAACAACTTTTGCTTGTATTTATTTTATTAATGATTTCATAATTTGTTTAAGATTCGTGTTTAATATTATTGCAACTAACAGTTACTGTGTTGTCATTTGTATGTAGTATTTTAACTATTACTTGATCAGCTCTGACTATGGTGTTTGCAATGAATTCTCCTGGTTGTAGTTCTGGGTTTAGTACTAATACTTCGTCTTCAAGAGTATTTAATGGGATTTTTCTGAAGACCTCTGATCTAGCAGGCAATACTAATTGGTCCTTACATGTATTTGTTAATTGTATTGCGATGTCAGGAAAATTATCTGCTCTTAATATGAGAAAATCTTTATAATTTTGGTAGTCTAATATGCAATTGAATTCTTTTATAAAATCTAGTCCTATTAATCCTTCACATGGTATGGGAAATCATCTTTAATAATGTTAAATGTTTGAGTGATTAAGGTATTTCTGTACTGTAAATCGATTTTAACCGTTCCTAGTGATCTTATGCTGCCTTCCCCGATTCCGCTGATTTGTGTGCTTTTGCTTTTGTTTAACTGATTTGTGTTGAATGAATTCTTCAAGAGTGATATGTTTGCCCCGGTGTCTACTAAAAAGGTTATTTTTTATACTCTATACCGAAGATACAAAGAGTATATTAAGTTTGTGCAAAAGTATTTAACAGGGAGAAGGAGTCATTTCCGACTATATAAAGTATATATATTCTTGATCAGCATCAACAGCCGAGTCGATATAGCCATGTCCGTCTGTCCGTCTGTCCGTCTGTCTGTCTGTCCGTCTGTTCGTCCGTCCTTATGAACAAACAGATCTCGGAGATGGTAAGAGATAGAGGTTTGACATGTATGGGACAAATGTTTCTTATAGCTGCAGGCAGATCAAGTTTATTTTCAATTTTTGCCACGCCCCCTCCTGCCCCCACAATTCGGAAAAAACGTTATATCTCCTACAGTTTTGAAGAAAGACGTTTTGTACCTTCTAGAGATAGTTAGTAATTAGCAAAATGTATCGATTTGCCGATCTTTGATAAAGATCGGATGAGCGGTTCTCAAGTTATGAGCAAAAAAGTACATCGCCCTCGCCCCCACCCCTCCCACCCATTCACAACTAACACCACACAATCTTAAAGAGAGCGAGAGAGAGAAAAAGAGAGAGAGAGACTTTGAGATGAGCGCAGCACCAGCATTGTATTGAACTTCTACTCCAGGTACAGAGAATGTTATAGTCGGGCTTGTTTATATAACTCCCAAGCGGTTGTTTGGTCATTATATTTTGGCTTCGGAGATTATCTAGCTCTGCAGACCACCAAGGTTGTTTAAAGGTGGATTTTTTTTTTCTAGGGGGCAGGCCCTATTGAACGAGTCCGTATACGCGATAGTAAGCGTATCGACAAGCTCATCTATCTGTTTTCCCGTATTTGGTGTGTATGGTGGGGACGGTCCAAGCTTTTTACAGAGAAGTTTGTTGTTAACTTCCCAGTTGGTCTTTTTGGGTTCTGTATCTTAGTGGGTGAGGGACACGAATTTGTTAGTACGACCTCTATATATCGATGATCAGAGAAGGAGTGCTCTGGGAGCACCTTCCATGATATCAATTGGTCACAGAGGTCTTCGGAGATGAGGGTTATATCTAAAACCTCTCTTCTATTTTTGATTACAAAGGTGGGGTCATTCCTTTTATTGGCAATGTGCAAATCTGTCTGTAATAGGTAGTTGTACAGTGATTCACCGCGCTAATTTATGTCTGAGCTGCCCCATTGTGTGTGGTGTGCGTTGGCATCGCCACCTAAAATAAGGCTTGTGTGAGTGTAGCTGCTGCTTCCAGTTAGATCCCGGAATATTATTGGTGGTGGATGACTCTCAGTGTCATGAGCCAGATAAAAGGAGGCCAGCCTCGTTGTGGAACTCCCCAGTTCCAGGCTGACTGAAGTGATGTCACCATCACTAAATTGAGGAAGGAATAGTGTTTTAAAATGTATTTTGGTTAAAGTACATGTACGAATTTTACCCTTACCCTTGGTATGGTAAAGGATGTATTTGGGAGTCCGTAGGCCATTGATTCTGTCACCAGAAATCCATGGCTCTTGGACGAAAACAATTTCTACTTCGCCTGAGGTTAGCCGAAGTAAGAGTTCAGCGGTTGCTGCTTTGGAGTGATGTAGGTTTATTTGTAGAACCCGCATCAAATAATAATATTTTTGACTAGAGCTTTATTTCTGGTATTAGCCATTTGAACCTCCAGACACCTCAGCACTAATTGTTTGCCAGCACTAACACTTTTGGAGTTTAACGTACGCTTTTTTGTAGAGCGTAATGAAATTACGTAAAACGTAATGTGGAGCTTACGTGGTCAACCTAAACCAAAAGTTATATTTAAATAATAAATAATAATGATGCTTGTGGCTAAAATGGTAATTAACCACAATGTAAAGACTTGCGTGAACACTCCTTGTGATGCTCTGCACTCCACTGTGCGGGTGGGAGGATCACTTTGTGGGTGGGCAACAGGTGCACCACCTGACTTCTGGCGGCAACCAATTGGTTTTGCAGATCACAAAATCAAATCGGCAACACAATTCGACGAGTCACAACTTTGAAACACTTTCGTATGGCACTTGTCAAAAACGCTTGACAACTTTTTGCTGTCTGCCGAACGAGTTTAAAATATTAATTTTAATTAAATCGCGGAGCGCCAAATCAAAAACAAACCGCACGATCAGTGTGACCAGAGTCTCCTGATGGGTCTTTCATTGCAAACAAGTAACTGAGAGGGGTCTGTGATCACTTTGAACCACGAATTTTTGTGCCGTAGATATAGGGTCGGAAGAACTTTATTGCCCAGTGAATTGCTAAAAGCTCTTTTTCAATAATTGGTTTGTTGCATTCGCCTTTAGAAAATGATTTAGAAGCATAACAGATTGGTTTAAGGACATTGCCGACTTCTTGGCTCAGTATCGCTCCACAGGCATGGTTACTAGCATCTGTTGTTATATAAAACGGTTTTTTGAAATTCGGATACAGCAACAAGGTTGGACTTATTAGAGCTTGTTTTAAGTATTGAAAAGATTTTTTGCATTCGTCAGACCACTTGAATGCAACATTTTTCCTGCATAGTCTAGTAGAAGTACTGCATAATGGGAAAAATTTTCTATAAACCTTCTATAATATTTGCAGAATGCAACAAAATGTTTAGTTTAGTCGGGATTAGTTGGTCTTGGGTAGTTTGATATCGTTTCGTATTTTTTATCATCTGGTAAGATACCCTTATCAGCGCATTTATGGCCTAAAAATGTGACTTCATGCTGAAAAAAATTGCATTTTTCTGGGTGAAATTTCAAATTATGTTTTCTACAAAGCTGGAAAACTGCTTCAAGGTTACTAAGCATGTGATTAGGGGAACATCCCAATACGACCAGGTCATCCATGTACAAAAAGCCTTGTGTAGGGGTGAGACCGCTAAAAGAAAGAGTCATCATTCGCTGAAACGAATTTGGAGCTACTTTTAACCCGTACGGTAATCTTTTAAACCTATATGCACCTCTGTTTGTGGAAAATGATGTAATGTCCCTTGAATCTTTATATAGTTTGATTTGGTGGAAGCCTGTCATAAGATCTAATGTTGAAAAATATTTTGCTCTTCCTAATTGATCCAAAATATCATCAATACGAGGTAATGGGAATTTGTCTGCGACAAGTTTTTTGTTAATATGTCTATAATCAACAACTAGGCGCCATCTTTTCTCTTGGGAGTTAAGGGTTTTGTAGGTACTAATAGGATAGGGCTATTGTATTCTGCAATTGAAGGCTCTATTTTATTTTATTACGTATTAATTTATTTACCTGTTTATCTATTTCTACTCGATCTGTATATGCTGTTCTATAGTTTTTTATACCCGTTACTCGTGGAGTAAAAAGGGTATACTAAAGTCGTGCAAATGTATGTAACAGGCAGAAGGAATCATTTCCGACCATATAAAGTATATATATTCTTGATCAGCTTCAACAGCCGAGTCGATATAGACATGTCCGTCTGTCCGTCCGTCTGTACGAACACCTAGATCTCAGAGATGGTAAGAGAAAGAGGTTTGACATGTATGGGACAAATGCTTTTTTTATCTGCACGCAGATCAAGTTTGTTTCAAATTTGGCCACGCCCCCTCCCGCCCCCGCAATTTGAAATAAACGTTATATCTCCTACAGTTTTGAAGATAGACGATTCGTACCTTCTAAAGATAGTTAGTAATTAGCAAAATAAATCGATTTGTCGAAGAAATAAAAAAGATGGGATGAACGGTTCTTAAGTTATGAGCAAAAAAGTGTTAAATAGACGAGTTAAAAGAAATGTTGCATACTTTTCGGATGTTCACCCCAAGGAACGCAGGAACACTGTTAAACATGTTTTTCATGAGTAACGGGTATATCGAAATCGGTTAGACCCGACTTTAACTTACTTTAACTTGAGGTTGTTTCGGACTCTAGTCCAAACACATCACTGTATTTTGAACATAAATTTATTAAGTCGTTTTTGTGTGCTTCAGGACAGTGTTTTTCTAATTTCATTAATATTTCCTTTTTCTACTTTTGTTTGTATTTATTTTATAAATGATTTCATAATTTGTTTAAGATTCGTGTTTAATATTATTGCAACTAACAGTTACTGTGTTGTCATTTGTATGTAGTATTTTAACTATTACTTGATCAGCTCTGACTATGGTGTTTGCAATGAATTCTCCTGGTTGTAGTTCTGGGTTTAGTACTAATACTTCGTCTTCAAGAGTATTTAATGGGATTTTTCTGAAGACCTCTGATCTAGCATGTATTTGTTAATGGTATTGCGATGTCAGGAAAATTATCTGCTCTTAATATGAGAAAATCTTTATAATTTTGGTAGTCTAATATGCAATTGAATTCTTTTATAAAATCTAGTCCTATTAATCCTTCACATGGTATGGGGAAATCATCTTTAATAATGTTAAATGTATGAGTGATTAAGGTATTTCTGTACTGTAAATCGATTTTAACCGTTCCTAGTGATCTTATGCTGCCTTCCCCGATTCTGCTGATTTGTGTGCTTTTGCTTTTGTTTAACTGATTTGTGTTGAATGAATTCTTCAAGAGTGATATGTTTGCCCCGGTGTCTACTAAAAAGGTTATTTTTATACTCTGTACCGAAGGTACAAAGAGTATATTAAGTTTGTGCAAAAGTATGTAACAGGGAGAAGGAGTCATTTCCGACTATATAAAGTATATATATTCTTAATCTGTCCGTCTGTCTGTCTGTCCGTCTGTTCGTCCGTCCGTATGAACAAACAGATCTCGGAGATGGTAAGAGATAGAGGTTTGACATGTATGGGACAAATGCTTCTTATACTTGCAGGCAGATCAAGTTTTTTTCAAATTTTGGCCACGCCCCCTTCCGCCAGAGCAATACGGCAAAAACGTTATATCTCCTACAATTTTGAAGACAGACGTTTTGTAGCTTCTAGAGATAGTAATTAGCAAAATGTATCGATTTGCTGAAAAAATGATAAAGATCGGATGAGCGGTTCTTAAGTTATGAGCAAAAAAGTACATCGCCCTCGCCCCACCCCCTCCCACCCATTCACAACTAACACCACACAATCTTAAAGAGAGAAAGAGAGCGAGAGAAAGAGAAAAAGAGAGAGTGAGACTTTGAGATGAGCGCAGCACCAGCATTGCATTCAACTTCTTCTCCAGGTACAGAGTATGTTATAGTCGGGCTTGACCGACTTTCTCACTTGTTTTTTGTATGTTAGTTAAACAAAGTAACAAAGTTGATGAAATTTAGATTTATGTGGAATATTCTTGGTTGTTTAGAGGACCGTCTTCGTGTTCCGATTCTGAGTTTGGTTTTCAACCAATCTAACATTGTTATGATTGTTATTGTTTTGTTGCCTGTTACAATTTTGGTTGTTATTATTTTGTTGTCTGTAATGATTATTGTTGTACTGTCCTGATTATTTTGCTCTCTATAATTTTGATAGTTTCCTCGATAGTTACATCGATGCTGGGAATAATTTAGATTATTATTTCCCCTGTAGTTTGGTGGAAATCTGCCCCTTTTGTTTATAAAAAGGGCGTGAGAACTGTCTTGGCCTGCTTGAGTACAGGTATTTATAAATTTTTCAATTAATTGGTTCATGTCTGCATATTGACCTGCCTGTATAACTAACTTGACTTTCTCGTTGTTGCAATTATTTGTAATTGCATCAACAGCTACTTGTGTTGTAAATTTAGAGGCTTGTGTGGGTGTGAGTCCTTCTGAAATATAGGCGGTTTCGATAACATGTGAAAGCTCTTCTATATCCTTGCTATATTGATTAGGTGATTTGTTATGTTGTTTTATATTTTTGATTTTTGCATTTATTACAGCCACCGATTCACCTTTTATTGTCTGTTCTATTTTATTTTTAAGCTTAGTACTCAGACAAACTAAATCGTCCGCTAGCTGAATTGACAACTTTTTCCCTTTCGGGTTACCCAGCGGACGATGCAGTGTGACTGTACAACGCCAAAATACCACCCCTCATCAAAATACCACCCAATGTGAAACGGCCACACTGCGCTGATTTGCTTGCATTTGAATTTAGTTAATTCTTTTTGCTAATATTTAGATATTTTTGCATGATGTATGGAATGTAGAAGTCATGGGCAATGCAAAATCTTACCGATGGTTTCAAAATATGCGCAATCAATGATTTTCGTCGAACTTTTGCTGCTGACATTCCGACGGGTAGGTGTCGGAAAAACTACAAGCTATTTTTTCTTCTAGCACCCCATCGAAATTGTAACAGCTGTTTGTGTTTGTCAAGTAAGCGGCACTACGAGCTTTCCGACGCTGAGGCACGGAAATTTTAGTTTGTCTGAGTTCCACCGAGCGTAAGAGGCCTGTCTTCATTTTACGAAAGCTTTCCGACACCCTTTTTTTTTATATGGAGTTGACACCCAGCTAAAGCGATTTAGTTTGTCCGAGTACTAAGCTTTAATTCATAAAATGCTTGTTTTTTGTCCGACTATATTTCTAGCAGTTCCTATTAGACTGCTTTTTATTATTTGTACTGATAATTGATCATGATTCCCTTTAATAGTGTTTAATATATCTAGTGCGTCTAAAAATCTTTTGACATGAGTAGCCTTGTCGTCAAATTCAAGGATGAGCTTAACTGCTGTGTTTAAAAATTCTACTTGATTCTGTTCCATTTCTAATATATTTTTATACCCTTGGAGAGGGTATATTAAAATTGTCCGGATGTTTGTAGCGCATAGAAGGAAGCATCTCCGACCACATAAAGTATATATGGGTGATTCCATGAAAAATCGCCCACTGGGATTTTTTTGGATCGGAATAATTTTTTTCATATTCCTTGTAGTAAAATAGTATATACGTATTTTCAGCATTTTGCCGAAATATACTTAATTCGCGGGTAAAGTCGATTTGAAAATTGACATATTTGAAAAATTTAATTATTTTCAATTGCTTGCTATTCAAAGCCATTGGTAATAAAAATTTTTAAAAAATCTGAAAATTAACATTTGAATCCAAACTTTCAAATAACGCACACTTAAAAATTTTTAAAATTTTCTTTGGTCTTTAAATCGCGAAAATAAGTAAACAAAAATTAATTGCCGCTAACGGGATTTTTTTTTTTTCTTAATTTTTTTCTCAAAATTTGGTCTTGTATCCAGAAATTTACTGTATTAAGCTGTAAATGGGCAATCCAATAGTTCAAGAGTTATGGCATTTTTTCATTTATTTAAATTAATTTTTTTTTGGAAAGTAACAATATTATGTGTTTTGGAATGTGAGTATATTTTGGTTTTAAGAAGATAGTTTTTTTGTGGTTGAATAGAGTGGAGAGTTTGTGTACCTTGTATAGTTTTTGCATTTCGAAAATCGTGACTTTAAAAATTCTGTGGCTGTATTATAGTGTTTTGTGTTTCTGTATCGTACTGTGATGTTTGGTAAAAATTAGTTGACCCATTCATAGAGTTCCAGGGCAGGGGTAATCTGTTTATTGGTAATCATTTGAATGCTTGCCCTTCTAGCCCTTCTTTTTTAGTGTATATCCAGCTCCATCGCAAGGCCCTTTGGGCTGTTGCATGGAAATGCCACTCCGCCGATCTGTTAAAATAATTTTTATGATTATATACTTCACTATATTCAACCACAAAAAATTTTACCCTCATAAAATTAAACATACTAAATCTGAAAATTAATTTAAAGAAATGAAAAAATGCCATAACTCTTGAACTATTGGATTTCCCATTTACAGCTTAATACAGTAAATTACTGGATACAAGACCAAATTTTGAGAAAAAAATTAAGAAAAAAAAAATCCCTTTCGCGGCAATTAACTTTTGTTTACTCATTTTCGCGATTTAAAGACCAAAGAAAATTTTAAAAATTTTTAAGTGTGCGTTATTTGAAAGTTTGGATTCAAATGTTAATTTTCAGATTTTTTAAAAATTTTTATTACCAATGGCTTTGAATAGCAAGCAATTGAAAATAATTAAATTTTTCAAATATGTAAGTTTTCAAATCGACTTTACCCGCGAATTAAGTATATTTCGGCAAAATGCTGAAAATACGTATATACTATTTTACTACAAGGAATATGAAAAAAATTATTCCGATCCAAAAAAAATCCCAGTGGGCGATTTTTCATGGAATCACCCATATATTCTTGATCTGCATGACGAGCTGAGTTGATATAGCCATGTCCGTCTGTCCGTCTGTTTCTATGCTATCTCCTCAGTCAGTTTTAAAGCTATCGTAACCAAACTTTGCACGAAGTTTTTTAGTACAAATACGCTGCACATTTGTCGGAACTGGCTGGTGAGAAAAACTTTTTTGTTTTCAATGTTATCGCTCCCAACGCTCGTATTTATAAGTTTTTAATGATTTCACATAATTTCATCAAGCCTTGTCAAAATCGGACAACTATATAGTATAGCTGCCATACAAAAGTAAGGTCTGAAAAAAAGTCTTAGTGAGAAAAACTTTTTTGTTTTCAATGTTATCGCTCCCAACGCTCGTATTTATAAGTTTTCAATGATTTCACATAATTTCACCAAAATTTTTCGAAATCGGACTACTATATAGTATAGCTGCCATACAAAAGTAAAGTCTGAAAAAAGTCTTAGTGAGAAAAACTTTTTTGTTTTTAATGTTATAGCTCCCAGCGCCCGTATTTATAAGTTTTCAATGATTTTATATAATTTCACCAAAATTTTTCGAAATCGGACCACTATATAGTATAGCTGCCATACAAATTGTCAGGCACATATCAAGCTCCAAGGGTATATAAACTTCGGTAGAGCCGAAGTTAGCTTGCCTCTATTTTTAGTTCTAATTTCTTGTGTTTTAGGTTTGTTACTTCGCTTTCCTCGGTGCCTATTAATATTTCCCCCTGGTGTGTTTTTAAGTTTAGTGTGTCCCTTATGTTTTCAGGTATAACTATATTAATGCTATTTTTGATAATATTAGCGGTGACTTGAATGTCTTTCCGTACACCTTGAAGTATTTGTGTTGCTATATATTTTTTTTGTGATATTAGTTGCATGTATGTATTCATTTATGAGTTTTTGGGTATATATTATTTTTTCGGCGAAGAGACTCTCCACTTCCGATACAAAACTTTGCGCTAGGAAGCGCAATTTTGTTTTATTAGTTTATGTTTTATTGGTTCGCTTTTGTTGTTGTTTCTCAACGTGTGCTATTTTGTCCCAGATTTGGCAGGCTACAGCCCACGGTGGTGGTGGATCAGCATTCACTAGGGACAGCAGTTCGGCTCGCTTCTTTCTCAGTTTTACGGCTGCTCCACCTCGGCGCTATGGAGTTCTGGCAAAGGGAATCTTGGTCAGCCGCTCCTCTTCCTTGATGGCTGCTTTGAAGGCACATTGACGTCGCAAGTACTCCTGCGAGGAGTTAAGTTGTTCGCAGTTGGATGCGAGCTTATGATTGATTTTTATTCAATTTTAGTCTTCTCTTTTATGCAATTTTGACATGAGTGAAATGGTTAGTTTAGTTGAGTCACTTTGCTAGGAATAATATTTGAGTAATTTTAAGTTGTTATGATGGACGTGCAATGCAATGCAGACGGTTCCTGCGTAATAAGCGCTTGAGTAGGTTGCTGGTTAACTAGCATAGTGTGTAAGCAGTGGAGTGACTCAATTTAACTTTAACAATGCTTAAGCTAGTTACAGTGGTGTTGATAAGTTTACTCATTGGTGCTTATAACTATGACTTATAATTATATTAATGTATAATATAAGGAATCCTACAGTACAAAGGCATGAGATGGGTCTCGAAATGGATAAATTAAACAAATCGGAAGTCTTGGCCCCACATCTTCAAAAGTTAAACCCATTTCTTCATACTGAATCAGGAATGTCAGTGATTCTTGTTGGAGGACGGTTGTTGAACGTACCAATACCTTATGACGCCAAGTTTCCATTACTGTTGTCAAGGAAGTCCTACTTTGTTAAGTTGTTCCTTCACAATCTGCACCTGAAACATTATCATGCTGGTGTAAAAGTCTTGATTTCTCGTTTGAGGGAACAAGTTTGGCTCATAAATGCCCGAGAGGCGTGCATGAAGGTGGTGAAAGACTGCATTCATTGTACAGCGACAACGCCATCAACTTCATGGGAGCCGCCAACGTGCTCAAGGATCTACTACGAGAAACAGAAGGAACAGATGCAGGCATGCGCAGCAGGGCGAGGCGTCGAATGGGTTTTCATCCCTCCGAGAGCGCCTCACTTCGGAGGTCGGCCGGGGCGGCCGTGAAGGCCGCCAAACATCGGTTGATGCGAGGAGCAGGCAACGCGCGGTTGACTCAAGACGAGTTGACTACGCACCTGGTAGTCGCCCGTTGGTGTCTCCAGGCAACGATCCCAGCAGTTTTGGCTGACTTGGTCCAAGGATTACCTAGTCAGTCTGCAGCAGCGCAATCGATGGGACAAGGACGTACCCAAGGACAATATACCCCCACAGCGCTGGACAACAGGGCGCGTGTTGGCAACAATAACGGGCGACGACGGTAAAGTCCGAGTGGCTGAAATACGCACCAAGCGGCCAGTCCACAAATTGGCCATTCCGGACCTTTAACGGGGCCGGAATGTTGAAGCAGATTAGTTAAACATGAAATAAATAGGAAAAATGTAATTGGGGTATTCACTTTGTTGAGCACTTGAGCACTTGAGCAGTTTTGCCTGACTAGTATTGTGAGCAGCCCTCTGTGCACGAAATTTGTCCACAACTACGTTTGAGATATGATTTAGTAGTCGGCATCGTGGCATCGTACGATTATAATCGAAAAACCGTAAAAAATAAAATAAAATTAAAAATAATAAAATATTATTAATAATAATAAAAATATTAGCAAGGTTTATTTTGGTGGCACAGTTTGGGAGCCAGCATCCAGCACTCGGCTGACGACTTATTAAATCGCGAAATAATACCAAGGAGGATAAAAATATTAAAAATGTCAAAAAAACTTTATGCCCAACCAAGTAAAAAAATCATGCCTAGATTAATGCATAAGCGCAATTCGCAGATGAAGGATCTGCATGGTAACAAACCCTCTTAGTGCTTAAGAAACTGCTTTTCAAGGGCACAAGTGACCACACATAACTACATTACCATGATTTTGAATAAACCGAACCGCGATAAATACCATGGATGACCAATGTTAAAGAATATAGTGAAGATCATAAGGAATGTTTCAAACCATTTTTTAGGACTGACAAATTATCAAATCGCGGGAAAATACCGTTGCGGTTCAAAAATATAAATTATGTCAAACGTACTTTACTTCCAACCAAGTAAAAAATGAAGCCAGGTTTAATTCATAAAAGCAATTCACATCTAAGGGATCGCCGTGGTAATAAAACCGCTAAGTGCTTAAGAAATTGATTTTCGAGGCTTAAAATGAGCACACATGAGCACTACATTACCATGATTATGATAATACTGAACCACGATAAATACCATGGATGACCAATTCATGGATGACCACACCGGCAATTAATTTGAAAAAAATTTCGGAAATTTTGAAGAAAATTTCTTCTTCTAAGTTCTTTGTTAATGGTCATCCATGGTATGTATCGCGGTTAGTCACTAGAGGTTGGTCATAATCATGGTGATGTAGTTATATATAAGATCTATTGTGGTCTTGAAACAAGTTTCTTAAGTAATTAGCGGTTTTAATCAGGGCTGCAAACCCCTCTGAAATCGGCGGAGGTTCACTCCGGGGTTCGAACCCGTGAGATTTTTTGGGTTCGGGTTCACGGAGCGGGTTCAGTAGGTCGGTGAACCTAGGTTCAGGTTCGAACCGAGGTTCAGAAGTAATTTGGTTCTTGCTAGCTTAAGAAACAGGAATGTAAATTGTAGCAACATTAGCAAACTATTGATATTTTCCAAATAATTTTCGAACTATGCTTAAGTTAATAATGGATAAAACAAAATTAACTGACTAAAGAAAAATTTGCCTGATACTTGTGTTTAGTGCAACATATAATTGTTAATTACAATGATAGTTTATTTATACCTTTAACACATTAGAATCTTTAGGCAATCTTGGAATTCCTTCAAATGAAGCTACGAAGTCGTTCACTATTATGTATTTGTCACTAATTCTTTATATTCTAGCTCTTTAGCTAAGGATTACATTTCATGATCATAAGAATAATTAGTGATGCTTTTATTAATGAGTTCTTTTTGAGGTTCATACAATTCAGCAATATGTCTCTTTGCAAGTTGTTTTTGTTTTAAGGTCAAAAAATTAAGTTTCTTGGATTAAAAAAAAATAAATTTTATTATGCTGCTGATGTCGGATTTTGCTACAAGCCTGCCTTTGGGATTCCCAAGCGGTCATAGCAGTTCTGTCATGAGGTACTTTCTGCCAACACACTTAGGACAGACGAAGACAGCTGAAGATTGAATTGGTATTCATGCAATAGCTATACTGTACCAGCCTCCTTTGTGGTGTTGTGCGTGTCTTGTTTAAGACAAGTTATGGACAAAATCCTAACTTAAATGACCTAGAGCATGCTTAAAAAAGTTCTATAGTTTTATTTGAGATTGAATGTAAAAAATTAAAAACGTTTTTCTAAGAACTTTCTAAGTATTTACGAACATTCAAACCCTAAAGCACCAATACATAAGTCAGCCTGAAAAAAGTAATATGAGTTTTTTTCTGAACCGAACCACTTTTAACTTTTTTTTTGCTCCGGTTCGGGTTCAGGTTCAGCCGCGAAATATTTTTTTGCTCCGGTTCAGGTTCGGTTCGGGATTCCCGAAAATCTCGGAGTCTCCGACTCCGGAGCGGTTCAGCTCCGGACCGGTTTGCAGCCCTGGTTTTAATTCCACGGATAACCCTTAGCTGCGAACTGCGCGTATGAAATTATCCTTACATGGTTTTTTTCCTGTTTGTTTGACATTATTACTATTTTTGATCCTCAACGGTATTTTTCCGCGATTTGATGAGTTGTCAGTCACGAGAAGTGGTTTAAAACATTTCTTATGATCTTAACTGTATTTTTAACCATTGGTCATCCATGGTATTAACCGCTGTTCGGCATAGTCTTAGTCATGGTAATGCTGTTATGAGTGGTCATTTTTGGCTATGGAAAGCAGTTTCTTAAGTAGTTCGCGTTTTTATTACCTCGGAGAACCCTTATCACCCTTATTATATACCCGCCATGATTTATCACTTTATTTGCACTGTCTTTTTTTTATTACTATTTTTTATCCTCTTTGGTATTATTTCGCGATTATACAAGCCGTCAGTCTCGAAAGCTACAGGTAAAGGGCGATTCCGAACCCTGAAAAGTAAACATGAGAACGGTGCCAAATTGACAGCTAGGTAATCGTACTCATTTGTAATCATACTCGGCTAGTAATTATCGATTACTTTTTTATTTACTCGTGCAGGTCTCTATAAGGTACAAGGGCCCGACTTTTCGTAGTCAGGGCCTGGGTCGAGCAAGCTGTGCACAATTTATTCAGAGTAAATTGTTGTTGGAAATGTTTACACTTTTCCCCAAGTGCTCAAGTGCTCAACAAAGTGAACACCCTAAATGAAAAGATGAATGAATTAAGCAAGAGCGCTAGCCCAGTTTCAACCTTTATTGAAGCATCTCTTATCATAAGCAGCGATTCAATTGTATTAACCATTGCCTGCATAAATATATTATAGTGCGCTCTTATCTATGTGCTGTCGCGCTCTCAATGTAGTGGGCGACAAAAGCTCTGCTGAGGCTGCTCTTGTGCTAGCGATCTCACGACCAGAGAGTCAGTTGAAATTACTTTCTGGCTGTGACCAGACTAATAAAAGCAAGTTGAAATTGATCATGGCGAAGTTCGTGGTTTTTTTTGTGGATATTACCACCCAAGGAAGAGGAGATATACCAGCGTCTGCAATTATTTGGTTGGACTCCGTAAAAACGCTTACGGATTTTTCAGTGCCGAGCAGGCACATTCGGCATATCTCGCAGTGTTACTTCCAAATTGCTTTATATAAAGTGCACCTTTGGCTTTTCGGCGCAAGAAAGAAATTGGAAGCAAAAGTCGTGGCTGGCTTTCGAAGTGGACATTGATCGTGGAGCTGGACAACTATTGGAACTTTCTATCAGTCCCCATACAATAAAGAAAACTTTGGAAATCTCAACAATAAGAACACAGGTATTCAGTGTCAAAAATTGATTAGTCTCAGTTAACCACAAATTGTGTGAGTGTTAATGCGTTCGTTTAACCTGAAAGAACTACAGTAAAATCAATTTTTGGCACCCATAAATTCTTGGAAAAAATCAATTAAAATATAAATCAAAGTGAATCACTGTTTGGGCGAAAAACGCATACTTGCATGAATAATTTTATTTTGGTTCTGCTCCTTTTGTGTCACCGTGGTATAACACGAGGTAATACTGTAATAATTTGGAAATTTGCGTAGCATCAAGTGTACAGTACAGTTGATTGACAGCTACAGTTGGCTATTTTAGTTTCTTCGTGGTGTCAATTCTAGTGTCTTTGAACTGAAGCGCCAAGCTCTAACTGGTGCTAAGCAGAAATTTGAGCAAGGTTGTTGTTGGTTTTTATACTCTGTACCGAAGGTATATAGAGTATATTAAGTTTGTGCAAAAGTATGTAACAGGGAGAAGGAATCAGTTCCGACCCTATAAAGTATATATATTCTTGATTAGCATCAACAGACGAGTCGATATAGCCATGTCCGTCTGTCCGTCCGTCTGTCTGTCTCTCCGTCTGTCTGTCCGTCCGTCCGTATGAACAAGCAGATCTTAGAGATGGTTTGAGATAGAGGTTTGACATGTATGGGACAAATGCTTCTTATACTTGCAGCAGATCAAGTTTATTTACTCCCGCCCCCACAATTTGGAAAAAACGTTAAATCTCCTACAGATAGTTAGTAATTAGCAAAATCTTTTACTACGTTTATGCTAAGAAATTCATGATTTCTTCAATTTGCAAAATCAAATTTGTTCCTGTTTATGCAGCTTTTGTAAATTCACAAAATTACCAGCACACATATGGCAAAACAAAAGATCTGGCAACACCAACGCAACGAAAAGCTTTTTGCGAAGCGGCATTTCATGAATTGACGTCGAATTCATAGTCAACTGTGTGTAATCGAATTCATGAAATGGTGTTTATGCACGCACTTTCGGAGGCATTTCATGAAATGATTTTGCAAAATGAGCTTAGCATAAACGTAGTATATGATAAAGATCGGATGAGCGATTCTCAAGTTATGAGCAAATAAATAAAGCACCCTCCTCCCACCCTCTACCATCCTTAGAGAGCAAGAGATAGAGAGAAGGAGAAAAAATTAGAAATGAGCGCAGCACCAGCATTACATTCAGCTTCAACTCCAGGTACAGAGTATGTTATAGTCGGGCTTGACCGACTATCTCACTTGCTTTGATATCTTTTGTGGTTCCTGTCCTACAGATTTTTGCTGTGGCTGTTGCTATTAAAATTGTATTGTATTTCTGTTCTGCTGCTTTGATCGACAATAATTTTTGGAAATTTAGGTAAAAGTTTAAAGTAATTGAATTTCGACATGGCACTTAATGACGATGCAGATCTCAAGGACACCAAGTCTAGTGCAAAATTAATGTCAGCTTTACAGAAACACGATAAAATTTTGGCAGATATTAGGCGTTGAAAAACTGCATTTTTGGAAAAAACTATTTCCTTTGACCAGATTCAACTAAAATTCCGTTTTGCAGTTACTTAAAGGGTATATTGAAAAACTGATCGACACAGTATCAGCTCTTTATTCATCCTTGCAATCACTCGGCAATGAAAAGAATATTTCAAATGCTCTGTTGACTCGGCAATGAAAAGAATATTTCAAATGCTCTGTTGATAGAAATCGCAATGTCAAAAGTAGATCATTTGACAAAGTCTAAGTTTGAAGAGCAGCTTGAATATAACGAATTGCCATCTTGGGCTGATTGTGCAAACAAGTTGAATCAACGATATCAGCAGGCTGCTGAAGAATCAACCAAGAGCAAAGGGAAGCCAAGGCCAGAAGTGAATAAGGGACACATAAAGTCCTCTTTTACTTGCTCTAAGAGTAATGATAAAACGGATTCAAGGTGTAACTATTGTTCAAATGGGGAGCATTTTATCGCAAATTGTCAATCGTTTGGCGCTCTGGCAGTAAGTCAACGATTCGGTTTTATTAAACAACATCGTCTATGCATTAATTGTTTAAAACAACGAATTCGGATTCCCTCGGTTGCCAAGTACGGTCACACTTTGCGCGGTTTAAAAAATTGTAAAACCTTAATAATCTAAATAATCGGTTAAATCAAACCTGGAAACGGCGAAACCATATATAGAGAACAGCAAGGCGGAAGGCAACCTCAGCAATACCAAGAACGAACGAAAACACGGCGCTCAGTATAAAACGGCAACTGGAGCAATTATCTGGCCACAGAAGCCCCGGCAGGCCAAACTAAAGCAACAAATACAACCAAGTAAGCGGCGTATAAAACTTTCCACTAAAAGCTTTGTACTGCCAAGAAAAGCTTGACATAAATAAAAAATTAAATACATACTCTCAGGCTGTCAAAAATTTGGAGCAAAAATTTTATACTTGGTCAAACAAAAAGCAAATAACCTCTTATATGGCTTTTATTGGGCACTCACCATCGGGAACAGATCGGACTGATGTCAGTCAACTGCCCGGGAGAACCATTAGCACACCAGCGAATGATAGAAAGCAGAATGAAAAACGAAAACGAGGAGAACGTGGACCAGAATCGCCGCCAGAGATGTCGTCAGACTTGTCCCTTAACGATCTTCTTAATGCTATTAAGGACATGAATCGCAATGTGGACATAAAAATACAACGATTAACGGATTCAGTGGCAACAAAAGATGATATAGGGGAAATTAAAGCCCAACTCATTGGAGTATCTCATAAAATTGAGTCTCTTGAACAGGAAAACCAAATGCTTAAAGCAGAAATCAACCAATTGCGCAGTGACAGAAGTACTGATCGGAGGGAGGTAACCAAGCTAGTTGATCAGAGCAAAGCAAAAAATGTCATAGTTAAAGGACTGAAATAGGAAAAAGCGTCGAAGGAAGAAGTTGAGTCACTCATACGTGAAAAATGGATCTGGCTTTCTTAAAAGTCCGGGACACCAAAGTTATATTCGAAAGGAGTAACTCCGTAGGCATTTTAGCTGAATGTGAAACGGCAGGAATGGCTACGGATGTAGTAAAAAACTGGAAAAAGCTGGCAGGATCGAACATAACCGTCGATGGGGACCTAAGCGCAGAGAAAATGGAGCGAAAATCAGTACTACTTCAGCTAAAAAGGGACCTGACACCCGTAAACAAAAGCATCAAAATATTTGTGAAAAACGATTTCATCAACATCGGAGGTAAATGGATGTATATCAACGACAACAAGGAACTAATCCGTAAAGGGCAACCGGCAAACATACTCCTTTCTGAGATATTCGGAAACCTCTGCAATGCTCCTATGTTTTGCTACGAATCACTGCTTAATAAAACAGAAGAAGCAAAAAACGGCCAAATATAAAAAATACTCCTGTTCATCATAGTATTAAGCACCTCACCAAGGAGATTTTAATATAGAATAATAATAGTTTTATAACATCACCTTCCCCACACACTTTCGTAAATATAAAACTTTTGGCTTACAACATAGCGGGTTGTAGCATGCAACGTGCAACGAAATGTTGCAGGCACTCGAGCAGATGGAGGTGTAGCTGACTTGGAGGGGCACGCGCTTGTTCGGCTATTGAGTTCGGTAGTGGGATGGGTTCCAAATAATTTTTCCTTGTAGCCACTTGCTCGCGTTTATGTACAGCAATTTTATTAATAATTCGCGTGCGGGGTGTTATTCGATTCGATCGACACAGGGGTAGGATAGAAAAGAGACGGGTTCGGAAGGACAGAAAGAAAATAAGAGCTATTCCTATGCATTGGCTGCGCAAGATGAGTTCGGCAGCCGATGCTTTAAGTGCTGTGCTGGTGTTGCTGCAGCAGCTGATGCCCACCCTACCATGATCACCAGATTCCAAAGGTTCAGTTTAACCGGTGATCCCTAAAAAAAACATAGCTCTATTTGAAAATCATCATTCTCCCTTTCAAACGATGCATGGCTCCCAATAAGTATCAACTTAGCAAATCATTTTTATATTAACAGGTTTATTCCTAACTTCAATGAACTTCATACTGGTTTGACAATTTAGCAAAAAAACTTAAAATAATAATTTATCTTAGGTCTAAACAGATCCAAAAACTGTTTTTTGAGTACATAAACAAATTTGATATTATTTGCCTATTTGAAACTTTTGTCGAAAAAAATGAAGAGGAGTTTAATTTATACTTTAGCAAATATGAGCTACGATGGATACCAGAGACAATAGCAGCCATAAGAGGCCGTGCAAGTGGTGGAACTTTACTCGGGATAAAACATGAGCTGAAAGAAAAAACCAATTGCTGCTTTCTATCATATGGAGACACAGATAGCATCGAAATTGTTACGCAGGGAAAGAGTTTGTGCATTCTACCTAAATACCTAAACTGCAACAAATGGAATCAAGACTATTGCAAGATGTTCGATTCTATTGTAGAAAAAACATGATGATTATTGGCGATCTAAATGGAAGAATAGGAGACGCACAATGCTATTCGAAAAATGAGCTGGTGAACAAATTTACATGTACTAAAATTGATTTATGCGACTCATTTGACCTGACCGTGCTTAATGGCAGAACCCAAGGAGATGCTGAAGGATGTTTCAGTTTTACGCGCGGGGACTCAAACACCGTCATTGACTATTGTCTAATTCAAGTAGTTGGAAACGTCAACGTGAAAACTCTGCTGGAGACATGAAGGCTTCACAAGCTATTTCTCCAAAGGTTCTGTAAAAAATAAACCAGCTCTTTGAGGAACAGGCTGAACTTATAGCGGCTAAGATAAGCGAGAGTGAGGAGCGCATTCTCACAGGAATTCATGAGCGGCTAAACACATTTGCCGTGGATATGCAGCATCTACTACAGCGTGTCGAGCTGTTGGAAAAAGAGAATTTGGATAGCAAGGGTCTCAAGACTCAAGTGGACATGCTTGAGTCTAAACTGACTGCACTGACCAACATAAAAATCCAGGTGGGAAAACTTGAGGCTGAGCTCGCTGCACAGGCTATTGGGGAAACAGCCTGTGACCTAAGATTGCATGGTGTGCCCTTCACTGATGGCGAATCAGTGAAGACGCTCTTCGATTCCCTTGGTGTCCTCGCTGGGAGTATCACCGGCCCCGAAACTCAGAGACATATTTAGGGTCAAAAACCGCACAACAAACACCGTGGTTGATCCAATAATAATGGTTAGATTTGAGCACATGCGCGAGAAGCTCACAGTACTTCGAGCAGCTGCTGAATTCAGGCGAACACAAAAACGTCCACTTAGTCTACAACTGCTGGGCTTTGAGTCCGATGGTATTATTTACCTCAACGAACAGCTTACAAAGGAGAACTATGAAATATTTAAAATTGCAATGGGAATGAAGAAGAAAAAGCTTCTCACTGCTGTGTTCTCAAGGCGTGGACTGGTCCATGTTAGGCAAAGTGAGAGAGGTGGTATCATCTGTGTGGACAACAAACAAAAGCTCGGAGAGCTGCAGCAAGAGAGGCTATCCACAATCCCGCAGCTGGCTGCGCATCCCCCTTTGCCCTCTGCTAGCGGTGAAGATATGTCTGCGACTGCAGAAACCCTTTTTGCAATTAAACCTATTCTTAGTTATCAAATTATACATTATATTTACTTTTTTTACAGAAGTGGTGATCTTTTTATATCCCCATTATTTATTTATTTATTTATTTGTTGTTTTGTCTTGCAGTATAAGCTCTCTTTGTCCCACTCTGGAAAGAACATTGTTTGTGTGCAACTGATTTCTAAATCACAATGGAAACTCAAATGCATTCAAATCTAGATGAATCCAAAACGAACAGCCATGCCATGATTAGGATTCTTAGCAAGCAGAATGTTGGTCTTCATATTTGTCACATCAATGCACAAAGCCTAGTTAACAAAATTGATGAATTAAATTATTTGTTTGTGAAGTCAGATGTTGATGTTATTTGTGTGTCTGAAACGTGGTTTATGTTAGAATTAAGTGACTCGTTGATTGCGTGTGATAGCTATAATATATTCCGTTCTGATCGTTTAGGCCATGCTGGGGGAGTGGCAATTTATGTTAGTAAGAGGATTAAGTGTAAGGTAATTGAGAAACAACCAACTGATAGCTTGATAGAGTACATATTCCTAGAAATATCTAACTTAAACTGTGATATAAAAATGCTGATTGGTTGCATTTATAGACCGCATAAAAATATTGACTTCTCGAACGTAATTAATACAATATCAAATTTATCACTGACGTATACTGACATAATCATTTCTGGCGACTTAAACAGTAATTTGCTTCGGGAGTCACATCTTTCAATGGCAATGGAATCACTGGGGTTAAAACCTGTGAATTCCTCGACACCAACACACTTCTCCAAAAACATTAATACTCTTATTGACGTATTCTTTGTCAATAATGACGAAAAAATCTTGCTATATGACCAATTATCTGTTCCAGTATTTTCGAGACATGACCTTATATTCATGACATACTGTGTTGACTTAGACCGTTCTGACCAAATTATTCAATATAGAGACTTTAGAAATATTGATTATTTTGGATTGAGTAATGCCTTTTCTCTATGTGATTGGATTGCAATTTATTCGCTTCCATCGGTTGACTTGCAATTAAGCCAATTTATGTACTATCTAGACAGCTTATACTCCACCTTTGTACCTGAAAAAACTAAGATTTTAAAAGAAGCTGAAAAACCATGGTTCAACAGTGAAATAAAGAGGGCTATTTCTATGCGAAACAGAGCCTTCAACAAGTGGAAGCGGTATAAAATCGATTATTTGTATTCGATATTTAAGGCTCAACGAAAAGTTGTAAACAATCTGGTTGCGAAGTCTAAACGATCATACTATACATCTAAGTTTAACAGTGCAATAACTTCTAGTCAGCGTTGGAGAAACATTAAAAACATTGGTATTGGTAAACCAAAGACGAATGTTATTGATAACGTAGATGCTAATGAGCTTAACCTTAAATTTACCAAATTGAATGTACCTGAAACTACATGCAACCCCTATCTCACAGCTGTGCCAGTCAATAACTGTTGTAATCGTTTAGAGTTTAATTGCGTAAGTCCTTGTGATGTCTTAGATGCAATTTCAAAAATTAAGTCAAGTGCTGTAGGCCTGGACGATCAGAATCCAAAGTTCATTAAAATAGTTTTGCCCATGATATTAACTCCCTTGACACACATAATAAACACTGCGATAACGACGTCAACGTTCCCAGAAATGTGGAAAGTTGCAAAAATATTACCAGTTCCAAAAAGTAAAGATGAGTTTAGACCAATTTCCATACTTCCGTATTTCTCGAAGATCTTTGAACAAATTCTTGCAGCGCAAATAAGCACCTTCCTTTCCACGAACAAACTTCTAAATAATAAGCAATCTGGATTCCGAAAAAATAGGAGCTGCACGACAGCAATAATAATAAAAATAGTTGAGGATATCCGCAGAAACATGGACAGTAGCCATGTTACCTTATTAACATCACTTGACTACAGTAAGGCATTCGATTCGGTGAATCATAATATACTCCTAACCAAGTTAAGCAAGTTGTACAACTTTTCCGAAACAGCTACTAAATTAATGCACTCTTACCTAAACAAAAGATTTCAAACTGTGACAACTAAAACAAATACTTCTGGACTTTTGCCAATCACTCGTGGAGTACCACAGGGCTCAGTTTTAGGGCCACTTCTGTTTACTGTATATATTAATGACCTCCCTGATGTTTTGTCAATGTGTGAAGTTCATATGTATGCAGACGATGTGCAAATGTATGTCAGTCGTCCTCTGAGTCAAATTGATCAATGTATTGATGCGTGTAATAATGAGTTGTTAAATGTTAGTAAATGGGCAGAGAAAAACGGGCTGAGTATAAACCCTACTAAGTCTAAGTGTCTAGTAATCTATAAAAGAAGTTTGGACACAACAAATTTTTAGTAAAATTTTAGTAGGCGGCACACAAATAATTTATGTTGATTATGCGGTCAATCTGGGTATAACATTCAATAAAACTCTCTCTTGGCAAAATCATGTGAATACAGCGGTTGGGAAAACGTATACTTTGCTTCGACAGCTGTCGTTTACGCAGAGGTTTTTGCCAACCAGCGTAAGAGTTCTGATAGCAAAGGCTTATGTTATACCTGTACTATTTTATGGTGTTGAAATATTCGCCAAATGTGATGCTGCTAGTCAGCACAAAATGAAGGTGGCATTTAATAGCATCGCAAGATATGCCTATGGGCTTTCAAGAACCGACCACGTTACAAGCTCAGCTTCAAAAATATTTGATTTAAGTCTTGATGACTGGACTAATTATAAGGTACTGTTATTCCTCCACAAAATAATAATAACAAAGCAGCCTGACTACTTATATGACTTGCTAAGCTTTGCCTCGTCCAGAAGAACCAACAATATTGCTTGCGTAAGGAACCAACTTGCATGTTCTGACAAAAACTTTTATGTAAACGCTGTTCGTCTTTGGAATTCGTTACCACATGAAATCAAGTCAATCAGTGGCGCACAAACATTTCGTAATATATTAAAAAATCATCTTCAGAGAGTAGGCTAAGTAGACAGAACTAAATAAATGAATAAAAAATGAACAAATAAATAAAAAATGATAATACTTAACAATAAAATTTTCATATATGTATTTAGATATTTCTATATAGTTATAAGTTAAATAACCATTATAATTTATAAATATCAGGAAATTAATTAATTAATGAACAACTGTTGTGACTAGTACCATAAAATAGGTTAGAAAACCTGTAGTGCTAGGATGAATTATTATAATAATAAATAA